>JARQWA010000007.1:73795-533775 GCA_030294605.1 Ambrosiella beaveri
GGGGGGGGGGGGGGGGGGGGGGAATCGTAACCAGCAGAAGCAGCAGAAACACGAGAAGGCACTGTGATGGATGTTCTACTGTATGTGAATTTGGCAACTGTAACCTCAACTTCAGCAGGAAGCTTACTCTGTTGTATACATTCAACTTTCTCGATACGCTAGATCTGCCCATGGTTTCCAGCTTTCGGATGTAAGCATTCTGATGCTTTAACTAGCTGAATTATGCCGAAATTTTCAGTTGGCATGATGACTGCATCGTGTGCAGTTTGATACACTGGCCCCTAAGGTATCGTTAACCTTTGCTACGGATACCCCTCTAATGAAGCTGCATGGTCGTATCTGGGTTTTCCGGGAGAATTCCATCAGGTGCAATGTCTAGAAAAAACAAGAGGTTCCAAAGTCATTCTCGTAGATGTGCATAATCCGGAAGCTGTGGTCCTGGGACGTGCTGGTTGTCCCATACCACAATCAATACTTTTCCAAATATCTCATATTTCCCAACCCGTAATCAATCATGATCCTGGCCTTTTATCATGACACAGGCTTCCTATACAGACTGTCGACATCATATAGCGTTGCACTGAAATCTATCAAGCAAGATTCCGGATTGGCTGCAGTGATGTAGGGTAGCATCTCATTTCCATTTTGGGAACATCATGTAGTTTGGACGAATTGGGGTTTAATCGATTTCGGTAAAATACAGGGATCATGGGTTGAGGATCTTGACAAGGCTATATGCGTTAGGTTGGGTTATTAGGGTTTAAATATAGAAAAACCTTTCACCTTTTGCTATGTCATATCAGATTGGTATGCTTTGAACAGCCGCTCTGCAATCGTGTCCGCCCCGCCATCGCCCCACGCACAAAACGTCGCTTCGTAAGAAATGCCCCAAAATAAACATCAACAACTTAAGCTTTGTCAATTCCCACTTCCCAACATCTTGACACGAATCTAGAACCGGTCATGATTATCAAAGTATTAACATCACCAACTCTCAACTTGCATCTATCAGTTCCAATTCGTCTAAAACGCACAAAACCTGTCCTCGGTAGTTGTGGTGAATAAAAGACGAGAAGATTTCTCGCGATATGGCGCCGGCCAGGAACGATCCTGAGTGAGATTCTCTTGTTTAGTTTTTGTCTTGCTGTGGCAGGAATGGAAGGGAATCGAAAGCAAATAGCATAATCGCCGGATGTAAAGACATGAAAAATTAAAAGCGTTATCCATAATCGTGAGAATGTCCTGATGTTTACTGCGTTGGTTTGCGTCCTTGGCATATACAGGGTCAACAGGTTGCGCACAGTCAGGCCTAGAATCTGATGTTATATATTTTAGCCATATGCGTGCTTTTCTCTTTGTCAAGTTTTCGTTTTTTTTTTTTTTAATTTTGATTTCTTTCCGCATGTAGATCAATCTGATGATAGGGAAAATCACCAACAAACTACCACGCAATATATCGAACGACCGATTAGCTAACTCAACATCCACAAAATGGTCGATTTTTGTCCGACTAAAGTCAAAGAGTGAATCCTTTGACCGGTCTCCAGATAGCCAGGAGCCGGAGATACATTATAAACATAATTTTTGCACAATTCCTAACCCCTCCCTGGGCCCACCTCATGACTCGGGCTTCCCCACACATATGGGCACTCTATCTTTGGTGTACATCTGGGGCAGTACTTAGCCGATTATCTCCGAATAGAACAAGTCAAATAATCAACCGGCGCCTGGCTTTGAACCGAACTTGACAAGCGCTTCCGGTATCCTTATTAGTCTAACACTGGATAGTCCTGTGAGATGTAGTTGGATTCCCGAATCACCACACCCTTCCACCACAAACATACAAATCAAGCCAACTGACTCATGCTGGTGGTTCGTTCCCCCAACTTGTCAAGGACATCCGACCACAAAGGATCACTACCCTGAATTTAGCACGCGGACAACCACAAAGACCCCGCCATTTTTTGCCCACCATGGCCTTCTTTTGCGCCTGTCTGGATACAACCCATCCACCCTTATTAGCGTAGCGCCGTGCCATTGATTGGCTCTTTGTTCTTTGGTTGCTATGGGCCAACGCGCTCGGGCTTCTGCTCGATCTGGTCAAGTTTCCAAAATGGACGAATTGTCGTGATTCCACGACATCACCACGGTGGGTTTCTCTCTTGGGAGCTGGGATCTCGAGGGAATGTAGTGGTTGGCGGGTTTTGTGTGGTTGCGTTGGGCTTGAGGAAGACCGGGATTGATGGAAAGCTTTTTTCGATTGCATGAGTCAGTTGTTGAGGGACGGTCCGGCGGGGCATATCTGATGGATGCATGGTGATGTCTCCGGATCAGACAGATGGAGTTGTGGAATATGGCCATGGATTTGATGCCGATAAAAGCTTAATCTGTAGGTGGTTAGATATCTGCAACTTAGCTTCTAACTTCAATCATACAAATTTTTCACTATACATGTCATCATCCTGCCATCCTGCCATAGAAGCTGTCATGGCCTTCTAGTATGTGATGATTCAGCATATGGATCTCGAGGAAAAATAACAGTGTGCTGTGCATGTCTTGGCAACGCGCACACACACACCCAAAGGAAGCAAAGGATAACTGTGGGATTCTTCGAGGACGAACAGACCACAAGAAAAAAAAAAAGCGACCAGGTCGGTTCAGCATGCTGACTCGAGTCAGTGCCCCAATCTGTCCAGTATTCATGATTCCGACGATTCGGGAAGCCGTGGAAGCTCAAGATTAAAGATTACTTGTGGGCGGCCACAGTCAGGATGCATATTCGCAACAATGGAAAATCGAAAGGAATTATGGAAGGGGGGGGGGGGGGGGGGGGGGGGTGCATGAGATTTCAAAAACCGACATGTAGAAGGTTTGGATCTGTGTAGACATATCTGCATTGTCTGCATTCGACAAAAAAAACATCTGATTTGGTCATCATGGACTGTCGCTAATCAGAAAAAGAACCACAGATTACTGGTTAGCTGACATATTCAACCAAATCTCAGAGATCTACTGTCCCAATATCCCTTCCGATAATCCTCCACGAAATACATACGCAGTCAGTTCTCGACCACGTCTTTGCGGATGCGAGTGTATAATGAGTTAATCATCATTATTTCCGCTAACAAATATTGCTTTTGTAGGCTCATCAGCACTAGCCCTGTGACCGTTCAGATCAGCCCCAGAACAAAGAAAAAAAAAGAATATCTGACTAACAGAGCCCTGAATTTATAGGGAGCCACAGGTGCAGAATAAGGATACAGGGCTCTGTAAGAATTAAACATAGTGAGCCTTTAGTTTTTGGCGGGGTTCATATACTTATACTAGGGAATCGGGATAGCTACAGGTGGGTCCTCCTCCATAGTCTACAAAGGTGCTGTGGGGCCGGGGCCAGGGGAGGGATATGTCCGATGCGGGAGCTTTGTGGTTTTGACGTTTTCGGAAAGTTCACGGTGGCGGAGAAGAAGCCGGGTGGAAAGATACAATAAAAGCAATACAAAAGCACATATGCTGAAACAAATCACTTTTTATTCGGCCACAATAGCTACACCAAAGTCACAATATCTGAATACTGGGAAATATTGCGAGATGAGTTATATTGATATCCACTACATGACGACGCCAGTATCCAAATAATGGAAGCTGCATACATACCTGATTACTTATCATCGCAGCAAACCTGAATAACCAACTAGGCACAGCCTTGTTGACCTGCTATATACCAACCTCTATAACGGGACCCACAACGTCACTAACTTACATTTTGTTCCATAACACCAACCCATCGCACTACTGGTTATCAAGGACCCTTACACTATAGCCTGGATGATGCAAAAGCAATATCAAAAAGTCCACCTACAACTCATTCACCTGCATCGTGATTACTATTCAGACGTAACAAGCATGTGTACTAATGCACAACCCTAGCAGCTAATCTTCCAACTGTCCTACATATAATCACCCAAAAAAATACACCCCCCACCCACGGTCTAAACACCTTTTTTTGGACAAATGACCCCGAACCCCCGCTACCCCGCTCCTCTCCCGGCGTCCCCCGGCTCCCATCTGCCGGCCACCCACTTTAGCTTCCCCTGACCCCTTTTCATCTCGATCCCATTCCCATTCGCATCCATGCCTACTTAACTTATCTCAGCTTACCTGGTACCCGGTATGCTCTCCGCTCCGCCCGCCGCTCGATGTTATAAGCATAACAAAGCATCGTCGACCACTCCTTTGACCTTGAAGTGTTTTGTTGAATTGGTGGATAGCCCAGATATACATACGGGAAACCGGGGTAAGGTCTTTGGTGTGGGTTGCCCCGTGTCTATGTACGTAGCCAACGCCGTGGCGCGAGGGGCCTGTGAGGGTGACTAAGTTGACATGTTGATGGCTTGTTGATGGAAAGAGCTGTTTATTGTCTTGAAATAACAAAAAAAAAATTGGCAAATTTTGTTACCATCGACCATCACCTAGTATGTGCTGTTGATCCGAGTTGACATGCATGTGATGCTGTGCAAGTCAAGCCAATATAGTTTCCTTTAGACTTTGGCAGCACACCATATCAGATAGCATTTGGCACTGTCGCTCCTGTATTTATTTTTCATAATTTTGCATAGTGGCCATGCTGTCAGAATTCGCAAATTTCTGAAAAATATACAAAATTGTGGTATTATCAGCGGATATCAAGTTGTAGGTAGATCTGTGAAATTGATGATTGCCCAACACTACCATCTCAACTCTAGTCATACTCATAATATGGAACTACTAGAGCTAGCTTAGTATATCTTTGAGATTCTTCTCATCTGGTATCACAAAGCAAGAAATCATGCCATAAAATGAGCACTCAAGCTGGGATCCATAGCCTGTGCTGTGGTTTTTGTTGCTATGATTGATTGTTGATACTTCATTGTGTGCATCAGCCCCAACAGTCCCATTTGGTGGTACGACTTCAATAGAGGTAGGATGTATATTGCAGACTCTATTTCATTGCAATCTGAATTTCGAGACAGATATATAAGGCCATTTGTCTGTCATGCTGACCTGGAGAGCTGTGTTTCTCTTTTCCATGAACTGATTCTTCTTCTATCACAAGTCAACATGGTGCTGCCATTATATTGCTTAATTGCTGCCAGGATTAAAACCTTTGTGTAAGTCACATTCCCAACTATAGAGATTCTCACCATAATGACATAAATACAAATACATGTAAAAATGGAGATATATCGAAACACATCAAAAATATACTTTAAGATCTGACCAAGACACTCACATGCTTACTGAAGAATCACTTCTGTGACTCCAAGCACTAATGCATGTCTGTCGAGGCCAATAGATCAATATGCAGATGATATGCAAAAATGTCTGGGGATTTTCTGCACCAGTGGATCTTGTGAGCTGTTCTGGACTTGGATCAAGATATCACAGGGTGGTGATTACAAAGTAGAGGGATGGATGCGCGAATGTGCGAGATTGCAAGACTGAGTATACAGCCACAGCAGGTTGTAGTAAAAGAGGTAATGTGTCACGAACTTTAGTTGGTTCAATGGACTATATAGGCGTCAATTTGTGGGTTGTTTGGTCATCTTGATATGTTTGACTGGCTTAGAATGATAATATGCTATGGAAATATTGTACAGATAGATGAATTGAGCACCCGGAGATGACATCCAAGTGTTCAAATCCGTATAAATGCTGCATTTGGAATCTTTATAACTCGCCCTGCCAGTTCAGGTATGTATATTTGAGGCTAAGTACTGAAAGACCAATGGTCCAATGCATGCGGGACGGACGTACGGGCAATCATTTCGCAACTGCGAATTCCCAGTTATTGCTTTTTCCCGTATATGGTTATTGATTTTATTCGCCGGGTGTCTTTTGTATATATGTTACCAAGACAAAAAGGTATACCACGTTACTCTGATCGACAAGCTGGCGCAGAATGCGGACATCTGGCAGAGGCGTTTTCTACTGAAGACTTTCTACTGCAGACAGAAAAAATGTCGATATCGAGATGCACGTTCCCGAGACTATGATCCTCGCCCAAAGTCTACTTACACGCTCGTTTTTTTTTTCTAGTTCATGTACACTTTCATGAAGCGAAAAGGTAAAGGCCAAAGGGCTAAACTGAGGTCATAGACTCTATGTGTTATTCATTTCATGATTTCTTTTGTCTGTGAGGAACTTCAGGACATGATGCATATCAAGATCCAAAAATATATGCATCTTTTTTGGACTTGGTGGCGCTCCGTCCGAGGGTATCCCTTGTTCCTATATTAGCCTATTTGTTTACAGTTTCTTGCCCTTAAACTGAGATCAGGATATTGTATTCACTATCAACAAATCACAACAATTATTAAGGTATCGTGTTCATGACAACCTCGACCATGACGCGGCCGTTGCTCGCGGACAACAGCTACATTTGAACATACATGAGACATCGCCACTGCTCTGCAAACTCTGATGATAATCTCTCCCTATTTAAATCTCGGATACTACGGCTCATAGCGTTAACGTCAAGTACTCCGGAGGCACATAACTAAGAAACACATGAATAACTGCCATCACATATGTGGCCAAACTTACACTTGATTTTTTTTGTCTACATATTGATATTTTCCTTTTTTGCCCTTAGCTCTCCCTTGCAACGCAATACCCCCCCCCCCCCCTTCCTCATGTAAAGAACAAAAAAATACCCAAGCACACACCACCCTGTCCATCCGTCTCTCCCCACCCATCAACCTGGAAATCATCATCTCGGCCCGCGTCCACATTCGTGATATCTGCAACCAGGAAATCCACAAATATTCCATGTCTCCCGCATATACCTGAACGCCACAAGGGAGACTGTGCTGATATTGCGGGTATTGGCCATGCCGGAACCTCGATGTACCTAGCATTAGAACTCCAGGAAATTGGTCTTACATGTCCTATTTACGAAGCTAGGTATATAATTGCTATTGGTCATAGATATGAAATCATGAGATACAGGGCCACGGGAATCATGTTCAGATTCTTTAGTGTTGGCTTGTTGGCTTTTTGTACAGTGCCAAACATCTAAGCGGGCCGCGAATTTTTTGGAGAAATTTTGTGATTGATTCGGTCCATCAACAAAGACGAAGTATATCTACTTCAAAACACAGAAAATCCACAAAAGATCAAAACTGTTGATATTTTTGGTCATTTTGCTTTCTCATAGTACTAAATATTCCATATCCTATAGATATCTATCTTACTAAATTCAGCTTTAAACGTAGAGCCTTGGAATCACTTTCTTCTATGAATCTAGAGTCAACTTTAGATATATCTGGCCAAGATCTTATTGAAAAAGAAGGAACAAAACTAATATATGTAAATATATCTAATTCTAAAACCTAGGATATTTTTTCTTCATTTAATATCAAATGGTTCTAGAGTTATGGCTTTATCAAAAATTGTTATGCTTTGATGGTGATACCTTCAAAGTAGAGGCCCTATTTATAATTCCAGAATATACATCTATAATGATACAAAAAAAATTATAAGATAATATCAGCAAATAAAGCAAATGCAAAATAATAGGTTTATCATCATTTAATTGTATTAATATGAGATACTTCAGTATGAAAATCGTTTTCTTCTAGAGGTCTGATGTAGAGGGTTCTTCAGATTTATCTCAAGCTTGTCACAGCCCGCTTAAATAGTCATGACTGTACATATTCAGATACATATGAAGCCGGCGGATACTGCATACATCCTATGTAAGTTGCCCCGCTGCCAGCAGGTTTCTTGAATGCTCGCATTAGGGGATGCAGAAGCATGTTGTAAATAAACCATTTATGTCTTTCTTTACAGTATGATCCGGAACTGTCCCGGGCTAGGGGAGATAGAGTGTGCGGCGTAGCCCAGGCCTATTATCATGATCCTGTTTACTACCATTGTGTGGACAGTGATTACCTATTGGGTGATATATGCAATGGAGACAATAATGTACGATGCCAGAGGATTGTTCTTGGGCTGCAGTATATGAACAGTCTCGAATATGGGCATATTGTCTGTTTTATGTGTAAAAGAGCTGGAGAGACTGCCCGAACTCTATTCATAGGTGACCGCAGACTTGACATGAAAGCATCTAAATATGCAAAAGATTCAGCTTTGTATGTCCTGTCTGTCCGACTCTTCCAAAGGGTCTTACAGATTCGGTTCGATGTCAGGGAGGCGAGGGGCCACAGGGAACCTGTGCGAAACAGCATATGGCTAGATCGACGATTTTCTGCTTGGTACAACTTGACTTTGTAGATTACAGTGTGCACTTTTTCGTTATAGGGGGAGCAAAAATTTGGCAGTAACACCGATTTCTCCGGTGCTTGAGCCGTAAGATTTCTTTCCTTTTTTGCCATTGCATATACTTTAATATTGCGATAACCCAAGGGTTTTTCATAAGGGTTAGTCACATGATTGACCAAGATACTTAGTCCAAGCGCCTGACAGTCAGGCTCAGATTTGGAGGCACAAGTTAACAAACCCCACCGTGGTATCACAATGTACCCCCACGACCACCCGACCCCACCGAAGCCTTCAAAATATCGGTAACCTCACTTTCGTGACGCTGCAAGTGCCCCGTTCATCCTTTAATACTGATGCCCTATTGCACCCTAAGGGCATTGTCGAATCCTGACTACCAATGAGTCGGCCTGTTCTGTCTGTCTGTTCCGGGAAGTTTGCATGGACGCAGGCTATCACGACCACGACGGTGGTTATAGGTAACATCAGCAATTCAGCAGATATATACATCCATATATAGCTGCGAGTGTATATAAACCCGGAATAACATGGAAGAATAAATGGATGGAGACATGGAAGAGGGGATAGTGGCAGTGGAGGCGCTGGCTATATGGCGAGCTCAATTCAATGGGACCTAAATAGATTTATTGAGACAAGGAAAGTGCCCAGAGGTTCATATGTATAGGTGGTGTTTACCCAAGAAGGAAATGACAGCCGACGATCACTGTGTTGTGATAGAGCTCCATTTGCAAGGAAGGCCCTAAAAAATGGGGAATGTTGCGTTTATTGTTCTCGTCGGCAAGTGCACGGGCACTGGGGACACTGGGGGAGGAAAAGCGCTGAATAGCTACATATATAGTTATATGTGTCTTTACATATTTATATGAGCCAGGTAATATCGATGATACTATAGGACACTTGACGATGGCAAGGAACCAGATGTCCCGCCACATTCAAATAAATATTGTTCGAAAAAAGCAACGAGAGTGTCGTAGCAGGCTATAAATTGGCCTGAATACGGAGATGTGGCTTTCCGAGTTCCCGGCAAGTTGAAGACCCATTAGGAAAACAAAGAAGAATGAAAAAAAAAAGAAATATAGCAGGTACATTGATGTTTTGTAAAGGGCATTCTGGGAATAATGGTGGATTCTCAGAATGTAACGTAATGGTAGCGCCAAGTCGGGTGATATATTGCTTCACCGAGAGGATTGACCGCAGGCTGTGTCCCGACATGAATATTTATGTAGATAAATAGTAGGCAGTGTTGTCCGATGATACCGTGATGCAGTCCCTACTGGGTGCGACTGTAGTGCCCGGGGAGTAGACGCGGGGGGAGGGGATGGAAATTCAGTTATAAGTTGTGTTATATATATGATATGTTATGAGTTACATCTTTTGTTATTCGGAGATACTAGAAGCAAACAGAAGTCGATTTGGATTTTCTGTCACCAATAGAAATGAGGCCGATCCAAAAAAAAAAAAAAAGCAATCACTGTGGATAAGCCTGCATCGATATTGATTACCCGAGTTGCAACGCCCGTCGGGGCTGGATGTTGAAAGCGAATGGGGGTTTCATTTCTGTTTATATTCACCTGGTTTGATGGCACCATCCGCCAACATGTAGGCCATTTCTATTGGCCTGGATATCAAATATTGTGATATCTGCCAAAAATCAACCATGTCACAGGGCCTTACCAGGCGTAGGGTGTATATATGTGTGTGATATGTGTATGGGTGCATATTTCTTGCCATATTCCATCCACCTACAAACATCATTGATGGCACAGTCAGCACGCAGAAGTGATGTCAACAATGGCTAATCGTCGTGCCATGTATGCAGATATGCAGATAGAGTACGAGAACATGTCGTCAAGGTTCGGCGTCGTCGTCGTCGTGCATCGAACCTTGAATCTGTATGGTTTGGTAGGGAGGAGGGAAATTGAGGTCTCTTGTCGGACGGACGAACAGGGTCCAAGGTGTAATGAACTTAATATGTATCCAGATACGGTTAATCTGATGGGGCTTGATTGCTGTATGGCGACACTTGAGCATGAAGCTTGAGTTGGGAGAAAGGAGGTGATAGACACTGGTGCATAATATCAATCGTGTGTATATTGGTGACTATAATTATGGTGGTGGTGTAGTTTGGCTGGTTTCGACAGGAGGTTGGCAGTTGACCGATATAATTTATTATGCAGATAACCCTACAATCGATAAGATGCGCTTGCATTCATCTGGTGCGTCCACCTGCAGTGCTGATTGGAACAATATCCATCGGTACCACAATTCCGAATGTTAACAAGAAGCATGTACCTGTCCACTGAAGGCTACGTCAACATTGTAGTTTACGGGCTCCGACATTCGTGTTTTTTTTTTAATGGGAAATCTCCCCGCGTCCCCGCCATAAAAACATGTAACCCGGCAGTGCATATATACAACTCTGACAACCCATCAAGACGTAGTAATAAATATATTGCCTACCGGCTTCCCGCCAACAAACCCCGCACTCACGTCCGTATCGGAAGTCGTTGGTATCCTAACCTCCAAGCACCGCCTAATTTATTCACCTCCCGACCAGACCGAAGCCTACTCCAATCCCAAGAACCCCATCCTCCTAAGTTACCTTGCCTGGTGGTCTTCAATGAAACCCTATTTTTTGCAATTTTTGTTCGATTCTTAAATGGAAAATGTGACAAATCCTAAAAATATGTTGCCAAGTAAATCCCACGAAAAAGGTCCACCTCAAGGCCCAAAGACACCGTCGCAGTGAATACCCTCTCCAAGACCACATGATTCAAATAGTCCGCTGCACATCGCCAGATCTGTATGGACGGGTACATTCAATGCGTCCCTTTGTTACTTTGCCCTTTTTATTTTATTTTGTTGATTCAAGATAATATTCTGGAACTCCATCTGTCTGACACAACTAGCCACTGCCCAGGCTTACATCCATTGGCCTCAAAAAAAAAACCAACCGGCTAAATTTAAGATATGTACATCCAACTCCACGAGATTGAAACCAGTCTGGGCCCCTCGCCTGCCGGGATTATCCAACTACGCTTCCTGGGCCTAGAATGCACCCTCATCTAGAATCCCGGCGCGAGATCGATCATCTCGTTGTGTGCTGACAGGGCTGGGCAAGCGGAGCCTCCTTCACATAAGGAGCGAAAGAGACAAAGTTTTGTCTGAGACGCCAGATCAAGAGGTTTCCGGAGAATTGAAGAAGGGCCGTAAGGCGCGATAGTGCCGGATTTCGCAAGCAGAGAAAACTTTGGGGTTGATAGACCGGGTGAGATGATTTATGAGGGGTGAGGATCGATCTGTCGGGCCATATCTGTGTGACGACGGAGAGAGTTATTGGAGAAGACTAAGCCAGAAATGATTTAGTGGGTTGTATGTTATCACTCAGGAACCCGTAAATGTGGGTAGATTTAGACACTAAGGCTGTAATAATAAGAAGATTGCGATTAAGGCTAATTCCTGAAAATGGCTGTTGGCTTCTCGTTCATGTCACTGATGGAATCAAGTTTACTCCGAAGCACTTAAAGAAGTTGTATTAGTGCAGGCGGTTCACTAGCCTCTGAAAACTCTGGCAGTTTACAAGAGTTTGCGATGTGATATCAAAAGTAATATTCAACAATCCCAAATAGGGAATCTAGTTTTGTTGGATCCCCAAGTTCAACTACCATGAAATCACAGTTCTTGTTTTTTTAGTAGGTGAATAGTCACTGAAAAGGTATTTTTACCCATTCAACAGCAATCGATGTGTCAAGATGTCTCATATGTTGGGAAACTCCAAAAGTCTACATACTAGACTGTAGCTACTTCTCACAACCAGATACAAGTTTGATATATCTCGGATGTGAACAAACGGGACCTGTGATGGGATTGTTAAAAATCATACGATGAGGTTTAGGTTGAAATATTGGCTTAGCGGACTTGATATATGGCACTGTCTTCAAAACCCCCAATCTCACATATGATACTGAACCCCATTACTCATATAATACTCACAGATTGGTGCTACAGAGCGGTGGTTTCTGTATAGCAAAATAAAGAAATTACTATAATCGCCTTATGGTGGTGCCCCGTAACCACACACCCACCTATCAAATTTAGCGCCATGTTGAGCCCCCACCTATCATGTCAAGTTCTAGGATTAATGTCCAATTACCACATAATCGAGGGCCCCATTTATAAGCATTGATTGATACATATAAGAAGCATAATATCGTTGTTTTTTTCTCAAGACCATGCCACGGCATGATTACTATTGCTCGGTATTTTCGTTATTCATGCCCTTCCCACCAACAAAATGGGCACCGGCCCGCCTCTATATCTCCCCAACGACAATGGTATCATGACATTACTCCTATAGAACACCATCGGACCCGCTCAAGTATCCTTAAATTATTTTTTTACAAAAGGTCCTAGAGACTAGGAATGAAAGAATAACACTAGGATTATGACGGTGCTAATGACGAATGGTACTGAAAACAATAGAATTCTTCTGTAGTGCTACTGATACAAAAAGAAAAAGCAAAGTATGTGTACATTGGAGAGTTAAACT
The DNA here is from genome assembly GCA_030294605.1 of Ambrosiella beaveri. Taxonomy (NCBI): domain Eukaryota; kingdom Fungi; phylum Ascomycota; class Sordariomycetes; order Microascales; family Ceratocystidaceae; genus Ambrosiella; species Ambrosiella beaveri. The sequence continues at coordinate 86,625 of JARQWA010000007.1, forward strand.
CGGCTATGCTCCGCCGGATTTGGCATGTGGAAGTCGGAATATTGCTTTTTTGGCGGTGAGAACAAAGTGCCTCAGGGATTTCTTATTCAATATCATGATCCCAATGACCAAGGCTATGGCGCCCATCCTGCGCCGAGAAGAAGAAAAAAGGCAAAGTCTAACGCTTGAGTCTAATGGGTCATTTGGTAGTGAAACATGTGAAAAAGAAATCACTTATTTGGGGAACGAAACATTGACAACCAGTTAATGGGTCGCGGATGTCATCCGACGGTGACTTGGGCTTATGATTGAGAAAGATGATAAGGGGTGTAACATTTTGAGGCCTTAAGCCTTAAGTGGATACAAATTCCTAGCAAAAAAAAAAAAACCCCGAAACGAAAACTAATTTTTGATGTCGTTCGTGTCAGATTTTAGATGGCTGATGGGTCCATGTAGATTTTTTTTAGCTTGTGGCGATCTTGAGTGACGCGAATTATCAGGGTACAAAGGACTAAGGAGGAAAAAAATTGAACCTGAATCCGGGCAATGTAAACAAAACAAAAAATCTATACGATGATGCCATTTTCCGAAAAGTGAAAATAAAAAAAGTCAGGACCTAGTTACACATAATCATGGATGTGGAGGAGAAAACAGGAATCCCGAGCATGCTGATCACGCCGGAGCACGGTTGATCGCTTCTGACAAGATGTATATGTAATGTAGGGTAAGGGCACGAGTACAGAATGATGTTGACCGAACAACTTCGCCGGCAGAGCGAAGTCCCGACGGTTAGTATGATGTATCTTATGTCCCAAAGCGTCTTTCTAAGAGGCAACCTGATCGAACTCAGCAAGCGCTAAAGAACTTCAAGATGACGAGTTGGGAGGCTCTATTAAATAAATAAGATGCTGTGTCAAATCTTTTTGGATATGTTGAATAGCCAAAGACAATAACGTGCCCAGTAGAAAAAAAAAAGTAAATGAAACCACTAGCAACGTATCACAGCATCACATCTAAATCACAACCTCTGTCTCCACAATTACATCGTCCACCCCACATCAACGATGAACTAACTTCTCCTCATTCTCATGTCTGCCCACCATCAATCCATTTTGAGCAACCACATAAACGCGCAAAAATGTCACTCCCCCCTCCTGCACTCATTTTGTGACAAGGTTGTGATTGGGAGGGGGGGTCAGGATGGTGGTGGGGTCGTCTTTTTTTTCGGTATTTATTTGGTGAGTTATACGGTGATTTTGCGTGCGTGCATTTGGGCGACCTCGATGGGACACGGATGCGGAGGGCAGAGCAGGGATCCAGGGTGGGGTTTGCTGGTTTTGCTTTAGAGGGGGGGTTTCTTTACTCTGATGTATACTTGATTATTATCCAACAAACACAGATAAAAAAAGCAACTTTGGATAGGATTTCGTGCCGATGGCAATATATTGAATACCCTTAATATCCTCACTTCTCCTTTTTCACATGCTTGCCCTGAATGTGAGACATGTTAAATTCGGGAGCTAAAAGCGGCATCTAAAACCGGGAGGCTCACCGACCGGCATTTCCACTTGCAGTTGTGGACAGTTTCTGGGCTAACAATTTAAGCTCGGAAGTTTATCCTTGGATCATGTCAATCACGTATGTACAGAAATATATCCATATCCATATCTCGTGGGCAATCGGTTTAGGGTATCAACCCTAATGTCTATAAAAGATGAATGCGATGCAGCACATCACGTCATGCTGAGAGGCTGGGACAATGCGCTTGATGCCCTCGAGATGATATCACACTGCAGCTACAGTCAACCTCAAAGTCAAACACTACAAACTGGAACAACGCCAACACCAAAAGCAATGTCATACCTGCAGCTTCTCCCCTCCCACCCTCTTCATCTTTTTCTCTCCTCCTCTTGAGAGTTCGCCACCCTGACGAAAAAAAGGAATTTCCTGCTTCGACTTGCCTGATACTGTTTTAGGATTTTCAATTGACACTAAGGGTCAAAGTTTATTGCAGACTTGTCCATTGGAGGAATCTTTTCCCTTCCTTATCTCTATTTCCCTTGTACTTGTATTCTCAATAATAATCAAATCAATTCTTGTACCATCAACTTTAACTCTCGTCATAGTACATACAATGCGAATCTGACAGACTAGACAGCCCTCCCAGTTACATTTAGCTTCTCTTTTTTAGCGAGACTTGCATCTTAGCGTCTTCACAATCACAGCACCTGACATTTTAATGTAAACTTGCCACTTTTTAACATCTATCTTATTGATAGCCGTGAGCAACTTTTCCGCTCTACTCCCCCACACATATACAACGATAGATAAACCAGTCAAAACTGTCACACTCGAAACTGTTGGGCGGGTTCCATCCGCTCAGTGTTGCATCGCAATAAAAGTCCAGGCAGGCAAGAGTTTTTGGCCGACTTGGGGGCCTATTGGGTTGTGTTGTGTTCAAAGGCCATAATGTATACAGGCCTAAACCAGGGTGCTATCTGTATCATGAATCAACAAACATGGGCCTTAGAGCATATTGATATATAGATAGCAAAAACTGGCTAATGATGCATGTGGGAACGTACTCATGCTGGCCTACGGCGCACATAGGACGTTATGTGACACATGGTGGTTGTGTGTGATATCAATAGCATACATACACAAACTTTTGTACGCCGTCGCCACATCTGACAAGAATTGCCTCTCCACTTTGCCCCTCCTCCCCCCTCCTTCTCATGACTTATGACTGGTCAGATTTGTGTGGCTGTCTCTTTAGCTTGACCTCTTATGACACCAAGATCCCGATTGCTCTAGTTGCAGTTTCTGACACAAGAACTGCTGCACGCCTTATTCCATGTGACGTCGTCCATCATACATTACTTGATCATGACAAGCCATGGATAACCAGAGACGCCAAGTAGAAAAATAATTCAAAAAAAAAGAAACTGCAAAGCTCATTTAAAAATCCAAGTTATCAGTTGTCAACTGTCTTGTCATACATTGTCAATGTTCCATCGACTATCTAGTGTTTCTCCATCTATGATACGTACCTTTCTCCATTACTCCATTCCCATTTGGCTTAGTCAGCAGCCATAATCCTCCACTTCACAGCAATTTTTGCTGTGGTTGCTGTGTGGCACAAGTGATCCGGTGCATGGACAGGCAACATATGTAAAGGTTTGTCTCGTACAGGTATGCTCCTGGGACTATCCCATATTCCAAGATACTGGTTCCTGGGTTTGGTTGGCCTGGTATGGTTTCTTCAGAGTGATTTTCAAATTTTTTTTTGGAAGCATTGCAGTAGGAGCTGACACAAGTGGGATCAGAGGTAACTGCCAAGGGAAGGAATGGTGGAATGTGATTGGCTGAAGGAATCCCCATATTGTTTTGAAGTATGACCCATAGAAAAAACCTAACTTTCTCTTTTCTCATTATCCCTCTTGTTCTTGTATTATTCATGGCTAGCTATCAATTCAAACTGGGAGAGCATTCTGTGCTTTCACACCAAAATGTCATCAGTCACCATTAACTTTTTCACTTGTTGTCACATTGGCCAGGAGTGCCCCTGATCATGAATCGCCAGCTGAGTGGATGTCCGGAATTCTTGGTGATAAACTAATGTTGATGAGAGGAAGAATCGCATCATTTCTTGATTTTGGCTTTTTCGTCCATCTTGTTGACTGGCTTTGCCAAAACAAGTGACACATGTTCAAGTTGCCTTGCTCCAATAGAGGCTTTTCTTTTCGATTTTCTTTTTTTCTTGCGTTGTGCACAGCCTAGCAACGCCCAGTTTTCGACCAATGTTCAGAATGCCATAAGTACGAAAACATGTCTGTACAGAAATCTTGATTTGCTCTTCATACTGTACATGTCTGCACTGATATTAAGTCAATTATCCGTGATATCATTTGACATGTCGTCGATTATCATGATTGGAAGTGAAAATAATTTAAATGTGCGAACACAGTCTGTTTTGAATGGCATTGCTACATATTTAACCAAATATCCTCACCTGTCAGTTATATTTATATGTGGTGGGTAGGGATGGCTGGTCGCTTGTGGATCGATAAGTGATGAAGGAGTGAGAATGACGAATGGCAGTTGGAGAGGGGCTCGTCAATACACGGGCAACAAATTCGTTAACATGGCCTTCCCGAGGCCTTACAGATAAGGATGCAGAGGACGGACGCGGAGGGCGGGTGGGTGGGTGATAGATAAAGTTGGAGTTGGGGATGGTGTGCTCTAGCATGCCAGACTAAAAAAATAGAAAAGAAAAGGACTTACACAATGCAATATATACTATTTAGTAATTTGTAGAAAATACAGGCTTATATACAACTAACCTAAAGATGTATTTTATTATGTTTGCCTACTGACTACATATCAGTTGCTGGTTGCTGCTATGAATGTACCAATAATACTGATATATTTGTATTAAGAAGCAACCAGTCATGTTGCATCCTATGCCTTCATCAAGCAGAAAAAAGCCTAACAACTCGTTCATTCACTCATTCTTGTCTACATCATTAATGGAAGTCTGTGGGCTAAGTACGTTTGTTTCCGCTCTTTTCTCCTTTTTGGCATGTACTGCTCTTGATCCTTTTTGTTTTGTTTCCATCACCCTTGGCATTACGTTTCTTTACGTTCACGCCATTTTCATGGGAACAAACATGCGAATGTGAGACACGGCTGGTGTCTCATTATCAACCCAATCCAAAAGAAAACTGAGCAATGACAATAATTGTAGAGTTCATTGAGAATTCTGGTCATTGGTTAAAAGATGTCAATTTTTTCCAAGGAAAGATCAGTGGCAGGACACAAATGACTGGATAGTTGGAGAGCTCGTATTTCGTCCGTTTCCAGTAAGATGTTTTGGGAAGAGTTATCTAGCGAGGGAAGAATAATCTTTATTTCATGTTGGACAATCTCGATGATTGAACTAAATCAAGCTGACAAGTCAACTTCATGATTGTATCCATATCTTTGCAAATTCTGGACAGAGGCAGTCATTACTTGTAGATGGTCCCTCATCCTATGAAGTCTTAGGGTCTAAACAGAAATACATTGGAGAGGACTGGAAGCCTTGTGAAATATCATGTTCTTTTAGTACCTGTGTGAAGTCACCAAATACAGCAAAAATAAGCATACCTTCTAGACCACCTTTATATTCTGGGGGTCTTGCTGTCAATTGATTTCGTTCACACCTACAAATTTGTTGGAGGGGTGTAGGGTGCATTCAAGCCACACACCTGTTCCCTATCATGAATGTTACCATAAATCAGGATGAATTTATAGGAATTAAAAGTTTAGTAGGCGCATGGCACTTTTTGCATGGAGATTTGTGTGGCCTTGTTAAATAAATATTTAGCAAAAAGAAAAAAAAGGAATTCAACTTCACAAATAGAGGTACTTAAGGATTATTCAATTATTGTCCACTTCAGTAATTAAGTAATGACGATGTTGTTTGAGAGTCATGGTCATGGTAATGTTTTTATTCCGTGATGTCATTCATTTTGTGCTAGGTGATCGAGGCCAATTCACATACAATCAATTCGACGATGTTTCCATCATTATATCATGATATGTGACCTCGTATGCTGGTTGGCTTCAGTGGAATCTGATATATCGCCCACTTTTTTAGCACATGTATATTGACAACATCTTAATGTTCCATATGTCTCAAGATTATATTCGTACGTACTAGCGGACGTAGTAGTGCATTACAGTATGTTACAGAGGGGTTTGGCGTTGCTACAGAAGGGGATCACACTGTATCACCAAACTTGACAGTGTGTCTTTGCTACATGACACCAAAGCAAGGCACTAGTTGAGTGGGTTCTGCAAGAACCCGCAAAAAGAGCAATTCCGGACTTTACACTAGCGACCTCTTTCTTTACCTCGTAGCTTTACTATGGGCTACCTTTAACTGTACCAATTACCTTATTCTGTCAACTCTCTACTTTGCTTGTCCCCACCCTCTGCTTGCGATCCCACCAGCAGATTTCTGTGTTTCCTCGTGTCATTGTGTCCCGACTTTCTTAAAGAGCCTGCTTGCACCAACTCCATCTTTCTACATCTACTGCATCTACTTTTTCTTTTCTCATTTTGACTTTTTCCTGAACATACAACTTTATTTAACAAGTCTCCATTCCGCTGTCGCTCAAAAATCCTCTTGCGTTTTTCTTCCTCTCTTGGGTTTTGAGTGTCTACTTCTTTCTCTAAAAACATCTCTTTCTCTCTCTTTCTCTCTCTTTTCGAGATAAGCACATTGCCACACCCAGTGTCATCTCTCACGATCCAGTATTTTGAATTACAATTCCATGTTATACCAGTTATTGTAGATTGTCACCATTCTTGTTCGACAACATCTCTGACTCAAAAAGCGCGATTTCCAAACTGAACCACAACTTCCATACAGAAAGTACATACTGCCTATCTGAGTAAGGACCCCCCGCGAAAATTCCATTGCCCATTTGTGGCCTTGCCACATCAGCCGCGAATTTTCATCGTCCCCATTTATCCATTTCACAACTATTCTCTTAATTGTCTATGTCTATCATTCCAACGATGAGCTGCACAATCCACCAGTGGCCAACTCTACAATTCATCTATGTTTCCTGGCTCTGAGTTGTCGTGCTATGTGACACCCATTTACTTCTGTGCGCAACTTTCAGGCCATCCAGTTGTTTGATCTCAATCTCTTCATCTTCTGAGGCTCAGCCCATCGACAAGTTCCCCACCATACCACCACACAGATACACACGAAGGAGTACATTGGGTCTGCGTACTCACCGAAGTGCCTTCATTGTCTCAGTCCTGGCCCTCTGCAGCATCGATGCTCACGTTCGAAGGTCCCGTCAAACGAACGATTGGAAGTCATTCACGTTCATCGCCCTACTTCTAGTTTCATCCCACACCCCACCCCTCTCTATACACGCACTTTACGTCTCCACAAGTCGTTCTCCCTGGTCTGTCTGCTCATCCATCCCGGCCCCAGACCCATCAACCTGCATAACTCGATATACACTAGGTCGATTTCATTAAATCGATAAAAAAAGGACTATCTATTTACCATTTTATTTTATTTTCTTCTGCCTACAATAGCATTGTGGGGATGATAGCCGTTAACAGCTTGACCGTCCGTTTTCGAGTTAGCTCCCGAACGGATTAAATGATGCTATTTGATAAATTGCTAAATTTTTTTATTCTCGGCCACTGCTCTATCGATGACCTCGCAGGCCTTTATATATATAGATCCCAAACCTCCTACCCTTTCTCAACCAGAGTTTTACATTACCTTTAGCTACATACTTCAATACTTGTCTGTTCCTCTATTCATCTACATATACTAATCTAATATCCATAGTCAAACATCAAGGTTTACTAGAGGCATTGTTATTATAGCTCAACAGCCTTATCCTTTTGTTTTCTTTCCTATATCACACATTATATCAACTTATTTCCAATATGCCACAAGAAGGATACTCTCAGGTAAGTAATCACAAAATCGCGCCTATTCCGTAATATTTCATAAGTTAATATTGTCCCCAGGCCACTGCGCAATCGTCCTCTCAAAAGACCTCCACCGGCTCGCCGCCCAGCACCAACCAAACCGTACGGGCCCGCAACAAGCTGGGTTACCACCGTACCGCCGTTGCTTGCAGTATGTCATACCTCGCTGACCACTCTTAGCATCACAGCTTATTAACATTTACCCCAGGCCACTGCCGGAAGCGCAAGATCCGTTGCATGACTAACGCTGAACGAGTACGGGTCGATCAAGATTCGCGATGTGACAATTGCTACCGTCTCAAGAGACCGTGCACCTTCCACCCCGTCGATCAAGCCTCTTCTGCCGAACGCCGACGCAATTCTTCGGTCGATGCCCACAGTCCGACAAGTGCCACCATGCCTCCTGTCGCCATACCCCAACCGACTATGGGTATGGGTACCGATTTCAGCATGCCCTCGCCTCACACTCAGACTCTGTCCACAAGCGTAGACCCTGCTGCCATGGCCTTGGGTTTCAACAACACGCTGCCTACTACTACTGGTGTTGCCTCTCCTTGGCCCATTGACGCCTTCCAAGATCCCCAGAGACTGCCTCGCGTCTGTCCTGTTAACACTTGGCCGGGCGTCTTGCCTCAAAGCTACACCAGCCAGAGCTCTCCCGGGCTGAGCCAGCGCGGAAACTCTTACGATTCAGTCACCGATCACTATGTTATGGACCCTCAGCAAACACACATTACACCAGTCACCACTTCTCAAATGCCATGGACCACTGAGATGAGCACGATTATTGCTGGCACCGGACCTACTTTGCAGGACTTGAACTCGCCGATGTTCCCGCAGGATGGCTCCACAATGACGTGGCCCGAAGCATACTCTGGGGTCAGCACCGATAGTACCTTTTTTGACCAGACCAGCTCATTTACTGCTGAAGGCTATCCGCCTTTCAACATGTAAATACACTGGATTACAATGGGCCTATTTCACAAGGTTTCATCCATTTTCTTCTTTTCTTTTGCGGCAGCAGTATCACGTTATAGTCTCCTTTCGTCACTCTCGCCGAGTTCGATTGCTCAGGCTTGAGGTATCTTCTCATGTTTAGAAACTTTTCCGGTCTTTTCTGTATTATCTTGGGCGGACGCTTCGGTTCTTGTTTTATACCCTTTCTGCCACGACATAACGGTCTCATGGTCACGGGAGGATAATTTTTTTTTCTGTCTTTATTTATTATCTGTTACCTTAAGACTATCTAGTTTTTTTTGTTTCATTTATTGTGTTGACTTCCCGGGGTCAGACAGGATGCAAAGTGGCTCATTTTAGCCTCTGGTTCCAAGTTCTCGGGGCCCTTTTTCCTAATTTGTTGGATTCCTCTTACGGCCTCGGATCGGATCGATGCCTTGTTTGTCAACACTATTTGTGGTTTTCTGTTCAAAATCGGGGATAGAATCTGCTTGGGGTCCATTTTCATGGTCTCATTTTCTTGTTTCGGCGTTTTTCGGGGTGAAATGTTTTGAATTTTTATTCAATGACTTCAAGAAAGAAAACAGGCTTGAAGATTATGTAAAATTTGGTTACTTTAACAGTGATAACATGTGACTTGTCTTTATCTGATGCAAACTTAAGAGATATGTAACTCCACGAAAAGTCACAGTATTCTGGCCATCAAACCTCTTATCCCTCACTTCGGCGTTCCAGATAACCTCCACGTCAATACCAACAACGTCACATACGCCCCCAAACTCAACCCCGTCAACAACGCCACACTATTCCCCGCCGTCCGAAACTTCTTGGTTATGATCCCCTCGGCGTCCTCCTCGCGGAAAAACTGCCGGTTCCCTTCGTACCGCCGGTACATGGCGACGAGCAGGACGGCGGCCCCGTAGACAGAGTAGAGAGCGCCGATGGGGTAGAATTCGCTAGTGAAGACTTTGAGGATGATGAGGGCGAAGGAGAATTGGCTGAGGGCGGTGCGCATGTAGGCACCTTCGAAGGTGCGTTGGGCAGCGCGGACTTCGACGAGTCTGGTGAGGAGCGGGGGGGGGGAAGAGTGTTAGGTTTTTGAAAGGGAAGGATAATTTAGTGAAGAGATAGGTATGGAAGAGAGGACTTACTCGGCGGGGGTGAGGACTACGGAGCCGGCTCGGTGGAGACGGAGCCGGAGGTGCTCTTCGGGGTGGGGCTGGAGGATATTAGAGGCGCGGGTTATTGAGCGAATTTGAATAGTACTAACTTGGAACATGGCACAATTGTGTGAGAGTGAATAAAACTGAAAGCGCGGCAATTATGAGATTATGGGTATTAATTAAAGGTATGGGGGCAGCAAAAATTCACATTTTCTTGTAATTCGGCGATAGATCAGCTTTGTCACTTTGATGTGGTCAACGAGACGTTGTGCGCTCGATGCAGCTGGGTTGAAGGGTGTGACTAACCCTAAGTACATTACAACAGTATAATTACAGTCCTCAATATGCTCTAAAAGACAAACGTCATTGACTAGAAATTGGTATACTACGTTCATTATACTGCCCGTTTTTGATATTGATTGACGCAGAGTACAGACTGAGAATATCACGATTTGAGTCTTCCACAAAGCAAAGGTTGTCTGGTTCTTAGCTACAAGTTGCATGATGGTTCAAACTAGACTGAGAGTAGGACTAAACCTAGGATCAATTTATTTACCTACAATCGTATAGAACATGCACATAACTGACTGGCGAGAGTTTTCACTCTGTTGTTAGTGGCCATTTACCTACAGACTATCACGGGAATGGCGGATTGGAGACAGTGTTACAATCACTTAGGGTCCATTCTATATGTGGCGTGACTGTGGCGTACATATCATGTTCATTTACCAATCTGTAAATTGTGATGACCTTCCATAAAATACATATTATTACACGGCCTTTGCTACAAATGGCCAAAGTTGACTCCTATACACACAGCCCATAGCCGCCAATCACAAATCGGCACTGCATATCACCCGGGCATTCCTGCCCACTCGGCAAACACGCACTCAGGCGGCCCAAGTACACGGTGTTCCCATCTATAATCACATTTTCCTCCCCCGAGACGGACTGAATTTTTGCACTCTGTGCATTAGCTGCTGGAGTAGGAGCTAATGTACCCAGAATCGTCGTCTTGACTCCGGCATGTCGAGTTGATGTTTGCATTGTGGTGAGAATAGAAGTTGAAGATTCGGTGGCAATGGCCTTTTGCTCAAAAGCTGAAGTATCGGGGGTGGTAGTTGATGATGGCTCATCTGTGGATGTTGAGGGTGCCTCGGTGGTCGATGAAACCAGGGAATTGGACAAGGCGATGATGATTGGAAATGGTGTCGACTTGGGGGTAGACGATGACGTTTCAGTGACGGCAACAATGGCCTCTTTTATCATGGGAGTTGAAATAAGGCCGGAATTGGTAGACTCGGAATCAGGCGTTGACTTGCGAATATTTGTCACGGACTTGGTAAGTGTTGATGACGCTACAGTCGTGGCGGGAACCGGAGTTGTCGAGTTTGAAGTCGGAGTCTTTATCATATCAGTGCTTGATGCACCCGTAGTGCCCATGTTTTTCATATTCACGGGTTGCCACCCACGGTTCCGTGACAACTCGTACCACCAATCCCTGAGCATCCCCCCGTCAAATTCGGTAACCTTCACAGAACTGCCCGCCAACATGACGAAGTTGGTCTCTCCCGTTGGCCTCCAATCATAGAAATCATCCAGGCCATATATGTGGCCGATCTCGTGTTCATAGATGTGGACCTCCTCCTCATTGAGTGCCGAAAGAAAATACTCTGTTCCCATCCGAGCACCCCAGTCACCACCCGCTCCACCTTCGAAATCATCTGATAACCAAAGAGTGTGGTCATAGTGGTTGACGAAGCCACCAGGGCAATTTGAGTAGTCGCCATCTTGATGGAAATACTGGTTACACTCTGGACTGCATTGTGGGCTGCCTGACTCATCATGGTCATTATAGATAGTGAGATCATCTGTGGTTGCATTCTCGATAAGTGAACTATCATTGGCTGCCCAGCCTGTTATAGATACTGAAATGTTATTATAGGGAAAGTTATCGAAACCGTAGAGCCAGGAAAACCATCTGGCGTATGATCTCTCGGTGGCCGAGACTAAAGCAGCGCGAGTAGTGGTGTTGAGGACCTTTTTAGAATCCCAGCGGACGCAAAGACGGACGGAACTACAGTGGTACCCATGTTAGACACAATTCATATATCGGGCTTGAGACTTGATCTAGACTTACTCACCCGTTGGCATTGATCAGCTGGTCCCAGCCATAGTTCTTGAACCCGTACACGCCATCAGTGTAAGTTGAAAGTGTATGGTTCCAAACCTCGTTCAGTGGGAGGACTAAGTTACTAGGTGGATCCCAAGTATCAGTTCTTTTTAGCGTCGGAGTGTGAGCTGGGATACGGCGGCCAACAGCGGCTTGTCTCACGGGTTGACTCCACACGGAGGCATCGCCGTCGTTGGGAGGGGGACCAACAGTATGAGCTGCGGCCGTCGTCACCGACAGAAGAATTATGCTAGCTAAATACATGACGAAAATCAAATGTAATGAATGGATGAATCGTGTTATTGACCTATAGGTTGAAAGTAAAATGAGACTAGCTCTTCATAAAATAAATGAGTGGAAGCAGAGTCTAGCTCTGGAAAACGAATGACGATAGCAACAAATAAACAACCGAAACCACGACATCGGCTAAACAACAAATTGATGCCATCACAGAACCAGCAGCAGTCTACTTTGGTATATATATATTTACAGCACAATACCTCATAATATGTCACCACCACACAGACCCCACCATCACGATAGACACAGCCCATATTTGCCCTCCCTTGTTAACCACACCTGAAGAAGATGAGGTGCGACAAAGTTCAGACCACTTTGCTGCCACTTATCAGGACATTTCCAGAAATAACTTCCGCGATGGCGCGGCCGCTTGCAATTTTCTGGCATCAGTCAGGCTAGTTCTTGTCTGCTTGACAAGACCATCTTCTTGTGAAACATGGGGAAGTAATCCTGCCCAAAGGTACAAGAAGACGAAAAAGGAATATGGACTCAGGACACAATACACAACTCGTCTCATAAATAACTATAATAACTGAAATGCCACAATATTTTCTGAGTCGACAATATTTCCACATGGCCATGGAGAAAACTTCTCATCCGGGCAAGAAATGTTAAGGAGCCTCCCTTACCTAGCTTGACACCCGGTCCGTGTCATCTCGTCCGAAAAGAGTTAGCCGCTGCCAGAAAAAACCACCAACCTGAGACGTCAAGCTATTCAACTGATAAGACGATGTCGTTCGATATGATGGCGCAGCTCTATATGTGATACATTCAGGTATTTGGTAGTTGGTGATATGTAAGTGCATCTGTACCTGATCGTCGATGGCAGTTGGCATCTGTGATAATCATGGCGATCATGTGTGGATATTTTGGAGGTCGGTTGGATTGATCTCATGGGGCATTAAATATTAGAAAAATATTTGGTGTTTGGCTATTTGGATCCGGAAGAATTATAATGACAATGACTGCACGAGTACGTAGTATCAACCCGATCTTTTTTCTTTTTTTTGCCAACAAGTTATAGCTCCTTGGAAAAATGCTTAATAAAAGGAAGAGATTGTTAGTCGGTAGATGTACATATCAGCATTCTGATACAGTAAGGAAATCTTGTCATTCTCACTCCCTGTTCACCACGTGACTTGCGTCGATAAGGGCTATTAATGTCGGATGACACCACTCAAATTCGATACCTGCTTTTCTCTGATTTTCTCGTCGATTGCTACAAGAAAAATATTTATGCTAACCTTATAGCTCTGAGTTATGCTTTAAGTTTTAGTGTTTCCAACTTGCAAATCCAAAGCCAAATTTCAAGTATGTAAGACATTGTGCGACAAAACTAGTAACAAATATTGCTTGCTAGAAAAGGAAACAGCTTCCAACAAGACAAATATACTTTTATGGATGTCAGAGGCATTTTTGTGAAACTTTGGTGCTGAAAGTAAAAATACATGACAAGACAAAATTAGATAACGAAAGAACAAAAAAAGAAAAAAAAAAAAATACAACACTGGATATTCCTACGTGGTCGCCCGTCGTAGTACTAATCCGGCGCCCCGTGGCTTGACTATGGGGGAGGCTATGGTCGTGTGTGGAATATAAGGTTGTCTGATGGTCTGAAGTGATTGTGTCAACGGCCGGTTTTTCGTGAAACATTTCTGGCGTTTTGGTCGATAGCCATTTCTCGTGTGCACATGTAATGTAGTACAAAGACGTGAGATATGGCGATCACTTAGGCCCGTACTACATTACAAGACCAGATTCTATCAAGGCAGCATCCCTGTTGTTTAACTCACTTGGACGATTCCCAATCAAGGGACTGCAAGGCTTAGTTTAGGGCTGACGAGCACTATCACGTTTCAAGGGATGCGATACTCCCTTGAGTGTTGATAAGTGGTTTCTACCAACGTCAAATATGCATCTTGGACTAGTTCAGCTCGTGATTCAATAGCAACAGCATCGGATTATCGGGCTTGGGTCTATGCAGCCGCTTCGTCGTAACGATCCTCTGTCATGTCCAGGTTGCACACAAACTGGACGTACAGACGTAGTAAATTCAATTATATATACAACTTACGCGCAAGGGCTACGAATCCCTCGAAAATAGGCCTGACTATATAGATGCCGAGTTAATATTCACTTCTCAGTGACGCGCATTCCAACTTCATGTAGGGCTGATCAGGCCCCGAGGAAAGATCAAAGGATCATTCTTTTGTAATTTCTAGACTTGAACGGTAAATGACAAATCAAAGACGGTGTGAATCTCGTCTCCGACAAAATATATATATGAATACAACCTAGTATCTACAAAACATCGCAGCATTTGCCCAACCCTCATGGGTTAGAGAATGGGACGAACAAGTCCGACCCCTGGGTTAGGGTCTGCAATCATCAGATTCTTTCTGACAGGGTGCCGCTTCTGTGTTAATGAACTCATGGATAGAAAGGGAGCCAACAAAGTCCCAATCTTGACCGCCAACCATGGTACACATGAACTCAAACCCACTTCGCTGGCTTCCTCCTGGAATCGCGGGCTTCTGTGCGCATGGGGTGTTAAGAAGACAGCGACTTTTGAGAGAGGGAGAAGAAGGAAAAAGAGCTTTCGTGTGAGCAATGTAGCATAGATATGCTTTTTATAGGAAAATGTGACGTGGTTGTATTGGGTTACCTAAGGCGTGTCGAGGGTCGGTTCAGAAGAGACACACATTCATGGTACTCAGGGGCTGGTAACCAAACTTGACGATAGGGAGCAACAAGTCTTTGCAAAAAGTACTGTCCATGCTTGAAGGGTAGGACTTGATCCAAACTGACGACTCAGTTGATGTGCGACAAAGCCGTGCTTGGACCTGCCTTCTAGAATAAGAAAAACAAGGAGTCAAGCAGTTATTGGCATCGACATATAGCATGGCTTCTTATGCATTTGATGGCCATAATGTATATCGATCCTCACAGCCTCAATGGCAAGTCCAACCAACAAATCAGTTGATGGTCAACCTGAATGGATATTAATGCGAGGGATGGTAATATTGGGTGACGGAAGTCAGTGCGTAGGTTGATGCGGGGCATATTAAGCTGATCTCAAGGGGGTGAAAGAACGCAATTGGCCGCGGAGTCGTTCTGCAGAAAGAAGAGACGCAACGCCTGGCCGGGCATCGATAATGCAGTGGAATTAATTGAGAGATATAATGGGCTTTTTGTCGATGATATGTTGAAGTTATTTCAGCAGGTTGTGAGATTGCGAGATAGCGCAGAGTGGCTAAGACGGCAAGATGGCAGGGTTATTCGGATCGGTGGCTTCTGCTGTAGTGTGAGGTGTGATGTCTTCATCACAAAGTGTTCCAAACTTGGATGATGGCAAGTTCGAGCTAATCAATATACAATGATCAAATAAACAAAGGGCTGGGTTCGTATCACTATGATACTTACAAACGTTTTCAATTTTACGGATTTGTAGTTCATCAACTCAACATTGTGGAAAGAGCAGGAACCTGGAGACCCGCTTTAACCGCAATTGAGCCGGATACTGTACGGCAGAGCAACTGCCAAATGCTAAACAAGAGCACCTGCAGCATAAGATAGTAGACATTTCTCGATACAAAATCTATTCGCATATCCCCTCGCAAAACATTAATATCAAACCCTCGGTGAAAAATACGTTCCAGTCGATGGTCAGTCAGCTAGCCCGCCCGTGCTTCTGCCGCTTGTCTACTGACTAGTGATGCTGTACTGCAATCAATCCTGATCTCCCAACACCTCCAGTGTGTGTCACGATACGCTCCCCACCATCAATTACCGCCAAGGCGTCTTGCCCTACCACACCCAGGGCCGTTCTGTCACGCCGAGGCCTCGTCTTTCGATACCTGGCATGTCTCCATACATGTCCTACGATGTTTTCCTGTATGTTGCTCCCGTGTTTCCCCGTGTAATAAAGAGTCGCTGATATCAGACATGATGCAGAAGTAACAACTAGCTGC
The DNA here is from genome assembly GCA_030294605.1 of Ambrosiella beaveri. Lineage (NCBI taxonomy): Eukaryota > Fungi > Ascomycota > Sordariomycetes > Microascales > Ceratocystidaceae > Ambrosiella > Ambrosiella beaveri. The sequence goes on from JARQWA010000007.1 coordinate 102,680, forward strand.
GCAGGCCTCATCTACAGCCAGTCAGCATGACTGCTATCAAGATTAAAAGAATCACCAGTATCCTCCGTGTTGATTTTCTTTCACTTATCCATCCCTTATATACCAAGGTCTTCGGCAGCCGTTGACAAACCTCGATTTCGTCACTATCTAATCCCAGGAAAGGAATATGCCTACTCCCCCTCGATTCTGCCGCCCTTTGACATTTCGTCTTCACCGCCCACAATCAACCCCCGAATTTCACAAATTCAGGTCTCATTCAAATACTTTTGTCCTTCATCAAACATCAATCCCATTCTTGGCTTCAGAAGATATCAACTGTGACATTTTGCCCTGCTTTGTGTGGGAAAAGACTCGACGTTTAAAAGCTCCGTTTGCCTGCTCCTGCATTAGTCAGGTGTGTATGAATAAAGCCAGTCCTCGCTTCCTGCTCAATTACCGATAATTTATTGACCATCACAACATTCTCATATTGACACTCTATCAACGACACATATATAAAGATACAACCATATCCTCCCTTGAAAACACTCACGGACTTAATCAACTGCCTTCATATACTCGAATATTGGACTTTTCTTGAATGGAGGTTTTTTGATCGACTCACCACAAGGACCAATCCCAGACCTCGAGAACCAAACTTTGGATCCATCAAAGCTCCCCAGCTCATCCCGACCCCCTCCACCCAGATTTGTGGTCAACATTGGCTTTTTCCTGAATTTCATTTGTTTGCTCTGAAAGTTGCCCAAGTCTTTGCCGGAAAGTCAGATTGAGAATCTCTGGATTATATATCGCCAGATTGGCTTTCTTATCGCAAAAAAATCTCAACTTGTCGCCCACATTCTCGCACCTCAGGAGAACTCCGTCTAACAACCCTCACGAAACCAAGAACGTCAGGGATCTTCCTGTCTGCCTCCCGCTCCAGCATCCGCGACCTTCCCTGAACGACCAAAAAGCATCTATCCAGTTATTTCTCCATAATTTCATCATGAATAACACCGGTGACTCTGGCGCTGATACGTACGGGAGCCACAGCAGCCATCATCATGCCGTGCAGCATCACCAGCACCAGCAGCACCAGCAGCATCAGCAACACAGTTCCGGTCACCCCTCACACCAGCAACACTCTAGCGCAAGTCACGGTCACAGCCACCCCAGCCTGCCTCCACCGATACAACAACAGCGCCTGCCTCCGATGCCTTCCATGTCGACTGGTTCTCATGCGCCATCTCACCAACAGTCACAACATTCTTCATACTCAAGCTCCACGCTTCCACCCCCTGGTCCCTCACCAGTATCACAGACTGGACCGCAAACGACTAGCCATCACGGAGTCTCCACAAGTCAATCGGACTACTCAAACCACCCTGGAACAGTGCCGCAGTCGCATCTACCCCCGACTTACGGCCAGAGTAATGCGCCTCAACATAGTAGTGCCGGAGTCCATGGTTCCTCTCAACACAACACCAGTAATCAAATGGTTCAAAGTCATCAATCACCCGCTCAACCATTGGCCGAATTGACCAAAACCCATCAAGGTCGGAGATACAAGTAAGACTATTCGATCCCACACCGCGTCCCCCCCTCCCATAGGCTCTTATGTTATACGAGCGCTAACCAAGCCTTCTATCGTTCCTAGGCTTTCTGTCGTACAACAGCCCAAGAGAGCTCGCATGTGTGGCTTCGGAGACAAGGTACGATCTGCCGCCGTCTTCCACGCTGCATGAGACACGCCACTAACTTTTTTACTCAGGATCGACGCCCAATTACTCCCCCGCCTTGTGTGCGTTTAATTGTTACAGATGAGGATGATGGAAAACCAACCAATGACAAGTGAGCCCAAGTTTCGAACTCATTGATGACTTAATCAAGTAACTAACAATTACAATCAGCGACATTCCCTACCTCTGTTTTGTCTGTCATGTATCATTGTGGTCAGAAGATGGTACCCGCGAGCTTGATATTGTCCGGCACTCTTCGGGTAACCCCAGCATCTCCTCCACAACCACTGCCTCCTACGCCAGCATTCAGGAATCCACCAACTACAATCAGATGATGCCGTCTTCGAGACAATCTATCTACGCGCCCCAAATGCCTTTCGGCAGCATGCCATCGTACGGCATGAGCTATGGACAGCGTAAGTTGATATTGGTATACCCCCTTCCTGCATCGTTCATGCGTCTCACCAATCATGACAACAGCCCCAGCCGCAACTACCTACATGCACAATAGCTATCAACCCGCCAATACCTACTACCCCAATGACTACAGAGGTAGCATGATGTCCAACGTTATGGGTGGCGGTATAGGTTACTCTGCATCTTATGGAGGTGCGCCTGACCAGACGATTACTCGCCCTTCTGGTCCGCAAGGAATGTTCACTCGTAATCTGGTTGGACAGTCTGTGGTCAGCGCCCAACGCCTGACTGACACCGAGGACAAGGTCGGCGTGTGGTTCATTCTGCATGATCTTAGTGTGAGAACTGAAGGAAACTTCCGGTATGTACAAACCATTTGCAATCCCAAGCACATACCCCGATTGTAAGATGATTAACATATGGCAGTTTGAAATTCACTGTCGTCAACATTGCTGCCGACAACAACCCGTCGGTCATGGCCGTCAACCAGGGTGCTGTCCCTGTTCTGGCGTCTTGCTTCAGTGACACTTTTACGGTCTTCTCAGCGAAGAAGTTCCCTGGTGTCTGCGAAAGTACCGCGCTGTCCAAATGCTTTGCGACGCAAGGTATCAAGATCCCTATCCGAAAGGAAGGTGGTACTGATAAGAACAACAACGATGAGGAGTTTGATTAGATTTAAAGGCCTTTATTCGTTTACTTGTTCTGTTCGGCCTAGGTTTGATCTAGAGGATACCTTGTTATTTTGGTCATTATGGCTACTTGGATCTATTTTATATATGCTCCGAGTGGCTGTCTCTTTTTTCCTTTATTTGCACTATGAGATATATATGTCACGAAGTCATAATGGTGTTGACAGTTCAATGGTGTTGGAATTTTTTGTTGATGATAGAGTGGACATTTTGGGTAAATAATATGGGTGGTATATCACTATAATGAAGTCTCTTTGGACATGCTCACAAATCTTATTGCCGATTCCATCATTTCTGCTTTCTGGACGCTTTTTTTACATGGTCTCTGCTGTTTAATTCACCAAGTTGGAAGTTATTCTCGGTTCATAGTCAAAGCCCGAGCCCGATATTGTTGATATAATAGCCTAACTTGTGTCTACTATTCAAGTAGGGCCACAAACTTTGCCAAACGATAGTTTTGTTCATCCTATTGGGACACGATTCCTGTCACCACCATTATGTATTTTCTCATCTGACACGGAAAGACTCATCAGGTAATGTTCACCAATAGTGGCTGGCCGGAATGGGATGACTTTATTTAACTGCGCGGTATTCGTTTACCTACAAGTGTATTGTTAGGTGCTTTCATTATCAGATTTAACTACGAGTAGTAATAGTCAGCAAGCCTACATGTAGGCCAAACACATTGGGGTCAAGATATAAACATCTTCAGGTCACCTCCACAATATTAAAACTCTCTTATGTTGTTAATGTGGAATAGTAGATATAATAGAATTCAAACCTTCAAAATCTACACAGAATATATCAGAACGATGCTATTTTCAAGTCGAATACTGTATAATTCAACTTTCCGTCTTCGTTTTGATTACTAGTTTTACCATCGAACTCCCATCAAGAGCAGCCAAATGCTGGGGTTACTGCTGTGTCTTCTGACAATGCATCACTCATCATCTATGTTACACAAATAACCAATGGAAAGGTCTAGTGGTCTAGTGGTATGATTCTCGCTTAGGGCTCGCCCTGAAATCTCGCTTGCGAGAGGTCCTGGATTCGATCCACGGCAAGACCCCATCTCTTCTTGCCCTAGTGGCCAGTTTTTATACCTTAAGTCCCCTAACACCCTGAAGACTCATCGTTCTAAAAAAGTTCTAGCCCTGGGTCTAGTCTTATTGTTGGATGTCAAATTTTTGCTTTTTTTTGTTGAACTACTAAGAAACATGCGGCTCTGCAGGTTAAGCGGACCAAGATGGGAAATCCGGGGGACGTCATCTAGGCTTAGTGACTCCACTACCGTGATGATTTCAGAAGGACTTGAATTTTTTTCTGAAGATCAAAAAGTTTAGTCTGACATCCGCGTGATGATTCTGCTGGAGATCATTCAAACGTCATTGGGGCAGCTGGGTGGCAAATATTCTCATACATCTTGATATATATAGAACGGCGGCTTTACGGGGCCGAAGGTTGAATGTAACCCTAGGTTCGGTCTGCCAGGTCCGAAGCAGGCAAAAAAAAAGTCTGCAAATGCCAAGTTTGGGCCGCATGTTTACTTACCGATGCGCAATGGATACAAACATGGCATTCCGGACAATGTAATGTGCATACATACACAAGGGCGAGCAAGTGGCTGTGTCTTGTTTGTAACTTGCAACTCCCGAACTGTTTTGTTCCTTGGTCGGATGTAGCATCCGAGTCTTCCACTTGCCGACCTGAACTCTATGACTCTGATTCAAATCCTTAGAAAACATGCTGCAACTAATACAACAGTCACAGCTGTTGTTCCTTGTTCCTTTCGGTCCTCACGATCGAATGGACACCCACTGACCTCACTTTTTCAACCCACAAGCCCACACAAGCTCACAGTCCCTTACCCAGTATTAAAGTATGTAAACGCGCTTCAATTCCAGCAGCAGTTCAAAAGGAATCGAATTGGTCTCGATCCTCCACGCAAGAAGCCGACGACAGGCGAGGAAGAATTTGCCATGGCTCCAATCCAGTATTGCCAGATGCAAAGATTTTTTTTTCATTTTTGACAAGTATAAGTTTGGTTCATGAATAAATAGAAGCGGGAGACTACGAGGGGTTGCAGTAAGGACGGTGATGCTCCGCTCGTGATGTTGCCATGGCAGTTAGATCTTGTTTAGCAAAAGCTCGCCGTACAATGTCGCCGTACAATGTTTTTCGGCCATTGTGGTTGTAAGGTTACGATGGGATCTAGTAAAGTTCAACAGGTTTTTTTTTTCCTGTAAATGGATGAAAGTGAGAGGGGCCGACGGCATGATACCAATACCAATTTAGGAGTAGAATTGGGTCAAAGCCGGCCCCCCATATGCAGGAGGTGCTCATGTGGCCGGGGAATTTTTTGCAGTGAGCCAGATGAGTGGCCGTGGCATTCATTGTTTGGCGTTTGACTTTTGGCGTTTTGGTGGGCGTATATTTTGGATCACATCAATATGGCAGACGGCGACAAGTAAAGCGGATGGGGGTCCAAGCTTTGCAAAGCTCTGGGAAGTTTTCGGCATGGATGCCGGGCTGGAAATTTCTAGATGTTCTAGAGTTAGTGAGGGCGCAACAAATTTCTGGAGAATGCTCGGAGTCGTGAGTTTGGACGAGCAGTTTGGGTTTGTGGGTTTGGAGTGTTTGTGAAACAAGGGTTGCGGTGATGAGCATGAGGTGATGGACATGAGCAGTTTAACAATGAAGACAAACTTGGAAGGTTCAGTCGACTGAGTTTGGAGAATGGAACATGAAGACAAACTTGGAAGGTTCAGTCGACTGAGTTTGGAGAATGGAACATGAGGGAAAGCTGGTTTACACTTTGGTTTTCTTCAGTACTCATCATCACGATGTGTCTGGCGTTGAGAATTCATTCCGCGTGACCTGCTATAATATAGACCACGTGATCCACACAGCCTTCCAGTCTGGAGTAATTACACTGTTTGCCGGCAGTCTGAGGAATCGAAACATGAAAAGTTGCAAAATCCTCATTAATTGATGACCGGAATTGTCTGAAGCGAACCAAATCGGGAAATCTTTAAACACCCCAAAAGAACAAAGAATCATGCAATGACCGCGTAAGGCTGCGTTGCATCGGCATCATCCAGGAAACCATCATGTGCGAATGCATGAGCATTCTCAAAGTTGGAGAGTCACAGACTGCTTCGGCTGTTGAAATCCGGTCATGGAAGTCACCAGATTGACGATTTTTATGACGATGTTTTTGGTCGTTTTCAAATTTTATAGAGGATCGGGAGTCATTGATGGCCTTGGCAAGGCCAATGATGTGTATTTAGGTGGAAAAAGTCCACTGACATTTGATCACGAAATCCTTCTTTAGCATCAGGTTGACCATTCAGGTACCTCACTGTGGCTAGTGACCAACTACCGGTATCATATTGTTTGATTTGGACTACTGCCAGACAAAGAGGCTTGCAACCCGTTGTTATTTCCTGACAGTGACACCGACGGGAACTAAACAAGGCTCGAGGCCCTGCAGCAATCCCGCGCTTTCGCTCGACAAACCTCATTTCTAGACTTCATGCCACCATCACCAAATTCAAATAGACATTCCCCCTCATCGCGGACCGCATTGCCTACAAATTTATGAATTTTGGCCTTCCGCTTCATCCAAAAATCCATGGCTCAGGCCTCCCGTGCCCCGTGTTACTGTGTGCTGCTCCAAGGCATGGCATGGTGGAGGGCTCTGTGTGGCTCACGACCCTGTTTCCATTACGTTTCTGTTGGCTAACAGCTTCTGCTTGGGATGGCGGGGCTTTCTCCAAGTTTTAGTTTTTGTCGGCGGTTTGTTGGAGAACTATGTAAACATGCAAGAAAAAGAAAAAAGTACAGGCGGCTAGAGCACGACACGTTGCGTAAGAATCACCAGAATTGGCGTGACAAGATGAATTCCAATGGGGACTTTGGAGCATCGTGAGAAGTAAGTGTCAGGTGACATGATGGTTGCAGTAATTGGAGGAGATATTTAGAAAAAAAATTTTTATTGTCTCCGTCTGGAGGGCAACTCCGACTATGACTTCATTGCTTTATGCGTGGCGATCCAAGAAAAAAAAAATCTCAAGCAAGAATGACAGATTCCAATTGAAAGTTGACGGGCAATTGTGTCAAAGTCTAGCCTGGGCCGGTGGCCTAACCGGCATCTGAACAAAGAAAGCTGTCCTGTCATGCACCAGTCGAGTCAGTAGCAACAGCCTTGGTCCATCACGTCGCCTCCCTTTTTAGGGGGTCACTATACCCCACTGTAAACTTTTTTGACATGTCCAGTTGGAGACGCCGTGACCTGTTTTATTTTTATTTTTTGGCGCCCAAGAGCCCCATAGAGGTCAGCAGACCAAACCTCTTGAGGAAACAAGAGCCCCACTATAAAAATGGGGAATGACTTTGCCCTTTACACGCAATTATAGCTCCATTGAGGGGAGGGCCCTGAAAATTTTGGAAAAAAATTCTTCGCTACAGCTTTGGTCTTGGCGCTCTGAGGTGAAAATTTTCAATGGAGGACCCGCCTGAACGGGAAACATTGCAAGCACGCTTTCAAGCGGGTGGAGCCCCCGTGACCCTCTCTGGCGCAATTGGCCAGCAACGAACAGAATTGGCAACAGGGTCAACTGGCAGATCACCCGATGTACCACTGCAGCGTATTGACAGTGACAAGGTACCTGGTCTGGTACCTGAATAGTGGATATTCGAGGTTGTTTGCATTTGTTTGCAGTGAAAGCTGTTGAGTAAAGTGAAGGGGAAAAAAAGTATTGGCGTTGGAGCTCGCGGGTCTCAGAAGGTGCTCAAAAAAACAATGAAGAAAAAAATAAAATAAAATAAAAAATCGAAAGGATTTTTACCGAACAAGGTTGTAAATGCACAGAATTTTCGATAAATTGACTCAATTAACAAATTTGAGGAAAAAAAATTACCAACTCTTTCTTTTTGTAAGTGATCTTGTGGTCATTTCTGGCGTAGTTTGTACGTAAGTTTTTTCCTGGAAACTCTGGGGAAAGGAGGCATTGGGCAGCAGGGCTGGTGATGGTGCAAGTGACTAATGAAACATTTCGTATTTTAGCTGTTGGAGCTTGTTTGTATAAAAATCACAGAGATCTCCTTTTGGATTCAATCTTGCCCATCTGATATTTCCATCATTATCAATATCAATCAATACTCTTTTTTGACTTATGCCAACAATACAAACTACATCTATACGATCCAACCAAAGTCACCTGCATTTTAACTTATACATCACCAACTCCATTCTAATCAACCCACAACAAAACATCATCACAATGGTTGTCTACGCTTCTTATGGTCGTGGCGGTGCCGGAAACATGGCCGACTCCCAACTCATGGACCCTCGCTTCACCTCCGAGAACCAAGTCCTCCCCGTCCTTAAGACCTCCTATGTCACCACCGGCCGCGGTGGCTCCGGCAACATGGCCCGCAACACCGACCCTGTCGAGACTCGCATGCGCCAAGACGTCATTGAGTAAGCTTTATCCTACCTTTATATGACATGGAATTAACCGGGATAACAAATGCTAACCATTGTTACCTCTTCAGGCCCGTCCGTCCTCCTTTGGATCAGGTTTACGCCCACGGTGGCCGCGGTGGTGCCGGCAATGTCTACAAGATGTCGCACCTCTGCCAAGATGCTTCGCCCGTCTCCGCCGGTCGCACGCCCAGCCTGGACTCGATTCCCCGTCGCCGCAGCACCGAGATTGTGCACCGCGCCATCAATTTCTTCCGCAAGTAAAAGAAATTTGTCGATTACTATCGACAAACAACACCGGAATCTTCGACCATATTCCGACCTAAAAAGAAAAGGCACACACAAACGCCACTATGTTATGACCCTCTGGCACTCAACGCCATGATCATCTTTTGATATCCTATTTTGTTCTGTTTTGCCTTGATATTTTTATTTTCTGTTCACTTGCGAATTGTTCCGTCGGGGGCCTTTGACGGTTACTCAATTCATCTTGATACCCAAACTTGTCCCTTTACAAAACTGGGTGGATTACACGGCGTTATAGTTTTTTTTTTTTTTTTCATATTCACATCTTCATTGAAAGCCATTTGGCTTGTCTCAGGCATCATCGGTTCGCTTCGCTTCTGTTATGACTTTTGTTCGGTGTTGATTGGGTTTATTTTTGCTTTTTATTTTTATTTTGCATATACCACATTCGATCTACTTTGGGAACTGCATATGGGACAACATATTAGACGGGAAATAAATTCCTTTTGAAATGACAGGCAAAAAAGCGTCTTCGCTCTAGCAATAAAAAATATTTCATGCTTCATACATGATTCGATTTCTAATTTGCCCAAGTGAATGTCGCTTTTACATGTCATGCTCTGGTGATTTCGTCATTCGATCCTCCGTAACACAAACTATCCACAATCAGCTGATCTGCTCATTTTGTGCGACTCCAGCTGGCAATAATTGTCATGGCATGAACCTGTGTCTCCAACAGGAAGTCCTAAACTTTCATTATGTCGGTGTTTAAGTCCGACACATTGCATCAAAATTCGAGGAAACGAAGTTAGCTATTAACACAAACAGATATAAATACACAGCAATGACATCATTATAATTGTGCCATCACCCCAATACAAATTTTGAGTTTAGACAATTCAATCATATATGAGCCTTTGTAAACTTTGTCATCAGCATCACAACAAACCACAAACCCTTTAAGCCTTGGTCTGTCTGTAAATCTCCTCAAAGAAGAATTTCAGGTTATCAGGGTTGACACCGGGAGTAATACCATGACCAAGGTTAGCAATCCAACCCTTCTTTTCAGACCAGAAGCCTTGCACTGTCCTCTCAACAGCTTCAGTGATGGCTTCCCTGGTGCCGTAGAGAACACCGGGATCGGCGTTACCCTGGAAGGTAATCTTGCGGTCTCCGCGGATCCGGACGGCCTCCTTGGGGTCCATAGTCCAGTCGAGGCCGACAACGTCGTAACCGAGGTTGCAGATGTCGTCGAGGGCGAACCAAGCGCCCTTGGGGAAGACGGTCATGGGAACTTGAGGGAGGCCCAGTTCGGCGAGGCGGGTGGGGAGGTACTTGGCGATATAGCCCAGGGAGGGCTCGGAGAACTCCTTGAAGGTGGAGGGAGAGAGCTCGCCGGCCCAGGAGTCAAAGACCATAAGAAGCTACGAGGGATTCGTTAGAAGGAGCTCAATCTGCGATGATGTCTGGAGGGAATATCATGTGATTGATGGGGTTCATAGGACATGGAGAAATCGGTTCTTACCTGGGCACCGGCCTTGACCTGCAGGGCAAGGTACTCGACGCAAATCTGGGAAATTTTCTGCAGCATAGCCTTGGCCCCCTCAGGGTATCTGTAAATCCACTTTTTGCTCTCAATGAATAACTTCGTGCCGCCACCCTCAACCATGTAACAGAAAAGCGTCCACGGGGCACCGCAAAACCCAATCAAAGGCACTCTCCCATCCAACTTCTTGCGAGTCAGAGTAATAGCCTTGTAAACATAATCCAGCTCCTTCGCAACATCAACCTTACCCGCCAACACTTTTTCAAACTGCCCATCATCCGGACTCCGCAGCGGCTGAGGGAAATGGGGCCCTTTCTTCTCCACCATTTCAACGATCATACCCATGGCCTGGGGGATGACGAGGATGTCGCTGAAGATGATCGCGGCGTCAATGAGGCCGGTGTAGCGTTCGACGGGCTGGAGGGTGATTGTGGAGGCGACTTCGGGGTCGCGGCAGCACTCGAAGAAGTCACGGGTGCCCTTGACCTCGTGGTACTCGGGGAGGTAGCGTCCGGCTGTGCTGCGTTAGAACATGTCACTGGGAGAAAAATCTATGAAAGATCACCATGTACCCTGTCTCATCACCCACATAGGAGGGCGCTCAACCTTTTCGCCTGGATATGTCATTGTTAGCTATATATGGGTCTTTTTTTTCACTTTGGAGTGACTCAATCGCACCCTTAGCCGCACGCAGCAACAGGTCGTTCTTCAGCGGCGCAAACTCAGCATCCATTTTGACTGAGTTTATTTTTCAAAGCTATGGGGAGGAGGGGGTATCGTCAGGATGAAAAGGTTGACTTCGCTTTGATTTTGTAAAGTCTACTTGTTTCCCAGTCTGGCAAGAGCATGACGCCACACATGACGTTGGACAAAAGTCATGAAGGTTGTGATTGTTGTGGCGCACACCGCTTTAAGAAAGACCCTGAAGCCAGGGTAACCCTACCACAGTCCGTACTAGACTGATGTTACATGAATGATTGGACCACGATGAGCAGTCAAGGAACATGAAATTGTTAACGATGCCAATAGATTACTAGAAGTATTTCGTTGGGTGAAGACACCAGATTCGAACCTTTCCAAATTGATGTAAAAATGAAACAGAAAACTGGACAAGTCCCCATTCTCACTACTGACTGTTGCCTTCGTTTTCGTGCCTGTATGACCATGGCTACACAATATCTCCCTACTAAAGCTGCATCCACACCCAGACCACCAGCAACGCCACCCTGAACGATCGATTTGCAATTGTTTAGAATCATGATCTGTGATTGGCCTTCATAATGCTTGTATCACAACTCATTGAAAAAAATGTTTGAGGTATAGTTGGTGGTTACTTTTCCCTGTTGAAAGTCGTGAAATGGACCATGAGGGGAGGGCGTTGATGCTTATCCATGAAATAAGCCACCATACGTAATTGCTAAAATGATGATAGTTGACATGAAAAAAATATTACTGATCATATCGAAATGTCATGATTGAGGTTGTACTCCGTGATCCGATCCGTCCGGCGTAACATAGGACCCCATCAACGGCGACCTGTAGAGGGAACGAACACAAGATGTGATGAGTGACAGCATGTGCAGATGAGGGCTCATGTCAAATTATTAAACAAATGAGCGGGTGAAGATTACTGAACTGGAAGACTCGGATGTAAAGTTTAATGCTGTTCCGTGGTTCACCGTAGGATGTAGAGTGAGACTTCGAGGATCATAACTATTAAATATAAAACATTCCCCGAATTGAGAGGGCCGTCATGCTCTTGGTGTTAGATAACGATAGTTTCTTTTAAGACTTACTATCAAGTTATTTGCCATTTACATGAAGGTTGGGTGATGCAAGATATCAAGATCATTCACTTCCCAATCAAGTAACCCGATACGAGCGAGCTTTATCGGATGTGAAGCCAGGTGAGCGTCTCTTAGAATGAGGTGATGCTAAGGACAAACATCTGTCAGGTGAGGGGACTGACAGAGAGATGAAGCAACGCTTTAGGGTGAAGCCGGGCTTGTAAGACATTACACCACATGGCTAGCTCGAATAACTGCATAGGGGAAAGTTAATGACCCTTCAGAAGGAGATGGCATTGAAGCCATCATGTGTTGATATTACGAGTATACGAGCAAGTGGATGTCGGGGAATGAGAAAAAGGGTATCTTACGAACACAATCTCAGTATTGATATACTGTAAGATATGGAGGTATAATACAGCGATCTTATCAGTCTCGGCAAGCGATTCCAAGACAATTAGCATATATTTATATCTATGCGATGACAATGAATCACTGTCTCAATACTTGGGGGCCACAAGACCAATTGAGGATACATTTGTGTCCTCAGAGCCGGCAGCTGCTCAGTGACCGTACCTGTATTTCTGACCACGCAGATCAGTGTTATTTTGGGAATTTACTGGTAAGAGCATTTTGAAGGTTTGAAGTAAACTGAGACTGAAGATTCAACGATAGGTATTTAGTACTGGATAGACTGCGAACTAATGCACCTTGCCATACAGTGAGAGAATATTGGACTGGTAGGCTGTCGGATGATCACACATGATGCCGTAAGTTCCAGAAAGGCAAAAATACCACAACCCCAGAGATCTGGTAAAATAAAAGCTAGAGACCGATTCTTGTCCCCTGAGGAATGTGATATCCACCATCACATCAAGGAACGCGAGAGAAAAACTGCAAGAAATAGAACAATACTTCTAGAACCAGCAGTGACATTCCTGCGAATAACGGTGAGGGAATGTTGCGCGTAAATGACGACAAAGGACTTCGGTCCACTGCAGGATAAAGCGTCAGAGACTAATTTCCACAACTGCAGGACGTGTCATGTAGAATGGAGCAGATAAGTAACTGGCATAAAGGAATGATTGGGTGTAATTGAGTATCTAAACGAGTGGACTGTCTGTAAGTGTCTATGTGGCATCATGATGGGGACCCGAGAGAATCACGGGAGCGATATAAAAATATGGTAGTGTGGGGAGTTAGCTTTAGCAGATACCCCCGATGCACATGAACGCAGGAACAAGAACAAGGAATGAATGCGGGCAGTCGATGTCTTGGGGGGCTTTGACGGCTTTGCTAGACTCATTGCGGTAAAATGTAAAGTACTGTGCTTCAGACCAAGACTCGACTCGCGCCGTGTCTGATGATAGAAAAGTAAAAGGCTTGACCCCGTCACATCGAATCTTGTACCCGAATAGATCCAGGCTATTCTTTGACTGCAATATTCAAAAACCACCGTAATTTATAGTGTGGGTCTGGCCCGGATAATATGTAGCTTCACCGACAATTGTGTCACTCGTTTACATTCTGACAAAGAAATATCGGTTGCCCGTTTTATCAAGCTCAGAAGGCTAACATTTACTTTTGCTTTCTCATTTATAAAGTGTAGCTCCGTTTGTGCTTTCCTCTTTGCTGCATCTCAATACATGCAGCTGTCCGAAGTGGTGGCTGACTGGGCAGGCGACAGGCTTGAGGACTAAGAGAAGTTGATATTACGGGCTATGACTGCTACATGACAAAGAGAAACCATCAAGACAAAAGATAGAATTGAATTCAAAGGCAGTAATTGTATTGGTGATTTTAAGTCACAGTGCTTATGGTTGGAACGAAGCACCAGCATTTTGGGTTACTATTTGTGATTTTTTTCAATTCCAGCCATTCCCAAAGTACTCTACGGCCTAGCGCCGGCTACTGACACAATACAAAGTCCACGAGTATACGAGCAAAGATCATTTCTCTTTCTGCTGTGTACACAATTCAGATCTTCCAGGCTTACCATCCAAGTTAACCTTTTACCGTAATCCGTAGCTGGGAAATCCAAACATCAGAGGTGTCCTAAAGTCAATACATGCACTTGTAAAAAGTGACAAGAGTCGATGGATCGTTAAACCCGCCAGCCAACCAGTTCGCAAGAGACCTCAGCCAGAGCTTGTTGTGTAGCACAAGCTGACAGCCCGCAATTACCAAATAAACTCTGGCAGTTAGGGCCTATATGTCCATGAGCTGATGAACCAGCCGAGGCCCTGGATCAACAAAGATCAATTCAATATATATCTACTCAAATACTACTTATGAGGGAAATCTAGCAGAAGGTTATAGTCAGTGATAATTGTCGTCGGGATAAACATGGGAATAACCTTAGAAGTTGCCGTTTTGGGCTTCATGTTCTTGATCCTTCTTGTAGTGCCTGTGATCAGTGGGACTAAAGCCTCGAATATGTACTCGCAACACATACTATTGCGTACTTTTCCTTGGATACACGCAGAAGCATAGCCTTTTGGTCATAGATTCGAGTTTATCCCATTTCCAAGTTGAAAACCAAGTGTATCGAGCAGACAGAGATCACGCCCTAAATTGATAACTATGTGCTGTCTTTTATTCGAGCGAGATACTCACGGGCGATTTCCTGTTGCTCCACTCATCACAGAAAATAACCTACATATCTATACCACCACTCAATAACGCCTTGATATCTCTCACAATAATTCCCACAATAAACTTGTTTGTATTTCCTGTTTGTGTCGACCAACCGCCACCCACCGCACCGTCACGCTTTGTCGCCCCCCCTCCTCCTCATACCGCTGATATTCGTGTCGGTACTTTTTGTTTTTCTCTTTAATGTGTTTATACATTGTTATATGTACCTAGGTGCATGTATGTACGGTCCCTCACCATTCTGTCTGTCCGATACACCCTCTTAGTTCCCCACCACACTCCAATTCAGACACTTAGCCGCCTTCACCTTGTGTCTTGCTTACCCGGGACCAACAAGTGCACATCACTCCGTTGGTGCATGCCTCGTGCTGATTTAATCTGAGTTTCTCCACGAACATATGTTGTGTGGCCCAAAACTATATCATTACATAGCATCCCGCTTTGCCAAAACTTTTGCGTCTCTCTTTTTTGGGGTTATACTGTTCTCTGCTGACCACAAGATTCAAACATTCTTATACTTCGTCCATCTTTGTACTTACACTGATTCGATAATAATCAGACAGCATCTACCGCACTTTCATCTCACGATACTCAACGTATTACTGCTGTGTTTAGCACTGACTCTTCGATACCATCCACACCTGCACATACCCGCTGTCCTTGCCCCGGACTGTCTCTGTCTCTCTTAACCTATCTATCCACTACATCAACAGGCCTCATCTTGTCTCGCTCTCCCAAATTCCAGTCTCTCTTAGTCGATCAACTCAGTATATTCAAGACTAGTCTTACACATACCGTGGTTCCGCAACAGACTCTGCCTCCAATTGTCACTGAGCAAATCCTGCAGAACTCCCTCAGCTTCCTGCTCACTCGGGCTGCCTTTTCCAGTTCTGAGCAAGTCTACATTAGTCTTACAGAAACAAAAGGTTGTCTCACACATCTTATTCTGTGGGTTTCTCAAGGCGGATACCTTCGAGGATCTCCTCTTTTTCTTTTTCTTCTTTTTCCCTTCTCCATTCTCGGCCCCGAGATTGTGACGGGAAAGAGAATCACCAAGTTCCTTGCAATCTAGTTGCTACGTCTCCGTTATCTGCAACTGCAAGAACTCGCAGAACGCTCCACGTCTCTCTTCGTGGCAGCTTGTTCGAGAGTTCTCGCACACTGCTTGTCCGTCTATCCGAGAGATCACCTGTCTAACTCTGGCAGTTTCTTGTCGGCCTTTCAACTCACAAATCAGTCACCCTACCGCCAGATCATCTGACACACAAACCAACTCGCTAAATGAGTTCCAAAGCTATCGCCAACGCTATTGCCGCTGGTCGTGTACCAGACTCGGTCTCCCACTCACGCCTGTACGAAAGCACTGATGATCAGACGATTGCGGCCATCATCTTTGTGGGCAGCTTGGCCACGTTGGTGGTGACCGTGCGTATCTTTTCACGAACATTTATCGTGAAGCACGTCGGCCTCGATGATATTTTGGCAATCTGTGGTGTGGTAAGTTTGCAGTAATAACAGTATACACTCTCAACAGAGACCATTGCTTGGGTCAGAGTAGTTCTTGGAATACCAATCTGGTTATTGATCTACACTTTTACTTAATAGCGTATATAGACAATCAAGCAAGCCCCTCACTAACCAGACACTCACGTCTAGATCACTCTAATTGCATTCATCGCTCTGTCCGTGATCCTGATAAGAATGGGATCTGGCCGGCACTTTGAGTACATCCAGTACGTTATGAGTGAATACATAGTCGAACAAAGCGAGATCGTCGACTATGCTGCCCACCTCATCTACACCACCTCCCTTCTCATCGGCCGTCTCTCCGGCCTCGCCTTCTACTACCGCATCTGCAATCTCCACACAACCCTCCACCGCAGCATCCTTGCCGCACTGGCTATCATCATCGCTGGATACATCCCACAGATGCTTCTCATCATCTTTCATTGCCTGCCAGTCACCGGCCTGTGGCCGTATGCCTGGCAGTCTGGAGCAGAAAAGTACAAATGCCTGGAGTGGGGCCTGATTTATAGCGTTAACTCGGCGACTTCCTTGGTATGCGACTTCATCATCTTTGGCATTCCGATTGCCATCTTAATCATCCTGGATATGACCCGCAAGCGCAAGATTCAACTGACCTGCATCTTGCTCCCCGGTGTTCTGTAAGCGCTTAGTCATAATGCACACTGCCATCCATGTCTATATACTAACACTTTTCCCTCAACAGTGTCGTCGGCATCTCCATTACCCGCCTTGTCTTTGTCATCAAGGGTCAATGGGAAGCCGACATGTCCTGGTCCTACAACCCTATGATGGGTATCGAAGTCTCCGAGATCGGCGGCACCCTCATTGCCCTCTCCGTCCCCGGCATCAAGCCCGTCTTCGACTCCATGTTCGGCAAGCTCCGTGACAACTCCAAGGTATCCTATGGCTCTGCCCGCAGCCGTTTTCGGCCTCGCTCGCAGCATCTCTCTAGCAAGGAGAATCTCAAGGAGTCATATCATCGCAGTCGGAGAGACCGTGGGTTTGAGTTGGAGTCGATGGGGAGCGGTGGGAGCGGGCGCAGTGTGGGTGTTGCGCATAGGGTTGGTGTTGGGGCTGGGGTGGCACCGATGGGCCATACGGGGACGATTGTGACTGGCGGGAAGGAGTCGATATCGACAATGGGGTCGGGAGAGGATGTGATGCGGCCGGGTTCCGATGCCATCCTGGTCAAGGTGGACTTCGGGATTGACGAGGAACGCGGGGAGCCATTACCAAAGGACTACGGGCTGAAACCATTCCGTAAGGGCCCAGACATGGTATGAGTATACCAATGTTTTTTTTTTGCAAGATGAGTATCCTTTAGTCCTACGGCCGTACATCTTTGCTTTTCATGCTCTTTGCATCAACCTGTTGTCGTTTGTGGTACTGTTTTATCCATACCCCGATCCTCTATGTTTCCTTTATTACCTTCTTATTGTAAGATATCTCTATCATGTACCACGATTTCTTTTGTTAATAATTTTGGGATCCATGGCTATGGACATGAACACATCTCAATATTTTTGCTGGACAAATGAGATAATGCAAATAATGCAATCTGCTTTTGAAGACCTGGGTGGATAAGTACTGTGGTGTGATGTCATATTTGAGAAGGAGATAGTGGGATATTGGCGATGGGGCAGTAACAGAGGCTAGGCGAGAGTCGGAGCAGACGCCAGTGTACAGTCGGCGACGATGTCTCAAGCTAGTAAATCAGAAACTCTGAGTATTATGGTAACTAGGATATTCAACGTGTCGATAGTGCGATTAGGATGAATAACGACACAATTTCTGTGTCTCCATGATCAATCATGGGTTTCCTTCTTGTCATCATATCGTGTTCTACTTCCTGTGAGTATGGAAAATGTTAATTATATTGCATTTATTGTGAGATTCGGGTCAAAATCGGATGCTCTGGGGGATCATGTAACTGGAGATGACTCAAATGAACAACAGGCATGTCTTGGTCCATGTCGATATCAAATTTCATAGGATAGATTATTTCGTACGAGAGCTTGGACCATCTGCATTTCTACAGAGCCATTCTTATTAACGTCTAAACTCACTTCCGATTGTCCGTCATTTTCACAATTGAACAAATCATCTTCAATTACATCATTACCTGGAACAAGGTAACTACCAGTAAACAATTTCCAGATTTGGGTTCAAGGTAGTTGCCTTGGCAAACCCTAGTCCACGTTAACACCATGACTGGCTCCTTCCTGATATCGACCAGTCTCATGTAACACAAGCCAATATCACACGATATGGAGTAATATCAGAGCAAGTCAATGTTCCACCGGTTTTCTCTGTTGTTGAGGATTTTGGTTTTAAATTTAAATTATCACGAACTTTAGGTTCTTTCAATAAATTATTTGCAGTGTGGGTTTAAATGCAAAACTATTGCTTGCATGTGAACACAGCACAAGTTTTCTTGTAGTGTCTTATGGGGTGATGATCTAAGACTTAACCTGGACACTGTGTTAAAAAGTCCTATGACCTCATCACAAATCAAGCTTTAATTGAAATAGTCATTTTCCAATATGCAATGTCGGAGTGCCTCTCATCTCCCAAACCCACAGACTCACTTCATCCGTATTCTGCTGAATGACATTCCACCAAGAACCTGCAAGCCCATACATCGCATACTTACAGCTCCACATAATTGACTGCACTTTCAATACCAGTAGCGGGAGTCCGCTTCACAAGTAGTCCGAAGCTGAAATATCAGCTTACCGTTTCCCAGTGACTATTCGGTTGCCAATCGTCAGTGCATTTCTCGTAGCCTGCGGTCCAATACAAGGGCCCCAACGCCATGGTACATTCAGTCTTTTATGGTGGGATGGACAGCGCTACAACTGATGGCTATTGCCGGGGTGGATGGTGCCATGGGTAGATGAGGGTCATGATGACATTGACTAAGGGATTGGGAGCCATGACATGGTCAGCAGTCGTCAACACGCGATCGATCGGAAGATGATTGAACTCTAACCATGAGAACCACCATCATGTGAACTTGGATAAAACAACGCGGTCGAATTTTCTAAGCCCTGACGTCTAAAGAGGGTGAATCTTAGATATTTTCCATCTGATGAAATCACTGTACTTAGCCCTCTCACTCGGAAGACGGCGTTGAATGTCCTATATAGTATCTTCATTAGCGGGAATTAGCGCAAGTGGCGCTGGGACACAACCGGGGAGTAAGTCTCAGGAGTGAGACTTTAAGAATTGTGATGTCAACCGCAATAAGGTATCTGAAGATTACACAATTCCTTGAGATGCTCGTGACAAGACCTGAAATTCCATATAGTATTGAATTATCAATTCTGCATGGAATGTTAAGTAGCGTAGTTCTTCAATTGTGATAGAAATTGTGTAGAGTTATACAGCGTCATTATGAGTGTTCTAGGGGCTCTAAGTCGGTTTTCTGATTTTGGTTCTCATGTGGCATATAGTCTTGCTTTTGTTTATTCGCGGCCCGATTTTCTGTTAAACAAAACGGACACACAAGATTCAAAATCCAGGAATTCTGGCTACACCTTGGCCAAAAATTCACACATCCAACCAAGTAACCAGTCTATAAATCTCGGCATTGTAATAGTGGCCGATTTTGCTATTCGAAAACGGGAACACATGTACAAAGCTCAACTTCGCTTCTGTTCAATACGTACATACACATGCAACAGTTCTCATGCTTCTTGTAAAAGGGCACTGGCCTTCCATGATGATTTATTGATAAGATGACATTGATGTCACAGCTTGCCACGCCCCAACGGACTACAGGCCCAGCTATCCGTCGGAGGATTGGCGAACTCCGGCCTGCGTGTTTTGTCTCCCATGTTCTTGTACGTGAATCCTACAAACGCCACCTCAACATGGGCTCGCGTTGTATGGCCTGTGGAAATATCGAATGGCGGGTTAAGCTGTTGTTAGAAACTCCAATTTAATAATAATAATTGGATTCTTATATATTTAGATGTTGGTAGGACGAGTGACCGAAGCCAGGGGCATTAGTCAGCCCTGTATGTCCACTATCACACCGATAAATGGATTATGCCTATATTGACACTATTGTTAACGAGATGTTGGCAGGTCGCCAATTGTGATTGGGGGTTGACATTGTACGTCATTTTAATAAGCTTTCAGGTAAGTAAAATAGCAGTGGGGTCCTCTGCACTCAATATGGCGCTGTTGGGGATGAATTCATCATCTCGATTCTGCAGCACCCACACAAGTTGAGCTCCACTGTGGAAGTGTACCTGCGTTGACTGTCGGGTATATACCATTTTCTGGCCATGACAATGAATCACATAAAGTCCTGTTCGCGTCTCAAATGACTTGTATTTCTCTTCCAATGTCCACAATCGGCCCACGGGTACATACATGTGTTGATCTGGATGAATTTAGAACGAGCAACCTCCTATATTGAGGATTCAATTACATCTATAGTATTGCACTATCAGGTTATGGATGCCCATCTAGGCCGACCCGAGCTGGATTATTGCCGCCCATATGCACGCCGTCCCCACTGCGGCTGCTTACCTAAGGTTGAAAGGGGCAACTAGGGCACAGATATAGATGACAATATTCAAAAATAGCAAAAGATCGGGATTTACGGCTCGGAATTTTACAGGCGGATGGAATAGCTACTTTAGGATATACGACTTCGAGCTTTTAGTGACATCAATGACTGGTGGCATATATAGTTCGGAGCACGAACCGATCAGAGTAATTATTTATAAAATGAAGGGTAATCACTCATATTCCTTTTTCTTTGACGCCCGATGAGTGTTAAGTCGAACCTCGCGTCATGGTCTAGTTGTGTGATGGGGCTAAGTCACCCACGTGTGACTGACTGACTGGCCAGGTCTCGGCCCCATATACACGGTGAGGGCTCGTTTTATAATGTTGCTGAATGGTTTGGGGGATTCTTAGGCATTTAATCTAGATTGATGTATCTATCTGTTACGACGATATACAACATTTTGAAGCCTTTGCTTGCAGTATTGTGGCATTCATACTTGGGAAGGCTACCAAGAAACCCCCTTGACCAACAATACAATCCAAGACGAGAATACATACGCTTATTCTCAGTGCAGCTACATAATTTTCCTGCCGCTGCATTCCATCCTCATCACGCACCAAATATCAGCAAACTGTTAGCGCATGCACGCTAAGATTACGCAAAGTACCGTATATCAAAGTGCATTTCATTGCATCTACCGCAATTATTTGCTCGAGACAATATGGCCATCATCGTCGCACGCCGCTATTCATTCCCAATAACAAAAAAGGTAATCACCTCGAGTCCACTTGCCACCAGATCCAGGCAGCTCCAACTTCCGATGTCGCCAAACATCGACTACTTGCCCAGACATCGGAGTGGGTGGGCGGACATGTTATCTTACAAGACAGGCTTCCCTTAGTAATTACAAGACAGCCTCGTGTGAGAAGACAACTCGTTCACTTGCCACTAAGATTTTGCCAATGGGGGGCCATCTGTCTAGTAGCAGAAATTGCAGCGAAACAATTAGAGGGAAATATAACTTGTGAGATGTGACCAATTATCAATATGTGGGTATGTACCCGGCCAAGCTTCAGGGTTATGGTAATCCTGTGTCCAAGCTAGGGTAAGGTTTGAATCATGGTTACCATTTTCCGAAAAAGCCGCAGAGGCCGCAATTGGGAGTTGGAGAATGTTTCGTCAATTGAAGTAGAACTTGAATCAATTGTAACAGATTTAGATATTCTTACAGTTTATTTTTGCTCTTTGATTTTTTTTTTTCGGTTCTCAGTTTTGTCACAATATTATTCTTTCCAGCTTGATCTTTTCCACATATGACCATACAATCGCTTTCTGGTCACGAGAGCAAGACAGTCAAATGCTGCTGCTTCAACTGCTTGTGATACATTTTTTTGGAGGGTTTCTCGGAGTCGCTGAGTCCAGTTGTGACCAACTTATCTAAAGACTGTTCATCAGTCGTAATATGAAAAGAAATTCAGAGGGTATTGCCGGGAGTTTTCGTGATGAGTAAATCAATGTGTCACTCGGTGTCTTTGAGTGATTGTTTGGTTGCAACGCTACGCCGGAGTTCATTGAGGAACCTTTGTGAACTGATTCAAATGTCAAGCCCAGCAATGTAATGATATCAGTAACTTTTGCGTTGTTTTATTTTTCTCCGCATTCCCACTGTCACTGAGATAAGCTCAAATGATATCATGTCCTTATGATATCAGCGGATAATCCTCCCGGTTAAACGTGGTTTGTATACATCTATCTCAAAGGATGAGATAGCTAACTGACGTCGGCGGATAGAGAAGCAAACAAACACACACGCATACACCGAGTCAAGGCCAATCTGCTCATATAGAACCGAACAATAAACTTGACTTTGAAGATGCAAGTTCCCACGGATAATTGCTTGAAAAGCATGTGTTTTCGGACAGTCACATGCAATTATCAGGGCACCATATTTGTGGTCCTATGTTTAACAAAAAAAGGAATCCGCTCTATACCTTTACAAGAGGATATTGCGATGTTCCGTACTACACAACTAACAAAGCTTTTTACCATGATTTATTTATATTCTCCGAGAACAACTCTACATCCTTTGCACCTGAATAATATAAAAATTGGGATATTTCCTTGCTTGTTATCAGCAGGCCATTATTCTTCCGAGAAGGCCGGAGACCGTTTTGCTGCAGATTGAGGCAGCGCTGAGGATATTATATCAAAGTCAGTCATAGTATGACAAGAAACAAAAATAAACCCAAAAGTAAAACCTGACCCGTCTTTTTTAAGCTTTGCTGTAGGTCTACTGAAGATTTTTTTCTTTTTTTTTTTTTTCTGTTGGTTATTTTTAAATAAACCCATAAGAGTGCATATGTCCCATTTCCTGGATTCACCTGCATGTCTCCCTCCTTACATATACACACATGCACACCTCATCCTGACATCCCGCTCCTCTTTTTTTCTGGCCCGGCGACCATCTATCACTACACTTTCTCCAATCGACGTCCCTGCTCGCGGCAGTTGACCCGTGGAGACACTTCTGTGCCAGGTCTTTTTTCTCCGTTCTAACGCAACGCGGCAACCCGGGATCTCAATAAACATTCGACCGGACGAGGCGATGTCCGTGATATCCACTAATCGTGCCGCCAAGCTCCACTATGCGACCTGACCACGGACCATAAATAAGCCATCGACTCCATTTTTATATATCTATATACATACTTATTATATATATATATATGCGGTTCAGAGTTAGATCATCAGATTGTCATCTGTAGGGCTTGTGATTGGGATCCTGTTCTATTGCATGGAATTTTCTGCAAGTTGCATTGCTTCTTGTGGGTTCTTGATTCTCGGCTTACTGCACGGAATTGACTGCATTTTGTACTTTTTTTTCTTTTTCGGCCATTGAAGCATAAATTCATTTGGCCCAATGACCTTTTGGTTCACTGGTATTTGCCAAAGGTCTGATTCTTGAACTCCGGCATACCAAGTATCAAGGTCTAAGTTCCGAAAGCAGACACGGCAAACAACTAACAACGCCCTATCATGCCACCACTGTGAAGCAGCACACAAAAATAATCATTACATCACTGATATTATAGATAAACCAACCATTCATTCCATTGACCGTTGTCATATTACGCCTTTGTCTTCTCAGCTCCATCACCGGGACTTTTCTTTCCCTTGACCGAGCGAGACACCAGCGTCCGTGTCTATGGCAAGTCCGCCTCGGACAACTCAGTAGCCTGAATTTCTATTGTAATCCGTCCTTTCGTTCAATATTCATTCGGAATCACACGCCCCTCTCATCAACTCGGCGTCTACTCCTTTTTTTTTGGTCTTTGTATTTCTTGGCCTTTGATTTCACCAGAGGACAGCTAGAGTCAGGTCTTGATTGTCTGTTCAGATATCACAGTGACGGTTACATCCAAAGCCGGCCACAGAATCACACAGTCAAGAGGACCATCCATCCCATCAAAGCATCGTGGGAGAAAACATAAACATATAATCTATAATTCACTCGTATTATTGCATTGCATTGTGCATCTATTTTACAGGCTTTGTGGGCTTCTACACCTTCTTTTGTCACCCACTGTTTTCTAGACTTTGTGTTTTGTTACCCAATACGTTCATTGTTCCTCAATTCTTTTTTTTTTCTTTTATACTTTATCTCGGTATGCTTATCTATTTACTTGGCCTTAACACTCTTTTCCACAACTTGATTTATCTACCACCGGCAATAGTCATTACTGTCTATTTTCAAGATTTATATCTTATCGCCTTCAGCAGAAAACATTTCAGTGTTTATCAATATCAACCGCATTAAAAGAGAAACAAAGAATACTTGGGGAATATCCACTGAGCCAAAAGAATGAATTAAATACCCACGAACCACGAGTCTGAGCAACACAAAGAAATCACCCAACTCACTCATTATTCCGTATTTTTTATTCTTTATTTTTATCTTTTTCTGGAGTCATCACACCAAAACCGGTGCGTCCATACATCCATCCCTTCATATCACATACCTCCCAAGTCACCGTCACTCTCCCGCTCCCTTTTTCCCATCTCCCCACACCCATACCCATACACCTCATCGTGTCTCTTTGATCATCCTCGGTCACTGCTCGTCCTCACGCTCCCACCCACATCATCCTCCCCCCTTGAACTGACCTACCTAGTGCTTCACACCACCTTTGGCCCTATCGTGCAGTTCTTCGTGTTGTCGAGCCCGGAGTCCCATATTCCCTTTTCTATCTTTTTTTTTGAAGTACATCTTAGGCGCCATCTTTTTTTTCTTCATTTTTGTTTTATTCTTATCAATATTGTCTGTGTCTTTAGCTTTTGGTATTTGGCCTCTTGACGCACTCTGCTTGCTTTGACTAATGACTAACTGACTGACGACACATAACAAAATCCAAAAGCAGAGAGAAAACCCCTTCAAAGCACAGTACATATTTCATCCACGCTACTGTACTGTACTGCTGATTATCCTGTCTATACGTCTGCCATCTATTTATCTTGCACTTACACCAACACAACTGCATCCTACTGGTTGGTGTTCAACTGTCATCTTTCCAATCACCTGTATGTTGGTCCGCCTGGTCTTTTGCCATCTCTACTGGCCAATACCACTGTTCTTGACGGTATCAGTCCTGATTGGACAGTAATATTGGGATTCCGTCTCAAAACATAGGGTCCCGTGACAGTGTACATACGACAGGTCATATCTGTAAGTTGTCTATAAACTAAACATCAGTTAGCCGCAATGTTGGTCTCTTGTGTTTTGTGGTATGTCAGTTTCTTCTGCCCATAATGCTTTTTGATCAGACTACATTGTCATCCCAACACAAACACACCACAACATGCTTGACCTCACTGTTTGTCATGCTGTTATGCATTCTCTTATACAATGGCTGACCGACTTTATAGAATCTTCCCTTTACACCTTTGACATGCACTATCTGTCCCTCCTTCTTTCGCTGGCTTCGGCCGCCCTGACTGTCACTGCGACTGGTCAGCATGATGATACCTCTGTCCTGTCAACAGAGTGGCCGTTTGTAGAGTCAGATCTCATGCTTCCTCTCTCCAAAAACGCCGACACTCCGGACCTCTTTAAGATGCCCAAATGCGGCGAGTTTGTGCTCGAAGAAGCCACCATCGACCAGATGCAAGCGGTCATGAAGAACGGCACCTTGTCTTCCGTGCAGCTCAGCATGTGCTACTTGCAACGGACCTATCAAACCCAGGATTATCTAAAGTAAGTAACCACCAGTAATCACCACAACAGCATATACTTACATTTACCCTTCCCTAATATAGCTCCATCATCCAAATCAACCCAGACTTCCTCGCCATCGCAAAACAAATGGATGACGAGCGCGCCGCCGGCAAAGTCCGCGGCCCCCTCCACGGCATCCCCTTCGTCGCCAAAGACAACTTCGCCACCAAGGACTCCATGGAGACCACCGCTGGCAGCTACGCCCTGCTCGGCAGCATCGTCCCCCGAGACTCGTTCGCCGTAGCAAAGCTGCGTGATGCTGGAGCTGTTCTGTTTGGCAAGTCCGGACTTAGTGAGTGGGCGGATATGCGCAGTAATTACTACTCCGAGGGTTACTCGGCCCGGGGCGGCCAGGTGAGATCTGCGTACAACTTGACTGTTAACCCTGGAGGTAGTAGCTCAGGGAGCGGCGTGGCTGTCGGGGCCAACGTTGTGGCCTTTGCCCTGGGTACTGAGACTGATGGCAGTGGTAAGTTGAATCTTTAAAAAGTGGATATAGAAGCCTTTATATTAACAGAAACCCTAAGTCATTAACCCTGCGATGCGGAACGGTGTTGTCGGGTTCAAGCCAACTGTCGGCCGTACATCACGAGCCGGCGTCATTCCTGAGAGTGAACATCAGGACTCTGTTGGCACCTTTGGCCGCACTGTTACTGACGCTGTCCATGCTTTCGATGCTATCTGGGGCGTCGATGAGCGGGACAACTACACTAAAGCACAGACCGAGTTCATGCCTGGAGATGGCGGCTATGCCCAGTATCTCTCCAAGAAGGATGCTCTGAAAGGTGCTGTCTTTGGTGTCCCGTGGAACTCTTTCTGGGTATATACGACCGCGGAGCAAAAGCAAGTTCTGAAGCGACTGCTTTGTCTGATGGAGGGTGCCGGTGCTACCATTATCAATGGCACCGAGATTCTTGACTACAAGAAGATTATCAGTCCTGACGGCTGGAACTGGGATTACGGTGCCACACGGGGATACGCTAATGAGTCTGAGTTTACCGTGGTCAAAGTCGACTTTTACAACAATATCAAGACCTACCTCTCTGAAGTCACCAACACCAACATGCACTCACTAGAAGACATTGTTCAGTACAACATCGACTACGTTGGCACCGAAGGTGGTCTTCCGAATGTCCACCCTGCTTTCCCCTCAGGCCAAGATGCCTTTCTCGCCTCCCTCGCCACCAAGGGTGAAAAGAACGAGACCTACTGGCAAGCCCTCAATTTCATCCAAAGCACCAGTCGCAACGGCATCAACTACGCCCTCGGGCTCTACAAAGACGGCAATTCCTACAGCAACTCAACCAAGCTAAACGGCCTGCTGGTTCCCCCGGATGTCGGCCAATCTTATCAGATTGTTGCTCAAGCTGGTTACCCTGCCGTTACCATTCCGGTGTCGACGAAGCAGGTGTCTGGGATGCCGTTTAGCTTGGGGATCCTCCAGACTGCTTGGAGAGAGGACGAACTCGTCAAGTATGCGTCAGCTATTGAGGATTTGCAATTGACGACTAAGGGATGGCCTTACAAGCGAACTCTCCCAACCTTTAAAGGGTACCTTGAGCGCAACATTCCGGTGCCATTCCAGGATGAGTAGAAGGTGAAGAGTCGTTTCATGTTTGTCGTTAATCTGTGTATGATATGGGAGGTCGCAGTGTTGTATACCATGCCTTGTACATATTCCATTCTTTTTGTTTTTAGATAGCATTCGATGCTTTTTTTCTTGCTGCTGCTTGATAGGCTAGTTTGTTTGTAGTTTTTCATCTACCCTATGGTGATTTGAGGATTTCATATGTTCTCTGCATCTGGTCTTATGCAAAACCTTTTGTCATATAATAATTAATATGTATAATACTGAATTAACTCCATAACTTGCTTTCACTCGAATTCAAAGTGCGACTTCCGATGATATTTTTGACGGTAAGTTTCTTGCGAGTGAAAAATGTAGTGGTCAATGTTAGGGTCTGGAAACACGACGTAACCCTAGTTACTATTTCACAGTATTTTATTTCGATACTCACACATTATATAAGTATGTATCGTCCATATTATCATACAAGATTTATAAAACAATATACTGTACTATGTTCCTTATTTACAGTATTTTACCCGCAGCCCCGGTCAATTCGATATAGGATCAAGCTCTCGCTTCTCCACAGTTTTCACAGCAATTGACCAATCATAACTCACAATGTCTAGTTTACCCCAGCACGCATCATGGATGGAGTAATCGTCGAACCACCACTCTCCAAAAGCAAGAATAATAATGTCTTAATACACTAAAGACATGATTCATCGATAGGGCCTTTGTGTCTCCGTTGCTTCAAGTAAGTTTTTCCCACGATGCCGCACAGCTAGAAATTGACGAATTGTCAATTCCCTACTTTGTTCTAGCGTCAACTCCTCACCATCCGGCGGCATCTGGAAGCTAATCTATCCCAGATTCCTTGTTGCTAACCCGAAGCAGCTCCCCAAGAGCTCGGAAGCTCTAAACCTCTACGAAAATCGCTACGAGTTGTGCGCGCACGCCATCTGAGTTCGAAGCTAGCACAAGGCTAAGGCCCTCAGTCTAAGAGTTTCCCACCACGACGATATCCATCGATACACTTCGACGTTATCTTCTGTTGCCCCACCCCGCCACCTCGCCACCCCATCCGAACGCAACCCACTCAGTCTGCCCAACCTGGCCGGTTTCGGTACTCCCTCCTTCCACAATGTCTCCGCGGGCAGTAGTCCATTATCCCAGACTTGCAAGATGTTTGCCATGTTCGTCAACGGGAGCTGGTGCCGCGCAATGCTCCTATTCAACCCAGACCCTTGCCGGGAGTGGGTCGGTGGACCCTACGGGATCAGTTACCCGTATGATCCTGGTCCCAGTCTCCAGTAGCTCCAAGTATCGGTATCTTTCGACGTCACCGGGGCCGCTGGAAGCTAAAAAGCGCTTGGGAAAACGACACATGGGGGAATTGTACTCAGTACACTACATCCCACCCGCAGAAATCACACCTGTGGATCTGAGTCGCTGGACATGGAATGCTCCAAGCCCCAAAAAGGTGCCAAGTAACCTTGGTGAGCACTTGGAACAAAAAGTCCGGAGCTGGGTATCAATGTTGAATCATCTGTCAATCATTGAGAAGCCAGTGGATTGGGCAAATGTCTTGGAGAAGCCAACGGGTCCGGATCCGCTCATGATAGCCCTTGAGGCGGTGGAGGGGCTGGCCGGAGGGGTAACAGAGATGTCAACGGAGCTGTATGTGGCAATACAGAAATACAACATTGAGTTCTCGCGAGCCGTAGAGTTGGGGTTATGCAGGGAAGACGAGATTGTATCGTTTGCCAACAGATTGTTTGAAGCTCTTGCCAAGCTACGCGGTACGGATGAATCTGTGGAGATTCTGCTGTCTAGTTGCCTGGAGCAATTATGTGACGGGATGAGACGATCGACGGTCGGGAGGGCTGCAGACTATACTGCAGTAGTTTGGAAGGCCATATTCAATTTGGCTTTGGACGTCAATATGGGCGCGACAGAGATGCAAGCAATCTGGAACATCACGCAGATGATCCCAATGGAATGCATTTCCGTCATTGAGAATCAAATTCCAAGGATATTGAACGGAATCTTGGGCTGTTGGATAGATGCACTAGGGATGATGACCCACGAAGAAATGATTGCAGATGTTTTGCCTTTTGGATTGTTGACCAAGCGTGCTGCATCCATACTAAGTAGGATCTCGATCAGCATTCTTGGTGATCATCTCGGTGTGTTTTTCTTGACTGCTCTGGACTCTTTTGACATGAAAAAACAATACAACCTTAAGCTAGCATTCACATCTGTTCTTGCTCAAGCAACAAATGTCCGACAAATTCATTTACTTGATGCGATGGACGCTCTCTTCAAGACCAAGCATCAAAGGACCTTTCTGCCTGACCCCCAGCTTTGCAATCTTCTTCTACACCAATGGACCAGTAGGGGATATCTCGAACGGCCACAAGCAGCGTACATGGATTTTCATGGACGACACAAGAATTATCCAAACATATTGACATTGGCAAACATGGTCTCTACGATAGTCGACTATTTTCCGGTCAAACGCCACGTACCTACGCTAATGAGTTTATGCGAGTTCTTGCGCAAACAGAATCGTTTGTTTGATGTGGTCAAGTCATACCAAACTTTGTTTCGAACTACATCTGTCAAGATTAGTCCCAAGCATATTTCCAGTTTGGCTGCAGCTTGTGGTGATGCAAAGGTTGCAATTGCTCTGTTTGACCTTGCCCAGCGATATTCAAATCACATATATGGTGGTTTGCGTGGGTTGGATCAAGCATGGACTTGGAAGATGTGGGCTCGGTACATTCCGGATCTCATCAGACTTCCAAGGTTCACTGGAAAAGAACTTCTAGAGCTATTTGAGATGGAGCGACACAAGCCTCGGCCACGCAACTCATCATCAGAGTATAACAGCTTCATCCAGTCTGCACTTGTTGCAATGAGCCGCGAGCGACGGTTTTCTGCTCGTCAACGTCTACACTTTTGTGAAAGTGGGTTGGCCTTTTTAAGATCTAAAAACATGGCAATTCGGAAACAATTCATCATGGTGATTGTGTCACTGGTTCTTAGAGATCTCCGTCGCACCCATTTTGGTCGCATCAGTCGACTCAATTGGATGAGGGGTCTGACGCTAAGATACTTAGACCCGGAGGATTGTCTCAGGATTAACAATTATATAGCTCGTAGTCGCTTCCTGGCCAGAAAACGACTCGAGCAGGAGGTGCGGGCTTCTCCGAGCAGACAACGCATGGCCAGGATATATCAATACCAGCGGGCAATCCGACGACGATGGTGGAACATTATCTACCGTGAGAGGAGACGGACCGCCATCGAGTTTGCACGCGCAGTGTGGAAGCGGCCAACCACAGCCAGAGAATCATGGGTGCTGTTCAAAAATCATATACGGTTCATACAGAAGCGGTTACGCGGTGAGCGGTTCCGGCCAAAAATAAGTAAACGGAAAGTACAGACGATAGTCGACCGGCGATGGGTGATGAAAAAGAGTTATCAGGTGGTAAACAGTACCAAGTATAATGATGGCGATGCCGCTGCGAAACAGAGCAGTTATTCGGGACCGACTCGTGAGGATCCAGGCCTTGGAGTCGAGGAACAGAAACAGACAGATGTAGCACAGAGTATCTTTGAATTACAGAACAGGACAACTGGATAGCCAGGGCCAGAAATGCAGATACTTGACAATAACAGATAATTGTACCAGGAATTGATTGAGCTTCAACTGCCAGTGCCAAAAGTACCCGCGTGATACATACATGTATGTGTAAACTGAAGAATGATTACAGTTGTGATGACATGGGCACCGACTTTACGTATGTCTGAATCAGAAATTCCTGACAATTCCTGGCATATTCTGAGTCAAAAAGGCACAGGAGAAGATGTTCTTCAATAACACAATATAGAATTATAT
Source organism: Ambrosiella beaveri (assembly GCA_030294605.1). Taxonomy (NCBI): domain Eukaryota; kingdom Fungi; phylum Ascomycota; class Sordariomycetes; order Microascales; family Ceratocystidaceae; genus Ambrosiella; species Ambrosiella beaveri. The sequence continues at coordinate 134,024 of JARQWA010000007.1, forward strand.
ACTTGTCACTGTTCATTAGCCTAATAATTCCATTTCGGGTACCAGGAGTGTTAGGGTTGTGCGACCTGAAGTGCTCAAGGAAGATCCCAGAAGCCTATAAGCTTGTCAAGACTTAAGTCTAGGCCGTCAAGGCATTATTGATCAATCAGGCTACCGCAATATCCAGTTTTGTCAAAAGGGCTACACACATGCAAAAAGGGTTCTTATAGAAAGGAAGTCACGGAGTTAAGAAAGAGAGAGAGAGGGACTTAGTTTTATATGTCAAGGGAATGCAGGTTGTCGGATCAATCAGTGGTGAGGAAAGGTGCAGGAAATCCCGCACAGGACATGGCCCTCCTCGTGTTGCTTGCCCAAAATGATCAGAGGCGGTTAAGGGAGGGTAGAATTGGAAGGTGAATGTGGCGGCGATCTGTCAAGAGATTGCAAGGTTGCAAAGCCGGTGTGATGCATATATGTACATACATAGAGAAAAAGAGAGGGAGAAGACTGGCGGTAGTTGGCCCTTGCCCTGAATCCTGACTCCGCAGGAAAACGAGGAGCCTTTCCTGTGATGAATGTATGTGTATATATATTGAGGTGAATATTGTAGGTCTATGCTCGTTTTATGTCGTGTGTATTATCAGCTACATTTGCGTGAAGAAACATGGAAATCGTACCTGCGAAGAAAAAAGAAAAGAAAAGAAAAGAAAAGAAAAGAAAAGAAAAGAAAAGAAGAAAAGAAACAAAAAGTGCCACTCTAGCCACGGCGCAATGAGGCGCTTCCAGGTTCTGATGCTCGTCGATATTTCCGGTAGATGGACTCCGTCAACAGGCCTCAAGGCCTTCCTGTATCCCTCTTCTTCCCCTTCGCCCCACGTCCTGTGATATGTTGAGAGAGCTGCGAGGTTACCAAATGCATCAAATGGGCCTGGGATTGGAGTTTCGTTTGTTGTTGGATGTTGTTTGATGAGACCCTGTGTGCCCTGTGTCTGTGTCTTGCCGCCTTTTGTAATTTTTTTGACAGGTCGGAGAAGGAAAAAGGACGAAGAAAAGCCTTGGGATTCCGTCTCCCCTATAAATGGGCAAGTATGTATAAAGGGTGGTGTGCAACCAAATTTGTGTCTGGATCTTTGCATCTTTTCCTCTTGGAATTCAGAGTCTCGTCGATATTTTGACAAGTTTGTGACTTTTATATTTATATATAGTCTTTATTGGCACCATTTGACAGCTGTAGTCGATTTGTACCGTTGATGGCAATTACCTGGTAGAGCAACGAAATACCGGCCGCAGTTTTTACTTTATTTTTCACTCTTGAAGAAAACTTCACGTCTACTGCTAATCAGCTCTTTATTTATTATTAATTTTTTTTTCAGCCCGCTGATCTAAACACAGCACACCTTTTGGCGCACCCTGATTTCATATCTCGCCTTCAGGTGTTCCTCTTTCTGTTCTTAGAGCCCTTCTTCGCCTGTCACGATCCGCATGCAAGCATCGACAAGGTTCGTTTTGTTCTTTGTTTTGCAAATAATAAAATTGTCAACTGAATTCGACGACGACGCCATACTAATTGATTGATTGAGCCGTTGTTGGGCTCGCTCGGTGGACAAGGCCGCTTCGGCACGGAAACGAAACAAAAAATATGTCGAGCACGAATATTGCTAGAATTGGGTAGATCGAGACTTGGCAATCCCGGTAGTTGCGATTCTGTGCGACCGGCACAAAGACGCAAGGAGTGAGTGAGTGAGTGGGTGTGTGAGTTGAATGTTAACATTTTGAATCAAGCCAAAGGTGAATTATGGTATAACGACAATTTCTTTTCTTTTTTTATTGCTTTGTTTCCGAAGGGATTTGGCTTTGTGGCTGACACTTCGTGGAGTTTCCAAGACAAGGTGTCGTTTCCCTTTTCTCGCTTGATGGGTGTGTGACGAGATCAAAGGTCATCTCTGGAAGTAATTACTGTTTTTGTTATTTCCCTCCCCCTTCTGTGTCGCCTTCCTGCTACTGCCAAACTGCTGCCGAGTACCTGCCTGTTAGCAACAGACTGCTGGTTATTTTGCAACTGACGAAAAAAAGACCCATGAGATCAGTATCTCAAGAATTCTAATTTTTCCTCGTCTTTCTGTGCCGGGCCTCATGAAATCTTTGTCAAGGATCATCAGTTCGTCACTCGCAATATTCCAAATTTAGACGGCGGAATCGGCCGCAGTGTCTACACAAATATTATCTACTTGACTCTGTTGCTGGTAAATCCCCCACCCCCCCTGTTCCAATTTCACAATTCACATTCCCGCCTCTTGAATTCTCCGAAAACAGAAGAACCTAGGGCGTGCCTTTTTGTTTTCGTTGGAGACACAATATAACTACAGCCACCCCGTCACCAAATTCTGATTTGGTTGCATGTTAGTTCACTATGCTTGAACACCAGAATGACGGGTCCGTGCCAAACCCAAATAACGGGCTGCTATCTCATCATCCTCATCATCAGCATCATCAGTCACTACCCACACCATCCTGCTATCTGCCGGTGCTAGCGATGCCGCAGACCCAGTCACAGCCGCGGGCCCAGCCACTGCAGGCTTCTTTGATACCGGGAGTCAATGACACTACATTACCGGGAATCCCCGCAGGACAGCAAGGAGCAGGGCTGATGAGAAATCCACCAATGATGATGGGCAGTGGATATCCACCAACGACACATTCGGGTGCATCAGGGCAAGCTGCCGCTACTGCCGCTGGAATCCAGGACCAGCAGCAATCCATGGATCTGCCGATGCATGTCTCTGGAACCCCGCCTGTGCACGGACAGGTCCCGGCACAGCAGTTGCCGATTGCGAGTCAAGCTCCGGCGAGCCAGATGATTCCGTCGGAGATGATGGGCCGGGTGGCAATGCCGGCATCAGTACAGCTGCAGTCGCTGATAGATCAGCAACCGAAAATGCCTCTGCACGGAGTCCAAGCCCATCATAATCCCCATCATCCTCACCAACAACATCATCCGGGGCAGTTTGTCCCGCAGCAGATATCTGCTCCTCCGCACCAGAAACCACATTCACCTCCATCCGTCCCGCAACAGCCACTCTCACAGAACCAGCCGCTCCAGTTGGCACAACCACAGGCACTCCAGCAGAACCTTCCAGAAAATGACCACCACATGCCCACTCCTAAGAAACGCGCGCGCAAGTCTCCCATACAGAAGCCCAAAGTGAAAGCCCGGCGGAAGCTTCCTGGAGACAGCCAGCCGGACTCAGGGACCCCGTCTCCGGCCGCCATTGGCTCTGATTCGGTGCCAAAACCAGCAGCCAAGTTGTTCGGTACAGCGCTGATGGGAATCACCGGCTCCACTACTACCACCGTACCAAGCGAGAAGCAAGCAGCGCCGAAGCAGCCAAAGCGGCGAGCCCGGCTGATCCACAGCTGTTGGGAGTGCCGGAACCGCAAAGTCAAGTGCAACAAGGAACGCCCCGTGTGCTACCACTGCGCCAAAGACAACCGCGAGTGCACGTGGATGGACCAGAACATGGACGAGACCTTCAAGGCGCAGTTCAATGACATGAAGGATCGCGTGAGCTCGTATGAGAGGGCGCTGGAGCGCGGGATGCTCAAGACGCCGGAGAAACACAACATGGCGCTGGTTGCTGATGTTGTGGCCCACGATGACCGATACGAAGCCCAGCTGCATCCTGGAGACATGATGAGCGGCGAGAGTATCCTTCCGTCGCAGGCCGATCTCCCGACCGCCGATCTGGTTGACGTGGTTCTGCGCATCTCTCGTATTCACCTTCACATTCGGACTGAAGCTCTTGTTCTCGCGCGGTTCAGTTCTGATGTGAGTAGCTGTGGCTTGGATGCATATTCTCTCAATCTCGAATATTCCTGGTTACTAACCGAGCTACAGACGTTCCATGAGGCTGCTTTTCAAGAATTGCTGCAAATGTCTAATTTGCAGTCCCATACGCGGGCGGGGATTCTGCCCGACTTTATCAAATTCTCCTCCGACTGCGTTATGCCCTTTACGACCGACTTCCTGACGCAGACGGGCACCACTTTTAACCTAGCGACCGCATCACTAAGTGCTCTGTTGCCACCACGCGATATCTGCGATTTCTTGGTCAGGCGATACTACGAAGCTGTCCATTTTGTATGTCCTTGTGTCAACAATGTCGCCTTTCACCGCCTATATACGGACTTTTGGAAAGACTTTGAACACACACATCGAGATCCAGCGGCCGATGTCTATGCTCTCATTTACGCAGCTATGTTTGCCGCCTGCCTGTCATTGTCGTCCGGAGCCATCGAGGACCGCTTTCCCAAAACGAGGATTGATCTACTCGGCACGCTCAAGGTTGCCGTCGAGCTGGCGCTTGACCGGGCCCAATGGATGCGAGGTCTGACCTTCCGAAGTCTCCAGGCTGTCGTCATCTACCTGCTGGCCGTGTGTCGAACTGAGATCTCACGGGCCCACTCCGCCGCTGTTGGGACTGCATTGCGGGTGGCCGATTTCATGGGCCTGAGCAAAGACGGTGAAAACTTCAGGCTATCGCCTTCCGAAATTCAGCAACGGCGACTGGTGTGGTATCAGCTGTGCTTCCTTGACATCCGCACCTCGGAAGCCCAAGGGCCACGACCAGCACTACGGCGTGATGACTTCAACACCAAACTTCCCGCCAACTTGACCTTTGAAATGATTGAGCAGGCCGAAGCCGAGGCCGGATACGAGCCGGACAAACCGCCACCACGAATGCCCCCAGACAGCCACGAGTTTACACCGGTCCTTTTATCCAACGTTCGTTTCGAAATCACTGAGTTTACACGGGCCATCTGGTGGGATTGCCAGAAGCCCATTGAACGCCGCAGCAATATAACTGAAATGCTCACCCAGGTTGACAAATTCCGCAAGCACGTAGTCGACAAATACGACAGCAAACTCGATCCCAATAATGCCATCCAACGATATGTCCGCCTTGCCTTCTTCCTCCAGATGTACCGCCTCTACGTCGTGGTCATCATGCGCTACCACACTCCCGCCGTTGCCCCGTTAACTCACAAGCTCAACACTGTCCTCGTCCGCTCATGCATCATGATTGCCGAGCTTGCCATCCAACTGGCCTTGACTCCTATGTACTCTGCCTGGACCTGGTACATTGGCGCTTACACCCAATACCAGCCCGCCCTCCTGCTCGCCCGTAAAGTCTACGATAATCCCCACAGCCAGGAAGTCGAACGTATTTGGCCCATCCTTGATTTCTGCTATAATACGAATCCCTCAGAGCTCCGCGAGCTCAAGATTAAGCGAATAATGGGCGAAATCGTGGGCAAGCTCAAGGTCTACCGGGAACTCCGCACCCCCACCTGGATGGTCGACCCCGCTCGTGTTGCCGCTGTCCGCGCTGCCCGCGCTGCCGCCGAAGCCGCAGCCAATGCGACAGCTCCTGGGGGCATCATGTTTCCCGGCCAAGCAGGCATAGCGCCCGAAGCGTTACAAGGAACGGTTAACCAGCCGGGACATATCGCGGGTAATGGGTCGCCGGTGACGACAATGGCAACTACGACAGTGCCGACGACCTTGGAGGGGATTATGGGAGGTTTGTCGGCGGGGAGCATCCCGACGACGGACCCGATGTTTTTCGAGAATTGGTCGCAGAGTTTCCAGCCGGGTACGGAGTATGGGATGTCTCGGCCGATGGTGGAAGGGATGGCGAGTAACATTGACTGGGTAAGGAGTCTTGTGTCATTTTGTCATTTTTATGCAGGGGTGATGTATTTTTTTTTTTGCTAACGTGAAATCCTAGGCCGTCATTGAAAACTTGAATCTGTTTTGTACGGATCCCGAGACTGGTGCGTTGTCGGTGGCGGGGTATGGGGATGATAGTTTGGCTATGCAGTGGTCCGGAGTACAACAGCACGGGGTGACGCAAGAGATATAATTGGGCAGGCAGCGTGAAGGTTCATTTCTTTAGTTTTTTCGTTTTTATTTGTCTATATAGATGGTTACGAGGCTATGATCTGATTGATTAGATGTATACGTTGGACGATTATAGATTGAGATTCGAAATGTCTGGTTTATGGTGAAAGTATATGTCTAAGTGGTTGTGGTGACAAGCGGTGAAGGATCGTGCGGAAAGGTGAAGTGGGGTTCTTTGTGAATCATGCATTAAAGGCAATAAATCAAGACAATAATTGACTTGATGGATCATTGGCGTTTATGGACATATATCATTACGTCACGATCCTTTTATTGGTCACTGGGCATATTTTATTGTATGTATGTATTTATGTATGTGTGTATTAATGTAAACGACAGAAATGCTAGGAAACAATCATAACGGGTCGTGATATTTACAAAGACAGTAGATAGAAATAGAAAGTAAAGACAAACAAATCCAACGATATTTTTTCAACAGAGGTATCCATCTGACAAATCCAACAAGATAAAAAAAAAGACAAAAAAGGAAAAGAAAAATTGCACAAGTCACCCCGATATGGTACCTCGGAGAACCAATAGCAAGAGAATCGAAAGGAAAAAAAGAAATTAAAGACTTTGAACGCCCAGACACCAAGATAATAGACCGACAGAAAGAAAACTGCCCACGTCAATAAGACATTAACTATCAATAAGAGACAACTGAAATTGCCCCATCAGATGAAGCGAAACAGAAACACCCGGTGACTGGAAACACCCCTCTCAACAACCTCATCTCTACATGCTAGCCTGCGAGTCATCGGGCATCTGACTATGCACACTGACACCCCCTGCATCACTACTTTGCGCCGACAACTTTCTCGTCCCCGAGTTGGCCAAGATGACTTGCGCTGGGTAAACAACGATTTCGTCATCACCTTCTCCAGCATCGTTAGCCTTCTTGACGACAAGCGGGAACAAGATCATGCGCACAGTAGCACCACGGGCTTCAAGTTCCTGCGAGGTCTCAGTGAGACGCGAGGCAGAGGCACCGGTAACATGCATCGTAGCAGCACGGAAGGGGACGGGCTCCACAAGGTCTCCGTTGGTGTCGTACTCTGGCTGCGGCGGAGGAAGGATCTTGTACTCCGCCTTCTGCTTTCGCATCTCAATCGACAAGTCAACCGCCTCGTGGAGGACACGGCGAAGTTGGCTCTGCACTTGCTGTTGCAAGTGCTGCGGGGGAGGCAAAAGGGTGGAGAGAGTGACCAGGATGGCTTGAACGACAGCCTCAGTGTCCTGGTGACGCTGCTTGCGAAAATTATCGCGCTTGGCAAGAAGTGTAAGGGTAATGGCGCGCCATTGGCGGACAGCGGTAGGCGGACCGACATCGTAGAGGTGCTTTTCGAGCTGTTTGAGCTTGCCGCGCTGTTCACGGTCCATGCCGAAGAGGAAACGAGTAAAGACAAACTCCCAAATCATATTCATGGTAACAGACATAAAGACATCACGGCGCTTAACACGATCGCGCAGGTAGTGGTCGACATTGGTACCGTCGAGAACAGCATTGTCGAGACGATCGAGAATCTTTTCGTCCTGGATGTGCAAAGTCGGGACGCATGTCTTCATATCGGAGAACTTGGAGAAGCGGAGGATCCACTGAGAGACATGCTGGAAGAGTACATTGCAACGGTTGTCAAAATAATCTTCATCACGAATAGTCAGATAGGTTTCGGGGGCCCCGGCATTAGCGAGGATCTGCGCCTGCAACTCGCGGATACGGTTCCGCGAGTCCTCAAGCTGCTGACGAAGAGAGTTGATCTCGGCATCCCGCTCGGCAATCGCCTTGTCGACATCCTCGTGAATGGCTCTGGTGCGGGCGAGCTCCCCCTCATTTTGGGCATTCTGGGAAGAAAGCGATCGGTTGGTCTCCTTCAGACCCTTGTTGACTTCATGCAGACGGGCAAGCTCCTTGCGGACTTGCAAAAGGTTTGTCTTGAGATTGTCGACTTCATGGTTGCGCTCAGTAAGCATGGAGGCGGCCTGGCGGGCGATGCCAACTTCAAAGTTTTCGCGCTCTTCGCGGAGGTGCTGGTTCTCGAGAAGCAGTTGATCGACCTTGTTGGTAAGCTCGAGGACCTGCATAGAACGACGGCGCATGGAGGTGCGGGCGCCGGCGGGAGAGGCGGTTCCCATAGCATCCTGGTAACGGTGGCCAGTGGTTAGCATCATGGTGGACATTATTGTGTCAGACAGATAATGATAAATGATAATGATAATGGGGCGATTAGCGCAAAAGCTAACGGTCGGAACAATGGGGAAGCTATTGACTAAGAACGGCAGACAATAGAGCGACGGGAATGGAAAAGAAAAAAAAAAAGCTTGAAGTCAGCAACCCAAAAATCGCTTCATTCAACTGAGTTCAATAATTTTCAGGAAAAGAAAAAACGAACCCCCAATTTGTGCGTCAAATCCTCGCAGAAAAAAAAGACAAGGAAAGAACAAGACAAATCAACAGATCCAACACCATCAAGAACTAAATAAGGTGCAACTGCTCTCTTGTGTGTTGAAAGTCTGGTTTGGGAGGGGGAAAACACGACCAGGAAGAAACACAAGTACCAGCCAGCCCAACAGGCGAAGAAAAAGCAAGGAAAAGGAAAGAAGGGTGGTGGGCTCGAATTCGAGGTGGCTGGGAGAGTGGAAAAGGACAAAAATAAAACGAGTTAAATAGGAAAAAGACCTTGTCTTTTCCAGCGGTGCCTTCTTTGTAAGATTGCACCTAGACTTTTCCTCGGACGCAGACACTTATGACTAGCCAAGACCACGCCACGGGAGACCGGGGCCCCTTGCTGCGTCAAGTGGCCAAAAGAGAAAGAACACTGGATACATAGAAGGGAACATGATTCTGAGCCATTCTCTAAGTCTGCAGCAACGCATGTGTTGCTGCATGCACCGCCCGCTGCACTATAGCAAGCCCACAGGCAAAAAAAAAATTGGCACTAAATGCATCAAATAATGCCAGTATATCGTGGCAGACTTGCAACTTTACAGGTCGTCAATGCACCTTCGGTAACGCACTTTCTTCACTCTGACCACGCGGAAATCACACCAAAAGGTACAGCCGGTAGAACTCGGGAAAGAACCCTGGCCGCCAGGGGATACAATGCAGGAAAATGGGGTTGGAAAACAGGAATTAATAGCTGTAATTTAACGTAACTTACATATTCGACAGGGCCCTCTTCAACGGGAGCAGCCTCTTCGGAACGCTTGCGACTAGAGTTGGCAAAGGTCGTTCTAGTATCGACCATATCAATAGGATCACCAAGAGATTTGCGGTTGTCGTCGCTAAATGCCTGGTTAAGGTTTGTCATAGATGACATGCTTCCAATCTTGCCGGGCAGACGACGAATCGTCCGGGTCAAGGAGAGATTGGGGAATTCATCCGTCGTAGGCGTAGACGAGCGAGATTGTCCAATGTTGGACGAGGAAACACGGCGTTGCATGGGCCTGCCAGTGTTGCTTGACAGTGTTGGAAGCGGGACTCCACCGATGGGCAAGGTGTTGGAACGGTGCAGTCCGAAGCTATCCGAGACGCTCCGGTTCCCGGCGGGAGCAGCGACGAGTTCCTCAGCAGAAGCACGGAACATAGACTTCTTGCTCCGGACACTCCCCGCAGGTGAAGCGGGACGCTGGTAGTCGAGAACCCGGTTAACATTCTTGTTAGAAAGCGGCGATTCGCGACCCTTGACAGGCTCAGGCTTGGTCGCCTCTGGCGACGGCTCCAGAATCTTAGTCTTGGAATTCATCGGGACAGGTGACTGCGTGAACAGGCGATCATGGTACTGCATCGGATGCAGGGGCTTCACAGGGTCGGTATTGTCGGGCGAGACCTTGCGGAACATGTGGGACCGGCGGGGAGTAAGCTTCTCAGGGCTATCCCGGGTGAGGCTGATGCCGCTGTGACGGCGTGGGGAGTCATCGCCAAGCTTGGATGTAGACGACTGGCCACAGTCAACGGGAGTGGTAGAGCGCGGCATGTTGGTAAGGGAGCGGGTGCGCTCAAGGGTTTGTGCGCGGGCGCGGGCGCTGAAAGAAGCGGCAGGACCCAGGGGGGCGGGTTGGGGTTCATCGCCGACTTCAGGGACACGGGGGAGAGTTCCGGCCTTGCGAGATGGAGACATCCTCATCGAAACAGAGGAATCAGCATCGGAGTCAATGTTGTCATCGCCAGAACTGGTGTCTTTCATGTCGATCATGCTGCGGACCGTCTTGATCTTGTTGCCCTGGTCGTGCATTATGGTGCCGATAGAAGTTTTGGCACGACGGGGACGATGAAAAGCGGGAGAAGGCGAAGCTTCACGGCTCTGATTGGAGCCGACGGAGGCATCATCAAGTACAACGGGACTCTGAGCTCTCTTGATGACATCGTTGTGGCGGCCCTCGGCCCTAAGACGGGCAATCAAGTCATTGACACAACTTTCTTCGAGCTCCTTCTTTCTCTTCAACTCTTCTTCACTACTCTTCTTCTTCGGCTCTAGAAGCTTCTCAATATCTTCCTCCTCTTCTTCTTCCTGAATTTCGGGCTTGACATCAATTGCCAGTTTCTCATCCACGGTAACTTCATTCGACAACAGGGACCACGAGCTCGCCTTTCTAACCATAGCGGCCGCTTTGGTCTGACCTCCAAACGCATCTGCAATCCGGGAGACACCACCACTAAGGGTCTCTCCCATTTGAGCAATCTCATTGGCACGGTGGATGGACGACTGCCGCTTGTTGGTGGTCTTACCAGCCTGGGCAATCTCCTGACTGCGCGATGAGATGGTGCTGCCAGTGCGACGGAGGCCAAGCAGGTCATTCTGGGTGTCCCGCCCCGAGCTGATCTCGCGGGGCTTGCACAAGGGCTCGCCACCAGGATTGCGGAGATCGTGGAGGTACATCTGCGGGCGGGAAACAGCCCGGGTAAGGGTAGGAAAAGGGGTACGGGTGGGAGTCTCGGGAACCCACTGAGCATGCTTTTTAGCAGAGGATTCTCCAAAAGATTGTTTCTGCCACCACTTCTTCTCGTTGTCATCGTAGGCAGCAATCGAAGCAACAGAGCCGACGTCAGACATTTCAGCAGTTGACTTGGTGTGCTTGAGATGATCCTTGTTGGGAGCGTATTCGGCCATTGTTTCTTCGTAGGCATTATACTCGGGCATCACAGAAATGGCACCCTCGTTAAGCCCGTAATTGGAGAAGACAGACTCGGAGCTCTTGCCGTGGCCGCGAAGAGGCAGAGTCTTGTGGGGGTCGGCAGAAGGGAAGTCCAACATGGTCATAGCCGAAACAGGAGCAGGAGTCTCAAGAGCAGCGGACTCATTGTCCTCGGGGATAGCTTTAGCCTGAATCATGAGACTGCGGCGGTTACGGGAACGTCTCTTGTTGTTCCGCTTCGACAGACTAGAAGAGAAGTCGAGATCCTGATCTTCGTCATCCTCATTGATCGACGTAAAAGTCGGGCGCGCACTGGGAACAGCAAGTTGCTCCAGAAGGCTGGACGACCAGTCAGCGCCAATTTCAGACATAGGAGTCAACTCCGAGATGGCATCGGCCGGGGCAAGACGCTTCAGGTCAGGAGAGTTCGAGCGATCACGGGCAGAGTGTTTCTCGAGAGCCTCCAGGGTCAGACGAGGACCTTCCTCGGCGACAAGGTCAAGGTCAATGTCAAGGTTAACAAGCTTGCGGTTACGGCGCTTCTTGCGAGACAAGAAAGCGGCATCAGTGTCAACCAAAGTCTCAGGCTTTTCGGTTTCAACCTCAGACTTGGGCTCGGGAACAAGAGCCTCCTTGCTCCGTGTCTCAAATACAGAGGAAACAGGAGGCAGAGCATGCAAAACAGGCTCAGGCTTAGGTTCGGGTTCGAAGGCCCCCGGAAGCTGAACCTTGGGCTCTTCCTCAGCAGGTTCATTGACACCAAGATTACTATCAAGTTCGTCCTCATCGGGGACATGGTACGACTCCTCACGAGGCTTGGCAGGCTCCTTCTTCGTGAGGTTGTTGAAGCTCCAGATGTTGGAGAACCAGGTGTTGCGGGTGGAGCTGTGGGTAGGCGAGAGGGCTGTAATCTTGGTATCGTGAGAAGCGTTTGGCGCATCATCGACCGAGTCAATTTCATCATCAATGTCATCAACACCATCATCGGAGGGAGCAGCTGTAATGACTGCCCTTGGCTCTTCAACAGCAGGAGCAGGAGCAACAGTCACCTCAGGCTTGGGAGCAACGATCTTGTTGGGGGGCTCGACAACAACTGGCTCAGGTGCGGGCTTGGACTCCGAGGCAACTGCCTCAGAAGTGGAATTTTCAAGCTTTTCAGGCTCTTCAACAGGTTTGATGGCAGACTCCGATTGGGTTTCGACTTCGAGAACAGAGACTTCCACCTTTGGAGCAACAACCTCAACCTTCTCAACCTTTGGAACCTCCAAAACAACCAGTTCTTGCTTATTCTTCTTCTCAACAGGCTCCTCCACCTTAGGTACCTCCAACATCTTTCTGGCCACTGGTAATCCCAAACGACCGCGAGAGTCTGTAGGCAAGGTCACAACCTCGACAGCCAAGTCATTGTTCGACAAGTCAATCGACCGGTTTCTCGATCTCGATCTAGACCGCGAGCGGCGACGAGGGAACCATGAATTGTTGACGTACTCAGAGGCAGGAATCTTCTTCTTCTCTTGGGTGTCGGGATCTGGTGTGTTGGTACGGGAAGTAGAAGGAGTTGGTTCTTTGATGACGAGGAAAGGAGCAGTCGGGAAGGCTTCGGTAGCTTGAGGCGCCTCAATGGGAGCCGCTTCCACTGAGGTAGATTCGGGTGCAGACTCAACGACAGCTTCAGGTTGAGTCGCTGCCTGTTCAGCGACAGCGGGAGTCTCCTCAACTGGCTCGGCCACCTCCATCTCTCTCGGTCTACTAGGCAAGACCAACGACTTCTGAGCAGAGAAATGCTCCGTCATCGACGGACCTCCGGAGAATGAAATGTCGTTATTCCCGTCGAGGTCGAACGAGTCATCAAAATTGGGCTCATCCGCAAACAGCGTCGAGTCAGGTCCAAGACGAGGAGTCCGGATCAGATCCACAGACTCAGGGATGCAGAGAGAGAAGCTGGTGTCACCTTCGATGTTGTGGTTATCAGTGACTGGGGACGTTTTAGGGAGAGCAGAGACGTCTTCGACAATGGTATCAGTGGCAATAGGTTGGGTTGGCGAAGTAGCAGGCACAAGAGTGGTGGATGCAGTGGGCTCTTCAATATCGGAAGTAGCAACGGGAACATCTTTGAGGATCTTCTTGACCTCGGTAGGCTCGACAGTATCGCTAACAATATCCTGGACAATGGGCTGGGCTTCAGGCTCAGGGACAGCCTCAGCCACTTCTTCAACGGCAAGCTCCGGAGCAACCTCAACAGACTTCTCCACCGCTTGTTCCAACACCTCAATCTTGGCAGGATCCACCGGCAGCACCTCTTCGTTTGGAACCACCGTAGCTTCCTCAACCTTCTGACTCTCAACCGAAGAAGCACCCGAAGATCTACGACTATCCCTGCGGTTCTTACTGTTCTTGGGCACAGGTCTCCAGTCGTCAGGGATTGTCTGCGGTAATTCCTTGAGCGTGGTGGGTTCCGGAACTGACTTGGTCTTAGGGGCCTCGGGGACAAAAGTCGGAGCAGGCCCTTCGACCTGTGAGTCGATAGTACGCAGCTCCTCAGTGGGTCCCGAGGGAGAGGTGGACCAGACCATGGATCCGAAAAGGCCTTGGACGTCTTGAGGCGAGGGGATAATTGACATTTCAGCCTCGGAAACTTCGACTTCCTGGGAAACTGGCTCGGCCTTCAAAGTAGCCTCAGGTTGAGGAGACTCTTCATGTTTCATAGAGTCAACGGGGTGAATGGCAAACTCTTCAATGATATCGAAGTCGGGGGTGACAGCACGTTCCTGAACCTCAGGCTCGTCATTAGACACGGATTCAGTCTGTAGCGGAACAAGACTTTCAGACACTTCAGGAACTTCAGAGACAGCCTCGACCGGAACAGGAACTTCGGGTTCAATCAGAACCTCAGGTTGAGCAATAATTTCGACTGGGGCCAGGGCTTCAACTGATTCTTCAGCGAGCTGAGCAATCTCCGCGCTGGTTTCGGCGAGTGTCTCAGGAACAGACTGAGCGGGCGAGTCTTCAGTAACAGGCTCAGGAAGGGCGAGATCGTCAACAGGCTTAGAGGGCTCTTCGACATTGATTTGCTGAGGAATCTCAGCAACAGGTTCCTGGGCTGTGGGCTGCTCAGTGATATCCTCAGTAACAGACACCACAGTAACTTCCTCAGCGGGTTCAATCACCTCAGAGGCGTCAACAAAGTCACCCTCTTCGGTGGCTGATTCCTCTGGAGCATTGGATTCCGTGACAGGCATAGCTTCAACTTCGCCGCGATTATCCTGCTCCGGCTCTCTGGGCTCAACAACCCCATCAGGCACAGCAGGTTCTTGAGACTTGATATCAATGGCATCCGGGTACTTATCCTCAATAGGAGCAACAATGGGTTCCTTGGAAGGTACGGAAAGCCTCTCGTGAACAAACTCGACAACGTGTGAAGGGCCGCTGGCAATTTCCTTAGTAAGCTCAGTGGGCTCAGTCAGTTCAGGGACATGGATAGGCTCCACAGTCTCAATAGCAGCAGGAATGTCGGCAACAGTCTCAACTACCGGCTCAACCACCTCAGTGGCAACAGTGACCTCGGCTTCAGGGACCTCTCGAGCAATCTGCTCCGGTTGAGCAATAGCCTGCTCCAGAACCTCTGTCTCCGGAACCGTCTCCAAACCAGGCTCCTGTGCCACCACAAACTCCAGTTCCTCCTTAGCTTCCTCTTCCTTTTGTTTATTCTCCTCCTCCTCCTTTGCCTCACCAGCCCTCCTCAACGCTTCAAAAGCTTCTCTCGCAGCCTTCTTCCGCCGACTCCGCGACATCCCCGCATACCGGTCATCTTGCACCGACGATCCACTAGGGTTAGGCGACGGTGGGACAATTGGAGTTGGCGTGGGAGGGATGGCGGATTGGCTTTCTGGTTGGGGTTCAGCGTCAGCGACAGGGTCAGCGGGAGGAATGAAAGGGCCAATAGAAGCATCGGCGGGGGCTTCCAGAGGGAGCAATTCATTGTCAATATCGCGATCGCCAGTTGGCCATGGGGCGGTAGGAGCGGATTCAATATCAGCAGTTGACAGCTCGATCGTTGTGGGCAGGGTTGCATCGGTGTTGATTGTGGGGGACGATTGCAACGGGAGGGAGCGGGAGGATTCGGCCGAATCGGAAATGGTGGTATCGGCAGTTATGATATCGATCGTGGCAGGAATGTTGGTAGTAACGTCAGGTTTGACCTTAGTCACGTATGGAACCTGTTCAACAGTAACGGCCTCATCGATATCAGCAGATTGGACTTCCGCAATGGGTTCGGCGGGAGGGACGTCCACAGTGGACTCATTGGTGACAATCGGAACATCGGCGGTGGCGACATCAGCGGAAGAGGAATCAATATTTTCGGGCTGTTCCAGTTCGACGACCGGAGACTCAGGAAGAGCAATTTCCTTAGCAATCTCCTCAGCGACAATAGCTGATTTAACAGTAGCGATCAGGGCCTCTTCGACCAGGACAACAGCATTTTCAACAACCTCTGGCACTGAAGCCTGGGAAGACTCATCAATTTCATCGACGGCAGAAGTAGAATCTATCTCCGCGATGTCATCATCACCCTCAGGTAACGGGACACCAACAACCTGATAGATCTCCTCAACCCGTGAATCAATACCACGACCCTCGGTCACATCAACCACTTCATCTGTTACACACAAGTTAGCACACATCTTCTCATACCTTCACTCTTTCCATCCTCCACCGACACCCCCCTCTCCTTCACCATGCTCCTTGCCAGCTCACCTCGCGTCTGCATCTGCATCCCACTCCTCCCATACTCCATGTCCCTAGCTGCACCTTGACGTCAGCGGACATACTCATGCCCAATATTCGCCCATTTCCAACCTATAAAAACCCCCCATTCAGGGGTAACTCCACTGCTTCACAACCCAAACTGCCCACCACAAAAACACTTACCATCCAAAAGGGACCTGGTGATCGCCAACTGGGTCTCGCCTGGCTCGGTAGCAGCTTCGCTCTCCTGCACTACCACGCCGCCTGCAGCCTCCACAGCTGACTCAGCAAGTGCCCCGTCGCTGTCACCCGATGACTGGTCTACTTGATCCAGAGACATCATGGAGGCATCGCGGGAAGTAGTGGGGGGAGTGGGGGAGGGGGGCAGAAGGGTGTCCGTAGGTCCCGGGAGTCCGGTAGACACCACCTCCACCGCCGCTCCAGTAGGTTCTGAAAAAGAATCTTAAACGAATTGTATTAGTTGACATGGCCTCGTGCAATCATTTTTCAACATGTGCAAAAAATGTTTCCTTTTTTGAAACATCGCTCCACCCAAAAACAAACAAATCATAAAATGCAAACCGTAATCCCAAACTCTCAAAACATGACTCGTATAACATCAAAATCATCACACAGCCAGATGCCACCGCAACACAGCAGCCGCAGATCCTCTCGCGTCACGTCACCTTAACAAGCAACAGTAACTCTCGAAAAAAGAAAAAAGAAATACGATCTCTGCATCACCTCGGCAATTGCCCGCCCATCACCACAAAATCAGTAGCCGCGCTTAGCCCGTTTATCCTTGGTGGAATTGCTCAGATACAAGCCCCCCGTAACAGCAGAAAGCGCTGCGTTCCACCGGCCATTACCTGGTTTCGCAGTCGATCCCGGCACCTTGGGCAGCATTGACACATGCTGTCCACTCCGTCCATTTGCATTGTTTCCTCCACTACTGAACCCCAACCCTTGACTCACGCTCTGGCTATTACGCTGATTTTGTGTGCCCAACTTTTGACTTTGCACACTTTGGACATTTCGGTTCTCAACTTGCGCTTGAACCGGTGACAGACGGCTAAATCCCGGGGCTAGCAAGCCACTCGATCCACGAGAAGACCGCAGCTTCCGGGGTGGCATCGGCCTTTCATACATTGTAGACCCACTCGTAGACAAATCATTAAACATACCCAATGCATCAGGCTCAGGACGCTCAGGGGCGCTCTGCGACCACTCGTCCCCAGTATCCAATGACGGCGTCTTTGCCATACTCTTCTTCTTATCAAGTGTGAATGTGGGTTCTGCCAAAAGACCTCCACGGATAGCCGGCTCCGAAATCATAGGAGGGCCGGCAAACTTTTCACTAGCAGCCTGCATCGGATCCGGAGAATTGAAGGAAGGCTCCGGACCAGAATTGAGAGGATCCCCAACCTCGACCTGAGGAGTAACAGGGCCTGTTCCCTTGCTGAGATCAAATGAAAGGGGAGCCACAAGACTGGCAGTGAGACCGCCTTGAGGATTCTCCAAGAGCTTGTCAACAGAAGATAGCAGAGTAGCATCCTCAGTAACTTCAGGGGCTGGATCAAAGGTGAAGACGGGGATATCAGAAGCACGCTCGGTGACTTCGGGGACAGACTTCTCCTCAGTCTCAACTTTGTCTACAATCGTCTCAGGGATATTCACAGGCATCGTAAGTCCAAGGCCAGAAACATCTTGCGGTGACTCCTCCTTAGCACTCTCTGGGGCGTCAAGAGGAGGATGATCAAACGAGAAGTTGGCCTCAAGAACAGGAGTATCTCCACTCTTACGCCCAGGCTCAAAGGCGTTGACGAAGTTGACAAGCTTTAACGCCTTTTTCCAGCGGTTCTTCCTGTTACCAGTATTAACCACGACATCCTGATTAATATCAGGAGTCTTGATTATCAAAGTGTCCTTGTTGGCAGCAGGCTCTCTAACCACGGCGGGAGTCTCTTCAACAACAGTAGGTTCAGTCAAGACTGTAGACATTGTTAGATTGATAAGTGATGATAATAATACCATAGTGGACTTACCAGATTCTGGAACCTCGGCATCCTTAGGTGCTTCCTCAACTACGACCTTAGTAATCGCATTCTGGAGCTGACTCTCGAAAGTCTCAATTTTCTTCTCTTTAGGCGAAGGCTTGGGGGTAGCCTCTTGCGTCTGCTCAGGCTCAACAGGCTCAGCCTGGGCTAGCAGGCCACGACTGATCCCAATAGGACCAGCCATCGGCCAGTGGTTGATCACTGAAGACCTAAAGGCAGGAGCAACAATTGGCTTAGACTCGACAACTTCATCCTCCCGATCCGAGACTACGGATGTGACATCACCATCCGAATTCTCAGCATGCTCATTCGTAGAGGGCATCAAGGAGGCAGACACATCCCGAGTAGGTGAATGAATTCTGGTGAATCCCTGAGGACTGGACAATCTACCTTGTAACCCGTAGAGATTACGGAAGGCAGGGGGGACTTGAGTAGGAGTGCCCATGACACCCGAACGATCGAGAGTAGGAAAGTTATCCAAAGAGATGGGATCAATGTCAGTCTCGACATCAGAATGGCCACCTTCGGAAGTAGAGACAGGAACCAGAGCACGCGGGGTGTGGGTTTGTTCAGGCTCCACAGCAGCAACGCCCTCGAAGCTTGTCTCGTAGTTAGTATCAGAGACAGAGACATCACTGCGAATCTCAGCCGGAGGGGCAAGGAATCTCGGCTCTTGAATGGCACGCTGCTCAGTTGGTACCACATCAGGGAAAAGTGGAGCCTGGGGCTCAGTTGGAGAAAACAGAACATCATGGTCGTCGAATTGGGGCTCTGGGTGAGAAGACTGGAAGTTGTCAGACTCGAACGTGGGATGGCTGTCAATCTTGGGAGTATTGATAATGGGAGTGACGGCACTTTCTTGGCCAACAGGTGCAGCTTCAGGAGTAGAAGGCTGAATGGTCTCGTCAGCCTCCTCGTCTTCTTGAGGGACCCCAGATTCAGTTTCTTGGACAATAGGCTGAGCGGAAGCGGATCCCGGGACAAGCCCAAGAAGGGCGAGAATTTCCATGTCGACATCCTCAGAGGGTGAAGTGACGCCAGACCCACCGACTGATGATCCAGTGCTCTCAGATACCTCGGCAATAGGATCCAGCTCCCGGTGCATCGGGTAAGGCGGCGTAATCGCACGCACTAACTTATCGGGCTCCTCATCCTGAACCTCATCATTACCTTCCTGTAGAACCTCAGGAGACCCAGATGACGGCGACACCTCATTCTCAGCATCATTATCCGAGTTCGAATCAAAAATGTCCCCCTCAGAATCACTAATTTGTTCGGGAACTGTCTTGAGCTGGAACTGAATGGGCGTGGTAGAGCGGGGAGGAAGGTCGAAAGAATCAGAAGACGAGGAAGCCGGGGACGAGGTCGGGGAATCAACCAAGGCAATACTGTTGGGGCTGCCGAGAGACACAGAGTGAGAGGCTGGAATAACAGGAGATGGTGGATAGGGAGAAATAGGGACGAGTTCGACAGGCGAAGTATGCTCGACAGCAGTGGGGGAGGCAACAGAGGGAGAAACCGGAGGCTGGCTGATGATGTCAGAAACTTCCTGGGCAGGCCAAGAAACGGATTTGCGCTTATTGACAAGAGAAGTAGACTCGGTAGTCTGATCTTCGGGGGACTCAGTGACAGACTCCTGGATATCCTCGGTGAGTACAATGACGGCACCCTGCGCATGCTCTTCCGAAACAATAGGTCCTTCAGATTCAGGCCCAGGCTCGACAACCTTAGATTGAGCGACACGCTCTGGAGCAACCTGATCGGACACAGTGGGAACCGACTCCGGCTGCCTGACGGGAACAGTCTCAACAGCAGGAACTTCACGAGTGATATCGATGTCAGTTTCAGCAGCCCCCTCAACGACCGGAGCCACAGCAATAGGCTCAGTCGCGCCCTCTTCAACAGCCTCGACGGAAGACTCAACAACAGGCTCCACAATCTCCTTATCCATCTCCTCAACAACTGGCTGAACAGTAGGCGAGATAGCAGGGACAACTTCCTCAACCTTCTCAGTCTCAGTAGAAACAAGCTCCACAGTTTCTTCGGCTTCGGACTCAACAGAAGGCTCTTCCACTGCAGAAGTAGGCTCTTTGACTATTTCTCCGGAGGTTTCAGGAATCTGGGAAGGCTCACGGGACTCGTTCAAGGAAGTTTCGGGGACCTGCACATTTTGAGTGGTAGGAGCCATGATGGGAGACCAAACTGCGATTGGGGCATCAGAAACTGGAGCTTGAGTCACCTCGTCTGTAGTATCAGCGGGTGCCTCAGTAACCTCGGGAGTTGGCCTTGACGGAACGACAGACTCAGTGTCTGGCTCGGGCACAACAAATTCTGGCGCAGACTCCACGACAGTCTCAACGAAAGCTTGAACTTCAAGTTCAACCTCAGTCTCGACATCAGGGCTCGTCTTCTGATCAGCAGGGGCATCGGACTCAACATCTTCAATCTCTCTAGACACAGGCTGAGGCTCGTCGGGTACTGGGACGTGTTGGTCAACCTCAGATACAACATTGCCGACAGGCTCAGAAGCAGTAACATCCTCAATGACGACGAGAGCAGAAGCTTCAGGTTCAGTAATAGCCAAAGGTTGATCAACATGAGCTTCCGTACTAGGAGAATCGATAATCGGCAACACAGTGACGTCAGCTTCAGAAACAGACTCTGCCTCAACAGTAGGAGTGACATCCCCTGCAGATTCATGAACAAGTAACGGAACAGTCGGCTGCTCAATGACCTGAGATTCAGTAACAGGAATCACTTCAGCTTCAACTGCCGATTCAGTAGTAGGAAGTTCCTCGACAACTGGAACATCAACGGCTGGCTCCGTAGCAGGCTGAGGCGACTGAACAGGGACTTCAGTGCCCCCAGGTTCGGTGATTTCGGCAGGAACAATAGGTTTTTCGGTTTCGATGGCAGTATCAATGTCCTCGGATTGAGGTCGTTCCATTTCACGCGGAAGCTCGTCGATTTCAGGCTCGGTCATAGGAGCTTCACCAAGAGGAGCAAGCTCAACAGCTGCCTTGATAGGTTCAGAGATGGTTTCAACGGGTTCGGTCACAATCTGAACAGGCTTAACGACGTTCTCAGCAGTAACAGGAGTCGATTCGACAACAGGCTGGACTGTCCCCTCGATAACGGGAGCGGTAGTGGACTCAATAATCGGCTGCTGGAAAGTTTCGGGTGTAACGGCACGAACAGGCTCGGACTGAACAGGAATTTCATGAGTAGACTCAACGATCTCCTCAACAGGTCCAACAGACTCAACGGCATCCTCGAAGGCAAGCTCGCTCTCACTCTGCTCAACAAGCTCATCCACAGGAGGCTCCAAATGTAAAGGCTCTTCAATAACAGGAGCTTCCTCGGCAGAAACGGCGCCCAGAACAGGAGTACAGTAGAAAGCCTCAGGATTCTTCCCATAGTTCGGCTCCTCGCTCACAGGGGTCCCAGCAATGAACTCCTTGGGAGAAGCTTTAGCAGCGGGAGAGGTGGCCACAGGGATATCAGCGGGTATTGCCACAGGAGTAACGAAATGGGGAAGAGGCTCGGTAATTTCAGCTGACTTATCGACTGACCGTTCAACAGAAGCCTCGGTAGCAAACTCGGAGGTGTGTTCAGAGGCAGTGTCAACAAGAGTACCAGCACTAGAAATGACGGTAACCTCTTCAACCGCAGGCTCGGCAATCTCACGGGTAATCTCTTCAGTAGGCACAGGCAGATGGCCCCCAGTAATTACAGCAGGCACAACGATCTCCTCCACAACTTGTTTAACAGGCCCAGGATCCCGAACCTCCTTGGCAGCGGTCTCAAATACATGCTCAGTAACAAGTGTCGCGACACGAACGGGCGAGGTGGTAACAGGAACATCTTCGATTTCTGGCGTAACCGAACGCTCAGTATAAGGCTCAAAGACAGGCTCAGCGACAGTTTCAACAGGTGTAGGAGCGTCAAGAACAGGAGATGAAACGGTGGGGAGAGTCTCCTCAAGGGCAGGGGTAACGGGATACCCAATGAGGGGTTCATAAATATCCTCGACTACAGGTGCAAGATTAGAGGCAGGGACGTCATCCTTGACAGGAATAACCTCTACAATCTCCTCGACGATAGGAGCAGCGGTTTTGTGGGGCTCAGCAGCGGCAAAATCAAGAACGATTTCACGAGAGGTCTCAACAGGCAAAGTGACAGTAGTGGTTTCGGGCTCTTGAGGTTGAGACTCAGAGACATGCCTGGTCTCAGGTTCGCTGACATGTTCGATGGCAAGTTGAACACCAGAATGACCTGGAGTCTCAGTGTCAGGCTCGGCCACGACTTGAACAGGAGCCGCAACCTTATGAACAGGTTCCACAGAAACAAGAGCCTCTTCACTTTGAACATGCTCCTGCACCGTTTCCAACTCGGGAACCTCATAAGCCTTTTCCCTCTTCTCCTCTTCGATCTCTTCCTTGACTTTCTCGGGCACCTGGATGTCCTCAAACCTCTCCATTTCCCTACTAGCAGACATCTTACTAAGAGTCTGGCCCACCGAGCCACTGGCAACCGATAAATCTGGTGTCCTCTTGGCCGCCGCAGCAGCCTTGAGAGCCGCCAATTCCTTCTTCTTCCGCTGCTTTCTCAGCTTGCGCTTCTGTTTACGGGTCAAAGCGAAGCCAAGAGTCCCTGGAGTCCCAGGGGTACTCGCTGTGAACTCAGAGTCCGATTCATCCTCGGAGCTCACAGAAGGAGATGACGGGATAGACGAAGCAGTGGGGACGTGCGAGTAATCGACTTCAGCTGGAGCGGTGGTCTCCCGCTCAGCTGAGACATCCACCGGAATATCGGTAGGGATTTCGGCACGATCCGAAATCGGAGAAGCATGTCGGCTCCGGTGTGGCGAGGCAAGGATCTCGGTGGCGATTTCAGGTTCATTCGGCGAACCTTGGACCTCATCCGCAACTTCAACATTAGGCTGGCTGACAAAGAAGCGTTGGCGTTCGCCCATCTCAGGACCCTTCAAAACATCATCGACGTCATCGAAACGGGGCTCATTGACTTTAGGCTCCTCGCTAACAGCATCTTGAGGAGTATGAGAAGATTCAGGAACAGGAACATCCATGTCCATGGAGGGAGTCTTGGGACGCTCAATAGAGCGACCAGCCAGGAGACCGCCAATGGCGCCAACGAAACTACCCAGGCCAAGTGAACGACGCTTAGGGGTTTCGGTGTCCATGGAAGGGGTGGCGACAACAGTGGGCTTTGCTTCAACAATATCATCGCTGAACTTAGGGGTAGCGGGGACAACCGACTCCGCAGCAGGGGCAAGAACAGGAGTAGTGACCTTGTTCTCTTCGTGTAGAGGTTCAGCAGCGACAGGCTCATCGCGGGCAATCTCTTTACTAATAATCTCTTTAGGAACCTCGACCACCTCCTTGGACACAGGCGTCGCCGGACGAGAAATGTGATCAGGGATATCAGCCACGTTCTCGACAAGAACGGCAGGCTCCTCCTTGAAAACTTCGGCTTCATCATCCATACTAACATTCTCGATTCCCAGGCCCACATTGTAACCTTGACTAGGAGGCCACCTACGGTCCAATACTGCCGAGTCAGGGGACTCAGTCCCCTCCTCGGAGGGGTGACGAGGTGCAGGCGGTGTCACAACAGCATTAGTCTCAGGTTCGACAGTCTTGGCCTCTTCAACATCACCAACACTGTGCTCCTCGGTAAGAGTGTCAAGATTAAGCCGTGTGGAGTCAGACTCCTGGGTAAGAGGGCGCTTCAGCAGCTCATCAACATTGACTCCAGTAAGGTTAGATTCTGAATGAGATCTCCGGCGCTCGTACACTGCAGTGTCACCATTGCTCCCGTCGGAGGATCCGGTGCTGGGGGCTGGTTCAAGACGAGAGTAAGGAGGTAGACACAAAGGAATTGGGCCCAAGCCACGAATAGTACGATCAACGGAACGGGAAAGTCGGTGGCGAGATTCCCTATTGACAGGCGAATTACCGGGAGAGGAACGAGCTGATAAGTTAGCACCGGAACGGGGACGCATGAAGCCGATCGGAATTGCGGTGTTGGATGGAGAGCGTGTAGGAGTTTCCGAGTTCTTGCGACGGTGGCTAGATACAGGAGTCTCAAGGTGAGGAGGCGATTCGGGGCGTGAGTCAGGAAGAGCAATGTTGACACCATGAATGGCTTCTTCGGGAGATCCAGGCTCGCTGGGCGGAAGCATCAAGAGATCATTGTACTCAGGATCAATCGAAGGGCGCGCCGGACGACGAGGTACGACTTCGGGATCAACCGTGAACTCCTCAGCAAGCCTTACTGGCTCTGAACGCTTCTCTGGAATATCGATGGTGAGGGGAATACTGTCGGCGCGAAGAGGAATCGAGACAACTAGCTCTTCAACAGTGGGCAAGAATGGGACCTCAGGCTCACGAGATACTGGGGCCTCAGTAACAAACTCCTTAATCCCTTCCTTCACAGGCTCAGAATGTCCAATGTGTTCCGGAGGACTAGGTGTCACAGGAACCCAGTGTCGATCCCGCATAATCTCTTCCTCGGTCAGTTTCTTGGCAGGACTCTCGGGACGAACAACCTCGGCGAACCTCTCCGAAGACTCAATAATGGGAGAGTCTAGAATGGAGTCGTTGTCGCTGAGGTCAATCTCACCCATCGACATTCTCGCCATTCTCTCTCTTCTTCTCATAGCCCTGCGCTGAGCATTAGACAGTAGTTTAGGGTCTGTTGAGCGCCAAGAATTTCCAATGTTAGCAGAAGAAGCTTTACCCGGGGAGCCAGGGACTTCCTCTTTCTCAAGGCGCTCAATAGCCCGAGACTGGAGACGAGATGAGATACGCTCAGCCTGAGGCTCAGCTGCAGGACGAAACTGCGCAAGAGTATCACCAACGCCAGGGGGACTCGAGCGGCGGAAGAAGCTAGGCTCATCGGTGACGATAGTGTCGTCAAACTTGCTAATCTTCAAGGCGGCGCCAACAACGGCAGCAAGCTCTTCTCCGTCGAGAACGCTGGAACTACGCTTGACATCACGATCGGCAATGGCATCTTCAGACGGGACATGGGTCGCATGAGCAGGAATCGGAGAAGTAGGTTCGTATGCAGGAATTAGCTATATTAGGTTCTTGTATCAGTACACTATCTCGATTATTTTGAATTCATACGGGAGGCAGGGTTAGGTACCTCGGGGGTATCGTCGATATCAGAAATCACTTCTTCACGAGCACGTTCAACTGCAGGCGACGTTTCCGGACGCTTCTCTTCTACACGGGGGGCAACTACGGCCGGTTCTTGAACAGCCTCGGATAGCGCGCCAGGAGAGGTACGGGGCTCCTCAAGGGGAATTTCCTGGGCAGGCTTCTTGGCAGCAGCAGTGTTCTTAATGGCGGCACTAGCAGCAGTAGCACCTGCATTAGCAGCTGCGCCAGTGGCCGCAACTACCGAGGACCACCAGGTACCTCCAGAAGACTTGGGACGCTTGGGCTCGGAGACGATCTGAGGGACAATCTTCGGAGCAATCTCGACGACTGCATGAGTAACAGCAGGCTGGACAGGCGTGGGAGCTGCCGGGGGCTGTGAACGAGGCAATGGAGTCGGTTCGGGCTGCTCGACAATACTCTCAAGATCACGAGGTTTGTCAACCACAGGGGACTCGTGGCGGCTTCGAGGAGCTGGTGAGACTTCGGGGGTAGGTCTGATGATATGAAGAGCAGGACGAGAACGCTCAGCTGAGGGATCACGGACAGGCCCAGAAGAGCCGGATGTCACAACCTCGCAAACCTTCTTGGGATGGTCAATGATTCTATCGATACGAACATCCGCATCGGGAACCGGGTAGCGCTCTTTCTTGAAGGTTTCATGATCCACATCAGCAATCAGAGCAGCCGTGTTCTTGTCGGCATCGTATTTGTTCACAACAGAATCATCGGGGGAAGCACTCTGTTGACGAATTTCCTCAGAACGACGACGACGCTCCCTGCTGGATTCGGCATAAGCACGGTTGGCTTCATCAATGACTGGATCAGAGTCAGCATGATGTCTAGAACCGGGCCTTCCGCTGCGGGACCTACCGCGACGGCTCTCAGACTCGCCGCGGTGTTCCCGGAACTTGCGGAGGATCTCATCGGGATGCTCAAACTCGCCTTCCAAGTCATCAGGAGGGGCCGCATCAATGATATGGTGAGTATCACGAGAGAAGTCTTTAGGGATGGCAGCTACGAATTCGACAGGAGGTGAGGCAGTGCGGATTACGGCAGGAGCAATAATAGACGTAGCCTCGATGGCCTTGGGCTTGCTGGACTTAACTTCCTTGACAGCATGAGCCTCAATCTCTTTGGCTGGAACAGGAGTGGGGGTAGGAACGGCCTCGATCTGCTTAGGTTTGCGGTGCTCAGTCACCTTGGGGACCCGAGGCGCCTCAATTTCATGAGTAGGCGGGGCAATATCTTTGATGACTGGAGCAACGAACTTTGCCACCGGAGCGGGTTCGGGCTGTCTTTCCTCAACGATCTCAACAGGCTTTTCCTTGGAAGACGAACTCTCGGCAAGCTTCTTACCAGCATAGCCAGTAAGACCAGCCAAGGCTGCAAGCTTCATGGTGTCAGAAATCGCACCGGGGGCGGGCTGCTCAATCCTTTGAGGCTCCTGTTTCTCGACGATGACCTCGGCAGGATGCTCAATCCCCTCAGAAGTCAGCCGTCTCTCCTCTTCTTTTCTTGTAGGTTTCTCATAAATGCGTTCCAACCTCTCATTAGCTTCACGCTTCTCGACAGGTCTGTTCTTGACTTCTGCAGGTGGTGTCACTGTCGCCTCAGGTCTCGGCGGAGAGGTAAGCTTCAAAATCCCCTTCAGAGGAGGCTCGAAATTAGTTTGTGAAACTCTGGAAACAGAAGTCGGCTGATTTACCTTAGGCCGATACCCAACCGCCTCCCGAGATTGTCGTTGAGGTGCAGGGGCACGTGTTGGTGTAGACGGACGACGTTCGTGACGAGACGAGCTAGGATGGGGTGGGGAGACAACGGTAGACAGTGGGCAAGCAGTAGTTGATGAAACAATTGCGGGATGTTTTGACTCGGCTTTCTGGAGATCTACTGAGCGAGCCGAAGTGGCAGAAGAGCGGCGGCTATCTGCGGGCTCTTTGACATAAGCAGCCGCGATAGCTTCACCAGGCGGGCCGACTAAAACGCCGGGAACTACATTGTTCGAAGCCTTGCGTGTCTCGGTGGGCAAGAAAGGTCCAATAGGAACAGATAAAGAAGGCTGACTACGATGAGGTGATATCAAAGACATGTCGGGAGGCTGAGCATAGCGGCGGGGAGGCGAGTGAATGGGCGTGGGGAAAGCACTCTGGGAAACCTGATAATCGAAAACATTCAAGCAAGCCGGCTCGTTTGCCTTCGGGGGCTCCAGAGGCTGTTGCCTTTGAACATATATACGATCCTCCACGGGCTTCTGCTTCTCGTTGTATGTTATTGACTCCCTACGCTGCTGAGCATTGTCGGTGAACTTTGCTGATCTGGGCGATATCAAACTACTGAAGGCAGTACCAAGAGGGTTCATGACACTCGCGATGCTGCTAGCAACGGAGCCATTTGAAATCTTTCTCTGCTCAGTAGGTGATGTCATGTTAAAAACCTTAGGGTCGACCTTCCGGGTCTTGACGCGGGGTTGCTGAAGCGGGAGATCGCGAGGCTGAGTGACAAGAGGTGGTCTAGAGCGGGAAGAAGGGCGTAACCGAGGCTGGTCTGCCGAAGACCAGACGTTCACATCATGATTGGGCTGTTTGGGAGTCGAATATTTTGAAAACTGTGAACTTCCACCATAAGCCAGGCCGTCTGAAGATGATGAGCTACCGGAGACGATCGAATCATCCTCTTCCTCATCGATATCCGACCATTCGCTGTCAGAAGGCTCGTAGGCCAAGTTCAGGTCCATTGAAATCTGTCTCGGAATCCTCTCTTTTCCCTTCTCTTTGCCCTTGCCCTTGCCCTTCCTCTTTGTCGTTGAAGTTCCATAGCCGCTAGTCAGTCTGTCCAAGTCCATGAGATCGTTGGCAATAGCTTTGAGTTCAGTATCCAAATCCTCCGGTGTGGTCGGCCGACGGCGATTTCTCTTCATACTATTCAAAGAAGCTCTTGATTTTTGTTTCTTCAGATCCTTAGGCGGTTCCACGGGTACTGGGGCAGGGATTGGGGCTGGGGCTGAAACCGGGGCTGCAACCGCTTTTTGAGTTGGTCGAGGCGTAGATCCACCGGAAACAGACTCCTTCTCTTGAGGTACGGGGGCCAAACCCCGGCCCTCCTTCAGAGCGTGAGCCATCATTCCGCCAACCGCAGCTCCAGCCACTGTTCTAGTGACCGCATTGTTTGTGGAGCTAGAGCTGGGGCGAACACTCGGGGGCTGTGAACCTTGGTAAGACATCGGAGGCATGGGCATGCCTGGAGCATACATCCCGGAATAAGGTGCTGGCGGATAGTAACCGTACGGAGCGGGGTACGGGTACATGTGTGGCTGTAGTTGCATCATTGGATACACAAGACCTGAATCGGAGTCGGAGCCAGAATCTGAAGGTCGGTCAACGTATCCATGACCGTATGCAAGATCTGAGTTCAATGATGAGGAAGAAGAATTCGCTCTATTCAAGTTGGACCCGGAACCTGTGATCTTGACCAAACTTCTGCGCCGTTGAGCCTTCTTTGCCTTGCTGCTACTACCGACAATAAAGCCCAGAATGCCCTTCTTGCTCTTTTTCCTGCGCAAGCTCTGTGACTGGTATGATGATCGCGACGATCCACCCGACGAATCCGAATTCCGTGACCTCGGTCTCTGTATTCTGCCCCCTTCCGGAGCCTGATGAACTACCGGGGTGGCGGACTGGCTAGTATACTGGGATGGCGAGGCATTAGGATGCAAAAGATCTTGTCGCGGCGTCGCCTGAGAAGAAGGCGCACCATAGGGTGCCTGCATATACGGTCGCACCAGCGGGTACGCCATGTATCCGTAAGGCGCCGGAAATTGTCCCTGAGGTGCCATATACGGCGCACCAGGAGGCGGATATCCCTGATATCTCGGGTCAGGGTAGGGCGCTTGGTAGGGATAACCGTAGGGCCCCGGAGGCTGTTGTTGTCTCGGGGGCATCTGCGGGTTTGCTGACGGGGGTGCATGCTGTTGTGCGGGGGGTGGCGACAGCTTGGCTGGAGGTGATGAAGATCCTAGCGGTGGGGCAGGCGGCAGCGGTTGTTGGTTGCGCAAAGCATTGGTCGCGGGGGAATCGATCTGCCTTGGGCGGGAATGTTGAACCGCCTGGGAGTAGGGCTGATACGGGAAAGCGGCGGGAGCAGCTACAGGCGCCGTGTAGCCATCGCTACTGCTGTCATAGGGACGCGAATCGCGACGGCGCCGGCGATGCGCGTCGGAAGAGCGGTGGCCGCTCATCGTGTTTATGATTAGGAGCTTTGATGAGAAGTGGCTCCGAAAGTCGTGATGGCCAGAGTTGAAGGTCGGGTCGGAACTGGCAGGTATATAGCGGCAGATCTATAAAGCGTAAGGAATGAATGATGGTTTCCTTGGAGACACAGTGAAGTGATTTAGGAAATGCTGGTCGTAATCATGAAAAGCGTGGAAATCCAGACATCAAGAGTTCCTCCACACACAAAGGAGGACTACAGTGACATCCAGATATTATGCTTCCAATTAAACTGGCGATGGACAATTGGCCAGTAACAACGAGTGGTAATTGCGTGTTCAAGTTATAGCGATGCGATAATCGAATGGCATAGCGCTTTGGAAACGATGCCTAATCCAAGAATCTTTACAGCAACACTCTCAGAGAGGTAAAAAACGAAAAGCACAGCCTTGAACAAGCTTAAATAGCCAAACTCAATCAATGCAAAGAATTAAAAAAAAAAGAAAAAAGAAAGAAAATTCAATTACAAAAAGGGAATGGAAAATTATGGAATCGATTTACCGACATAAACTCGCACACGTCTTTACTTGCCCACTGACTGGTTTCCACGGGCAGGAGAGGGAAAAAAGAGAAGCTGCAATGCGTGATACGATTGGACAGAAGGGGGAACGGGGGGGCATGAGCTCTGTAGCTGCCAGTTGTAGTCTATCTACGGGGAGAAAGCACGAGCAAGAATTTGAGGCGTACTGGCATGAACTTTGCTGGGTCTGGATGGACCGTGTAGTGGGCTAACCGCGTTGAGATCCTGAAAGCTGAAGCCATTGGGTAGCTCCGTATAAGTGGAGTAAGTGGGTTGGCTTTGTAAGAGAGCCTGGCTTGTCGTGAGAGTTCAGTTGATGGACTCTATGAAGAGGCACATGATATCATTCATTATATTACTTTAATGCCAGAGATTCTTCTGCTTGTACTGAAAAATCTTAGACACTGTTTTGTTGATCTTGGGGTACAGAAGTCCTGAAACATTGATATGATCACTCAAACAGGTTCTTGCCCTATCCTCACAACCAAGAACTGCAACTGCCCAATACTCCAGAAAAGCAGACTCTCTGCTGCTCTCTGCTCCGTATGGTTCGCTAGCTGTTAGCTGATCCCCGGCCATACCCTGTCGCGGTTATCTCCATTGGTGCGATCCACGATACAGCTTCCAACTCAAATTTAGTAATTTCAATCTAGGGCGCCACTCAAAACCCCAGCCTGCTTTTCTATTTTTTTTATTTAGGAAAGAAAGGTAACTGAGCTTATTCTGCTCACTGAGTTGTTTTAGGCCTTGAGTCAGTGCTATAGGAAAAAATCAGAGTTGTTCAGTGTCTGTGTTGCTTTTGACATGAGGCGTAGCCTGCCAAGTCCTCAGGTTGCTTGTTTCTCCCTGTAACTGGATGAGGGTTACACTGTTGTTGAGGTTCAATTGTGAACTATACCGGTTGCTATTGACATTCCTGTGGCGACACAACAATAAAGCTTCCCTAAAATAATTCACCTTGAAGCTATGGAGGCTATCAAAAACAGTTTAGTGTCATTAATTAGGTTCTTTTTTGGCGAACATATAATTTATTTCTAGACCTTGTAAATGATCAGCGTCGTTTGTGGTTTGTTTGTAGTGGCAAAACTTCAAAACAAACAGACGACAGGTGATCACCAGCAAAGGCTTATTTGGTCTATATAATATCACGAAGTGTACCTCTAGAAATTCAAGCAAAGTTAATAGAAAAGTCTTAGAACTTTAAAAGTTTACACTGTAACCTTCTTGATCCTCCAATGTGATGATGTTGTCATGGCAAAATCGATGCTTCCATTCCCTCGGATGCTATTTGACTACAAACTCATCTGAGATCGTGCTGCTTCATCCGCTGTACTGTCAACTTAGCATAAACAAGTTCAAATCTATTGGCTTGTAGGCCTGCAGTGAGGCTATCTACAAGCTTTAAAGCCCCCGATAATTCCTAAAGAACTCAATACCTATCTCGCTGTATCCTCAATCACGAATAAGCTCAAAAGCCCAATAAATTAGTATGTGCTTCCTCAAATTCCCCCGGTTCCAATTCAACGCGCCTCCCTTGTCTCCTGTCACGATACATTCCACCTTGGCTGACATCAAAACCTGGCCCAGGCTTTGTAACCTCACCACCCAAATTCTCTCCATCTCAGTACCGAAACTGTCACACATTTACAAAACTCGTGCAGACTCAGCTATAAAAGCTTCACTACAGCCACAATTTGAATATCGGCATGTTGCACGTCACTTACCAACGGTCACAGCATAGCTTGTATGCCATCCTTGATTCACAAACACTATGGGCAAGGCGCCGGGTTTGGATTTCCCGATGCTTGTTGCTGCGTATCCGTGGTTCGAGATTATATGTAGCACATAAGTATAAGTAATGGAAGAAAACAAAAGAGGTATTTGGCATGGTCGTACACATTTTGAGCACACCTCCGAACATCCCCTCTGTAAAATCGCAGGTGACTCGGGTATAGTCTCGCTAAAAGATGCTTTTATTCCGTCCATTTGAATGAGTGTCAAAAGCCTAAAAGCTGTCGGTCAGTCATTGTAGTTGATTAGTCAGGACTGTTGACAGAACAGACGGATGCCAGCAGATTTATAATGGATATTGCCAAAGATGCGTAAGCGAATATATGTACGTCGCGTGTAAAGGCCAGTCTCTGAGACCTCTCTATACCTAGGTTAGATGTCCGAATCATGAGATATAGACCATGGAAACGCGCAATGGCGGATAAAGCTGTTGTGAGATGAATGATAACCGTAGGTTCACACAGAGCTGTACAGCAGATGTCACCCCACTCCTGGAATGAAGTGGTGCAGGAGAACGACCGTTGATTGGATTACTGAAGGTATCTTGATAAGCTTGCTATTGGTCTGTTGCAGGGTGAGGATCCATATATTGTTAGGGTTAGGATGCTAACAAACTTAGCCCAAAAAATCCCGGCCTGAACAACCCCACCCCAGTGACGACATCCGTTAATCCCTCGCATCACGCGTCTGACAAGGAAATTCAGTTGAACCCATAGAAATTTAAACCCCACTGTACCGACGATCATTTGTGGATAATTGTATCTGAATAATGTAGTTATCGGCTTAAGTTTAATATGATGGTATAGATTATGTTGTTTGGAAACATAGATGTATTCACCATGTCGCGCAGGAACAGGGCTAATCAAACGATCGGGGTTAGTTGAGTGCGTTGGCAAAGCAGTGGTGCATTAGCAGATATCCACAATCTGCAGTTCGCAGCCTGACAAGCCACGATGAAAAGGAGAAGGGGAAATTGGGCTTAGCGAGTAAAGAAAGGTTCAAAGCAAACCAATATTTTCTTCGAATTCAGAGTCCATCTTAGAAAATGCCGACTCGTTGGAGATCTGGTTACCAAACGTGCCAGCTCCAAAACTGCTAAATTCACATATAGATATATACAAGATTTAAATGGCAACCAGATATCAACATATAACCCTTATAATCATCCTACATAAGGGTTCACGGACACGACCTTCAATCCTTGTATCACCATCCTTCAACGACACTAACCTTCACGTGCAGCCCCTTCCCAACCCTAGAGAAAAACCGGCCCATTTCCGTATATTCCAAGAACCCAAGATCCTCATCCCTCTTATCCGCCATCTCAAATCTGAACCTCCCACCTAACAGGGCAATAATACAGCCCATCTCCCCTTTGGCAAACGCCATACCAAGACATCCCCGTGGCCCATGCAAAAAGGCCCCATTGGCATATAACGTCCCAGCACCACCGGCTGCATCCCATCCGTCTATTTCCCCTTGTTCGTTGCGGGTGAACCATCTCTCGGGCCTGAACGAATTCACGTCGTTACCCCACACGGCGGGATTCCCGTTGATAGCCCACGGGGCCATCACGAGTCTGGTTCTTTTGGGAATCATGACCCCGTCGATGACAGTGTCGACGATTGCATAACGCTCCAGCCACGGGACAGGAGGGATCAACCGCAGCGTCTCATGGATGACGGCCTGAAGGTAGTGCAGCTTTGAAATTATCGTAGGATCAAACGGCTCTCCCGACTTTGGCGAAGGAACACTATCCCGGATCTCACTCCGGAGCTTCTCAGCCACTTCCGGATACACCGCCAGAACCCAAACAACCCACTGCACGGCAGTCGCGGTTGTCTCATGGCCCGCCAGGAAGAACGTCATCATCTGGTCGACGACCTTGTCGTCACTGAACATACCCTTTTGCAGGATGATAGAGATCATATCGTGGCTCTTGTCGTCGCCGCGGGCAATGTGGATTTTCTTATCTTGGACGATCTGGCGGCACACTTTGCGGAAGTAGGCGCCAGATAAGTGGGCAATGCGATTGCGTTCAAAGGGGAGAGACTTGACCCAAGGGCCCATGACTGCGGTGGCCACGTTGATGTATTGGTCCACGCGGCTGGGCGTGTTGAGGACGGAATATTTAGCGTATAGCTCGTTGTGAGGGTCCTTGACTGCGTTCATCGGTAGGCCCATCCCGGCGACCGAGATGACGTTTAGGGCAGTACGAGAGAGGAAATTCATCATGTCAATTTCCATCCAGGGCCCCGCAATCTTTTCAGATGACGTGACCGACAGGGCAGAAGCTTTTGCTGCATAGCCACGGCAGACGGTGCTTGTTAGATGATTGACGGCATCGAGGCACTCGGTCCACATGGTGGGAATCATGTTTTGCACCTGGCGGAACGAGAAGGCCGGAGTCAGGTGTTTCCGTTGGTACTTGTGAGAGTTTCCCTCGGCAATGATGACCGAGTTGCCAAAGGTCGGCTTAATGACCCAGACGAACTCGGGAGACTTGGTAAAGTTGTACGCCCGCGTCACCAGAACTTCACGAAGACTGATGGGAGATAGCAGCAGCACGCGTTCACCGTTGAAAAAAGTGCGGTAACGGATCATGCCGTTGTTCGGGATGGTTTGTGCCCTTTACAAGAACAATGTTAGTGACAGGTGCCAAATGCCAGATGTCAAATGCCAGTGTTACAAGAGTGAAACATGCCACTTCCGTAGTTGAGACCCACAGGTTCCGTAGCGGATCCGGGGGTACTGGCCCATCAACCAATGATTCTTCTCATTTGGCTCTGGTAAGCCAATCAAGGGGGAGAAATAAATGGGGTAGAGAAATATGAGCCAGATACATTTGACTATGAAATAAACAATTAAGACACCGATTGCAACTAACAGGTTATGGGGAATGTCCATATCCTTGACGAAACGGCAGGCCAAACCGGCCACCACCGAGGCAATGCTGATACGTAGATAGCTAAAGCATTCCATTATGAGGTGGGATTGCAGTAACAACAAAGTGAATCCAGGCAAGAATGAAGAAGAATGGATGTAATAGCAGGATATGCCTGCCAAGTCAATGTCCGGGCCAGTGTCTGGGAACTCATCACATGGGACGGCCCTCTTTATACCAGTTCGAACAATCTTTATTCGATTTGTATCTGACTGGCCTAGAGCCATCTGTCAGTAGTCCACCTTTCATCTTCCCTTTACCTGTGAGCAATATCTTCCCACTCTACTCCTCCGACAAAACCTCACCAGCCGATGCGGCCTCCAGCCACACACGCCATACCTAAGACACCCACAATGCTATACCGCCACCCAGTATCTCTCCAGTTTGCTCTTGCTCACAACTACTGACCCTTGGAATTTTGACGTCCGAGTGATGACGGCAGAAAAAGAACCATCAAGCGCTGTTTGAGGCCTAGTTCCGGACATATAATCCAATCTCTGCTGATTTCGTGCAAGTCAAAGCATATGCGTGTTGGTGGAACAATGTAATGAGCTTCTCTGGGGCTCCACTTCAACTTAAAATGTACAATATTCATGTGATACGCTCGTTGTGTGTATATAGTTGTTTCCTCGCTGAAGTATTACAATGTATAGGGCGTTCTTCCATCGTGTCGGGTATAGGGATTGCCGGTTTCCGGAACTAACCCCAAATACTCTTGTGCAGGATCTAACTTGGTCGATGACCCCTTGGTATCTAAATCAAGAACAAAAGCTTCTTGTTGAGACCAAGCACTATGTTCGTTTTCATACAAGGGAGGATAAAAAGCCCACGATATTATGGCCTTGCCTCTGGAATGTGTATGCACTTGCACACCGCGCTATTACCTAGGAGTCTCATCCAGTAAGGATCCCATCCCTCTTTGTAATAACGCCCACTTTATATAATGTATAATTTCCTCTGTTTATTGCCCACAAGTCAGCCCAGCTGGGCTCATCGGCACCCACCGTAGCCCTGTCCCACCTACCCACCCGCATAGACACACATGTTCCCCGCCGCCAGAATAGCACACGTGAAAGTCCATGTTTTAAAGAAAGATTCCCACCCACCCCCCACCCCCCAGCCCCAGAGCTGAGGTACATCCCGGACGCTTCTTCTCTCTCTCACCTAACCGCCCACGCTCACCGTCCACCACACACCACACATCTCTCACACCCACGCCTACGAGACCCCACATCCCTCCCCTCGATGTCATCATTCCGCGGAACGAAAAAGGGGGCAAACATGTGTGTATCATGCTCAAGATACAAGAAAAATTTCCCCAAATATACAGACGTTAGAGTTTTAAAATGGGAATTACTAGGTGCACGGCAAAACAATAGATACTTGTAAAAACCAGAAAAATGTGCCTATGCCAGTCAAAGTAGAGGCCTACAAAATGATGAATATCTACTCACAAGATGTAATGAGCGTTATTAAATTGCTCTAGATCTACAGATTTCAGTGATGCTGTTTTTTTATTTTATCATCAGCTCTAGAACACCAATTACAAGCATTTGAAAACATAGTATTTTGAGCCTATGATGTCATTTTTGCCTATTTATCCCAGGGTCGTAATCTGGAAAAAATACAAAAAATATATGTCCAAAACTCATAACTTCAACATTTTCTATAAATTCAACCAAAACAGATATTGCAAAATAGTTACTATATTTGGATTCCTTACTGAATTCTCTATTAGATATATATATATATATATTTTTTTGTTGATTCTCTCCTCAAAAGACTTTTGTTGCTAATATTCACTATATTTTATACATTTCTATAAAAATATATATAAAAAGACTAAATTTTTGATATCTCAAGTCCATTTGAATTTTATAAGTACCTATCGTTTTGCCGTGCACCTAGTAATTCCCTTTAAAATGCACCCTCGGTAGGAATCCCGATGCACCGATTATGGGTGATTCCAGGGGCATGATCCTTGGAGGGAGGGAAAGACAAGGATAAGGGTGCAAGGTCAGGATGTGCAAAGGGAGACGGCGGCCGGCAGTATTATATAGGTTATAGTGGGTTGGCGTCATATGTATGGCCAGATGGGGGCGTTTGGGAATCGTAGGCACGCTAGAGCTGACTTGGCTGGCTGAAAGGGTTAGCTCCTAGTTTATATAGTTGCTGGTTCTCGGGATTGCGCATGCCAAATTGTCGGAGATGTATCGTATTGGCCAAAGATGTAGCTCTGCCCTATATCATAAGACCATAGCTAAGTATAAATCACTACCCACATCTTGGTACCGCGATCTGTCAAAAATGACTGTTACAGTGGTGGCAGGGTAACGTTTGCTGGATCTCCTCCCCACCACCATAATTATAAATACCACTAAGCCTTTTCTCTCATCAACCAGCAGCTCCAATCCCTTATATCCCTATATCCCTTACATCGCGTATTGCTTCTGCATCCGTCTACTACGTCTTCTCCGCCCGAACATTTCTAGTATCTCCCCTCCCTTCCCTTCCTCCGAAAAAAGTCACATTTCCGCGTCAACCATCCAGGACTTTCCCAAAATGGTCTCCCTCTTGTTTCTCCATCATCACACATCGTACTTTGGTTTCCGTCCGTCCTTTCCGATCCATACAAATACCCTAATCCTAGACACAAACACATCACATAAATATTGCCACACACCCCTTCCCCGGGGGCCTATTTTGACGTCTTGTCGGCCCCAAGTAATTGTTTTTGGTCTTGTTCATGATCTCAAGTGATTCCAAAGTTCATCACAAGCTGAAAAGCCCCCCATGTTATAGATACCTTGGCATCACTTTCCGTACTTTTATCGTCTTCTGGCTCTTTTACCCGCCTTTGTTCATCCCACGTATTTTTATCTTAGACATTTGAATCTAGCCAAAGGTGACAACGCATGGAATCAAAAATGAAAGAAAAATGAAAAAGTGAAACTTGAATATCCATATAAACCATCTTGTAGTTCTTGAAAATTGAATGAAACAGTAGATGCTCTGGTGATGAGAGAATATGCCACATGCAGCTCCTGAATATACATGTTCATCACGCCTGGTGTTTGACAACGTGAATTTTGCTCATACCATGACGATTAACTTTACCAACGATTCACAAAGTATCATTACAAAAATCAAAATCAAAGTTCATTATGTCGCTTGTTCTACAAAATATCAAGACCATATACTCTTATCTTAACCAATAGACATTCCTCCACAAAGGAAGCTATCAACCCACGAACCACCCTTTTGAAGTCTCCAAAAGAAGACTAAATGAATATTCAAACAAACCACAATCCCACATCCGCTTTCTCGGATAAGCGATCTCCCGACAAAGGTCTGTTACTGATATATCGGTCACAAGTTCTGCTCTCCCGCGATATCAAGGATAGCTTGACGGTGCACTTGATTTACTCCACTCAAGTTGTTGCCTTCCGTCCCAGACGTGGTGACAATAGGAGCGTAGTATCCTGATGACCCTTCGCTTTCGGATGGACTAGAAGGGGGTGGTGAATCCCGAAAGCCTTCACCATATGACTGTGATGTAGGAACTATCTCCATGAATTCCGCAGTCTCCAGGAGGCTGATGAAGCAAGTCAGTCATTCAGTCTAACGCTCGCAACGGAGGCAGAAATATTTACCTTTCAGCATTGGGGTGCATGAGTTTAAGTGCCATGTCCCGAGGGAGCCAGGAAAGAAGCTCAACTTCTTGCGCTTGATCCGCTGCTACCGGATTAAATCGAGCCAAGATCTGGTCCAAGGCAGAGTTGCGAGACCCAAAGACCCAAGACTTGGGAAGTTGACTGCGGCAATAAGGACAATTAACGGAATCCTTGAGCCAGGTGCCGATACACTTATGGCCAAAGATATGCCCGCAAAGGGGGATCTTGACCGGATACTCCGTGAATTCGTCGTCGGGGTTTGCCCCAAAAGGCTCATAGCAAATCAAGCAGGCTAAACAGTGAGAGCAGCGTTAGGTTTTCGTACAGGCAGCTTGAACTAAAATGTGCTTACTTTTGTCGTCCTCGGCCAGACTGTCAACGTTGACTTTGATCAATGATGCAGCATATGACGGGCATGCAATTGCCTTCTTGGTGAGACCACCTCGAAGAACCTGGTAGGCGTGGACAGTTGGTTCTTCGGAACTGCGTGAAAGGGCTCTTTGCCGATTTGTACGTTCGGTGATCATACTACGGCGCGAGTTAACTTGTCGGTGGCGTTCTCTGCGAGAAGCACGTTCTCTGACTGCTCCGGTCCGATTGTGGTCAGTAGCTGCTAAAATATTGGTTAGATACGAAGATGCGGACAATGTGTGATGGTCAAGGGTAAACATACAATCTGGCTGGGAGGAGCGACTGCCACCTGATGATCCTCTCAAATGGGTCGTCGATGCTCTGGAGACCCCACTTGGAGCCGCCGGTGGAGATAGTGGCCCAGGAACATTGACCAAGTGACGATACCGCCCGACTGCTTGTTCTTGAGAACTCCCAGTTACGCGTATCGGAGCACCAGATCCATGGTCAACCGAGTTTTCGACCCGTGACCATCCATAATCTTCCCCAATCCTATTCGTCACATCTATGGTATTTCTGATTTCGGGCAATGGTGCCGATGATGTATCAATAGGGGCAGGCATTTGTGACATATTTTGCTGTGAGATAGAGTTACGAGAATTTGCGTGTGATGCAGCCCTGAATCTTCTAATATGTCTTGGGCGCAACGAGTCTCTTGGGTAGGATGGAGGTGCAGGTGAATCCCGCATTGGAGCTTGGGAGAGGCTCAGGTCCGATGTCGATAGCGAATCCGAGCCAGCCTGATACAAGAGATCCCGAGAAAAGTTGCTACTGTCCCACGAAGGTTGATACAATGGACTTGTGTCAGGGACATAGGATACCGGAGAGGCGTAAACTCGAGCGGCGTCCGCAGGTGTAACAAAATGGCCCGGTATTGGAACACGGGGAAGGATATTCTGAGGCGGTTGAGAGCGGTCCGACTGACTTGTGTCTACCATGGATACCGATAGGTGACCTTAAAGAAATTAGGATGAGAGTGACGGCACAAGATGTGTATTCGGGGACATACCAGACAGAGTTAGAGAAGTTGTGGTCGGCGTAGCATGATTCATTCCGGGGACTCGTTGGTATTGCCCATTGTTGTGCAGAAAACGTGGCGAAGCAAGCTGGGAAACTGTCGGGACAAAGCTGTTCGGTGACCAGGCAGACATGTGCTGGTTTCTGGCACTCCAAGCCATCGTCGCACTGGCGGCTGGGAAGCTCGGGTAGTGCGGAGAAATAGACGGCATGTTCGAGGTTGGGGACGTGAACTGTTGCGTTGCCGAAGCATGTAATAGATCTGAAGCCGGGGGTAAGGAAGTTGCCCCAGACGGCATGGTCGACCGGAATGTAGGTCCGTAATGACTGGTAACCCCGTTTACGAGAGTTCGAGGGAAATGACCCAGAGAGGGTACTGATGATGACGAGCTCTCAAAGGTGTGATTTGAGGGCTGGCAAGGGCCAGAGGTCAGAGGCTCAACAAAATTACCGGCCCCGGCTGAGAGATGGGATTCTGGCGAGGACATGGTAGTTGACTGGTAGATGGGTTGACAGTCAAGGACTGGACAACGACCAAGGCGATCCAAGGTGTAATAGAAGCTATTCCAAATGTTAGCCACAGGAATCAGAACCAGAACCAGAATTTATACACCGACTCTGGTGCCTTGGTTGCCTACCTCGTGACCCCAGGTAGAGATGTAGAAAAAACTAATATATATAGGACCTAAGTGAAATAACTGGTCTAACAAGTGGCAAACGTCAAGACAATTGATTCTAAAGCCCATAGAGCGATGATGAGTTGTTGGGCTAAGTCAAGTGTTGTGTGTGCTGGGCCGACGGGCACCGTATCGACTGAATGATAATTTCGTATGGGCCGGTTCGGGTAGGTCGAACTGAAAATGTAGTACAAAGGTCGTCAGTAGGAGATTTAGGATATAAGTGATTCTTGATGATAATAATCTAGATATACACTAGAGCAAAAAAGTAGGATCATGAGGAAATCGAAAGTCAGAGACGAAGAAAGGTACCTTAGGTTTGCGTAGGATAGGTGGCGATATCGACAAGACGTAAAGGGTAAAATAATGGAACGATATGACGATAGGGAACTTGGTAAAGCAGATGCATATAAATGTAAAGGAAAATGTGACGTAGGTCAGAAGATATTGAGAGGGAAGATGGAATTTACCTGGATTATATTGGAAATGCGAAATTTCTGAGTAATTGGGCCGCTGTCATTACTTGAATCTTCACAAGAACCCAAAAACAGTAGGCGCAGACGTTGGTGATTGCCCCCGCGATAATTGTGTAGCTCAGC
Source organism: Ambrosiella beaveri (assembly GCA_030294605.1). Classification (NCBI taxonomy): domain Eukaryota; kingdom Fungi; phylum Ascomycota; class Sordariomycetes; order Microascales; family Ceratocystidaceae; genus Ambrosiella; species Ambrosiella beaveri. The sequence continues at coordinate 174,989 of JARQWA010000007.1, forward strand.
TGGGCAGTTATGCTGAGAACGCACCACTCTTAATGCTCAGTCGGGCAGTGCACGCAGTTATTAGGTACGAATAGCTGATGATAACAAGCAAATGCCATAGTAAGAACGGCGATTCAAGTTTGGCGTGCGAAGACTGAAAAGAAGTAGAGAGCAATCCTGGATATGGTAGAAATGCTCAATATTGGATCTGGTGACGTCGACTGTTGGTGCACCTTTCGGGACAAATTAGTGCAGGTCCGATAAAGTCAAGACCCTTTGTTCTTCGGTGAGATAAATAGGCCCAGAGGTGTTAGTCAAGTTCACGGCTTGACAAGTCGGAAAATCGATGATTGATTGAGGATGCACATTCAAGCTTTCCCGGTGGTCAAAATCGTCGATCTCCAGAAATCAGACTTCTGCCACTGGAGTTGCAAAATCGGGTATATATCAAGCCCCGACTTTGGGCTGGTGCTTTAGTCAGACGTGAGATGGTGGTTGATGACTGGCTTCGTATCTGTAACCACGCCTATTCCATATATGAGCGAACCAAACAGCGTAAACGTGAAATAGCGAATCGTTGGACTTGGACTGGCGAAGAAATTGCGGACAGATTGTCTGCGGGCCACTCGGATTATGATGGGATGGCAGTGGCGATTTTGGAGAACAAAGCAGATTGGGTGAAGTCGAACCGAAGTAACTTGAGATTCTCTTCCTCACGATCCAGTGTGGCTTTTCAAATCTAGAAGAAAAAGAGGAAAATAAAAAGAAGCAAGATCATTAGATTGAAAAAGTTCAGGAATCGCACATGAAATAGTCCGGGACAGAGAATCAATCCCCTCAAATTGGGGTTACCTTTCACATTTTATTGATTGATAGTAGAATACATGTGGGCTTTGTGCTTGGTGGAGGACCTAGAATTGGTGGGCAAGGGATATCACTCCGCTCAACGGGGTTTCATGGGGATTAATCATGTGGGCTATGGCAAACAGATGGATTAAACGATTGATGTAGTGCTTGAGACCGCCCAACCGACTCGAAAGCAGAAAGCCAAGGGCGAACAACCGGGCAAGTGTGCAAAAAAACGAGGATGGATGGGGTAGGGAGAAAGTCATCAGGTTCCTGTGGGTGTGCGTTGGATGGAGTGATAGGTTGACTAGTGTTGGTGTGTGAGAGTGTACGTGCGTGTGTGTTTGGGAAACAGTAACGGAACATCGTTCTGGACACACCAGGGCCACTTGGCTCCCCACATGGAATGAGAGAAAAAAAAAAGGTCGATAAAAAGGCTAGGTCAAATTTGGCTGGCTTAAAACATCGATGCTTCCGACCGGCTTTGTGTCTGAGATCAGAAAAAAATTAGAAAACAATTGTATCCAAAATCGAGTCGTCCAATTAGGTATAATGATTGGTACCCTGGAAACCCTAGACATACGTTCCACGTGATGTTTACTGGGGGTTGAAAAAGTCTTGAACTGAGTAGGGCAAACTCTGCCACACACTAATGCAAAGGCTCAAATAGTCATGTCCGAAGCAAGCAACACGAGCGTTTGAGTTTGCTATGTCGATTGTAAACAATAAAAGATCTCTTGCACTTATCTGAATATTATATATATAACCTTGTTATTTTATAGGTTGATAAATCACTAGACATCCCAAGGATGGTCGCTGTTATTTTCTTAAAAGAGTTAAAGTCAGAGACGCTCTGACCAATCATAGTTCACTTTTAAGCCCCACATAACATCCGCCTCCCGTTCATCGCACCAGTTATCATGATGTCATAGGAGAGTGAACAAGGACGTTGGCAGATATCTGACCGATCACTGAATTGTCGAAAAGGGACATAAATACCAATATTAGGACCAATAACTGTGATTTTCATGACGCTAATGAACAATCCGGAATCTTGCTAGAAAGCCCCGCTCTTACATAATAATTGCGTGGGGGGGGGGGGTACCACGTGACTGAACTCACTCGAAAACGATAACCTCATCGCTTCTCATCAACGAAATTTATTTCAACATCTTTGTAATATATAGCTCGGAAACCCTCAATTTTGGCCTAGTCTTCAATGTCGATGGCATTGCAATGTAGCGACACCGACAGTGCTTTGGTCCAATTCATAAAACGTCAGTCCGATCACAAAGTCGCAGAAGGATTTGAGGAATGCATCTTTGCATCTTGTACCCAGGGCCCGCAGCCGCTTAATACCCCCCGCAGTATCTGGCTGGACCTCCGGACACGCGGATAGCACTGGTTGCATCGAGGATCATATTCAGCGGGCCAAAGTATCACGCATTAGATCAAAGTTCCATTCGCAACCACTCCATGTTGACTCAGATGTTAAATTTCCATCTGAACCAACATATCAATTTTGTTGTCATTTTCCATATTTGCAGCGAACGCTACCTTGAGGACCGATAAGTCGCGACGATGACCCCCACATATAAGTTGCCAGTTAGCGTTAGGAAACTCGCATATAAAAGGCGATTCCAACCTGCCAAATGCGGGCAGAATTTTGTCTCCGCTGACCAAAACTAATCTGGACCAAGCAACATAATCCATCAACACCGGGCCGTTTTGAATGGCCACCAACACATGTTGCAGGGTTTCCCGAAAATTTTGTATTGAGTCTTCTTGTATGAGATTAGGAAGGCATGAAGAGAGGTTGGGATCTGATCTGTTGGTGGATTTCTGGTCGTTCTGCGATGTGATTGATCAGACACACGAAACACAGAACAAAAACAAATCATGCAGCAGTATATGTATCCGTTTTCTTTTCCTTTTTTCTTTCTTTCTTTTGATTTGAAGCCCGACACAACATGGGTGCATTCACGATGGCTAAGTTGCGGGAGTGTGATAATAGTGGTGGGGTAGATAATGATGAGGTAAGGATTCGTCTGGCCTGGTGCAAAGTGCTTAGGCTACACGAGCGGCCTGGGATTTTGACAAAAAAGGCCTTGAATGCTGCGGATGTTTCCCCTTTTCACCGGGTGCTACATGGCCAGCAAAAGCCTTTGCATCAGTCCAACCATCCTTGGTCTGAGACTCCGTTCCGGCCCCGCATTATCACCAGTCAAGCCATACCCCGTAAGTATGTATCTCATCCAGCCGTATAACCCCCAATATAACCATCTAGCTCCCCCTTCGTAGTACATATTGCAGACATATGCATATGTATGCTGCCATATCCGTCCATCAGCAAGCACCGTGGGATGCTGTCTCTAATTTGCTCATGTTTCTGGTTGGTTGGCCCGTGTACGCTTTGTGTTCCTGTCCGTCTTCCGTCTATATATCCCATCTTGCACGGTAGCCGAGACAGGACAAATAAGATTCACATGAATTCAAAGATTTCAAAGGGGTCTTATCGGGTTACATTTTGGGTTTTCATCACTCATCCATGACAATCAGCCCGCACATTCACGATAATCAGAAGGCCCTGCAAATCCTCAGCCACCAACAACCCGACTGCAGGAGAAAAGGCCGCCTGCCTTTCGACCCCACCTATATCAAGGGTATTATGGCAAATTACCCAAGCTAATGTGTGGTCGTGATCCGTTCGGGCTTGTGACACCCGGAGACAAGTCACCAGCAATCAACCGCTATGGTCGTTGGCTATCGCCTGAGCTGGCTCTTTACAGACAGTATAAGTTGTGGTTACCTCTCTGTCAGACCCAAGCCTTTTGAAAACACGGGGCCAAACCCGAGGCTCACAAAATTTCTAAGCGCTGTTCATCTATAATCACGATGGGAAATCGCACATGTCGGTATCTTCCTTTTTTGTTTGCCCTAGGATATGCCATCCTATGCCTTTTCTTTTCTTTTCTTTTCGCCTCTCTCCCTTCCGTCCGCAGTCGTCTCCTGATACTGAACGTTCCGATCTTGCATCACCTCACTCAAATTGACCCGTTTGACCAGTGAACGCCATGACCGCACACATTGCCTGTAATATCCCCATGATAACCTCCCATCCATAGCCCGGATATGGTGGTCAAAGGCCATAATCCTGTGTTGTCTACTCTGTCTTCTCCTTACTCAATATCCCTCCAGTCTGCAGGAGTATGCAACAAATTGTCCAGGGCGGATAGTGGTAACATGCAACCAGTTATGCATGTTCTTTCCCTTGGTACGTCACCTTGCTGCATTTCCTTCCTCTTGAAGCCATCACCATCTCAAAGACTTTGCTACTCTAGGAATTGGCATTCCATGAAGATGTACAACAACTTGAATGGCTCATTTAAACATGTGTTGCTGCCTGAGGCTAGGCCTGAATCTGCTTTTATGTCCTCAGTGATATAACCTGTTACATCTTTCCACAATTTCCCCCTGGGTCGGTCTTTCTGCTTGTCTATTATATCTCTTTTTAATATTTGCTCCCTTGCTTGCACCTACTGGACCGTCATCATGAGGAGAATGAGCAGATATGGGTGCGATACCATGTCTCTTGGCCAGTCCAGACAAATCTTTTCCAATGAGATTTTTGTCAACTTTAAAATGCTGGAGTTTTGTTGATAGCATCATGATATATTGAATACACCCATCCAGCTACACAGCTGTCGGCAGGTATAGGGTTATATAAAACAAGGGTTAATGTCTTGAGACTATGTTTCTGTTTTCGATTCAGCCTCATCATTCTTTGATCTCTAGTGATAGAAAAACACATGTCAGCTCCGCTCCAGCTACTATCATATTGAGATCGTTGAAATATTTTCTCACTATGAGATTCCTTTGGGCCCCTCCCTGCTTTGATTCATGAAGAAAAATGGAGCAGAATATCAAGTTGAGCAAAGGCCACATGTAGCCCGCCATCCAGCCCATTCAGCCAGCCAGCAAAATGCCTCCCCCTCCTCGCTCCCTTGTTCCACCCCTCACTTTGACGAAAAAAAAGTCCTGGGGACTTGATTACCGAAGTTATTGGCTATTATTTTTTTATGTTGCTATCAATAGCAAAAGAAACATTTAGCTTATGTTTTGGGTTCTGATCTGCCAGTCAAGCCAGCTAACGGCTTTCAGCCATCACCAATCACTCGAGCTCGATCGCTTTATTAAATTTGCATCATCATCACCACCGCATTTTTCCCGTCTACGAATGAAACATCCAGAAACTTCGCATAGACCGATATCATAGTGCCACGCTTGAATGGTCCCCGCTTCGCACCCTCGCCTCCGTTTATGCCGTCAACATCCCAGCAATCATCGCCTGCTTGAACATAAGCCTGACTATCAGCATGTTGCATCACCAGGATCCACCACTCAACCCCATGACAAACAAAGTCACGCCAGCGTTTGCAGAATGACCTGCGATGAGGACTCGACTGGGCCATTCATACTGTTTCTGAGGAATACCAGATCGACAGACTACCCATACAAGTTCATACAGCTACACAAAACACGGCACTGCCTTTGCGAGGACCCAGAGTCCTTGTTCCCAGTCCTCGGAGAGACTAAGACTTTCGACTACTATCTCGTTGGCCTCAGTCAATCACATACCGTTTTGAGAATGCCCACAATTTATACGACGGGACAGACAAAATATCATCACTCTGAGGCGTGATCAAATGTGAAAAGAACATGGCTAGCTTCAGTCGACGAGTTCACATGATACTATATAAGAAAGTATTGAGGGTTAGCCCCTAGAATCATGCGGGAAACACATTTTGCTTTTGTATACTTGTAGATTTAGCCGTTGGCACCTATACATTTCGTCCATTAACGGGATGCGATTATGATTATTGATGAACAGCATGACTCAAAACCCCCACATTATAGTCGAAGTCGGCATTTTTTGGGTGAAGTTACATTTCAGCTCTTACTGAGCCCGACTACTGGCACCGATCGGGCCCCAAAACAGTCTTCTTTCCGGTCACGGCCCCACTTAGAACAAGAGAACTTTTATGAACCAATCAAGCCGATACCCCAATGCTCCCGGATTTCCCAAGAAGGGGAATCCCGATAGAATCCCAGTGGAGCGGATGTACGACCGTTTTCTCGAATTCGAACTTAAACTAGTGAGTTGTCGGATACCAGTAGCATCCATATAAACAATAGTATTTATACACTCTGGCCTGGTGATGGTGTGACTGGCAAGTTGTTCGGGAATGATACAGTTTAGCGGTGAAATGACAGCATTTTGCTTCTCTATGCATCCGTGACCAGTGGCATTAGGCCCATCCGGCTTGCTGCAAAATGTGCAGTGTGTTGTCTGGAATTGCGCGGGGCTAAATGCGTGTCTGGCCATTTATTGATTTTGTTGAGAACGATTACATAAACATTCGGTATCAGGCTATAAAGATCGCCGTTTTTGTACGTCACACCACCAGCAGAGCGGATCATCACAGTCATATTTATGTCAACGATTTAGCTAAAGGTGCCAAGGTTATCAAATTTCCGAATTTCTCCAAGCAGCTGTGCTCTGGTAATAATCTGAAGCCTAAATCTGATCTACTCCAAGTGGGTCGCGATCATCTTCGGCAGGCTGAATACTGTTGGTGTCGCCTTTGCCTTTACGCTTAACAAAGAAAAGGAAAACTCTGATCGTGTATGTCATCATCAACTGACATATGCAGTAGTAGGGAGACTATACTCCAATGGATGAGGCACATTTCATCACAGGGTTGCACACATCGTTCTTGCCTTCGTTTAACATCTAGACAACCCTCACCACGTACACATCACATGTCCAAACAAGCAGCATGGCAGCATCATGAAATGCTCATTCAAGTTCATGTCTATCGTGATGAATCATCTCCCGTTCTCCGTGCCTTCCCTCTATTTCTTCTTCTTGATTTTGTACTTCCCGTTCTTCAAGTCCACCTCGCCCGCCTCGACCTTCTCAGCCAGGAACTCCATCAACTCGTCATCCGACCACGAGAACCCTCCCGGAACCAGATTCCGCAACATAGCGGAAATTCTCTTCACTGTCATCGCCATACCCGAATTGGTCAACATACCCTTAATAAATTGCCAATATATGGTCTTTTTCTCGTCTTTGACGTCCTTTTGCGCCGGAGCCCTGCTTGCCGAAGGGCCCTGCGGGGCATCTCCTGTGGGGGCCGGATCGGTGTCCATGTAATCTTCTAGCTCAATGACGGCATAATGGCCATTCTCAACCTGCCGAAGAACCTTCTTCTCAACCCAGAAAGCCAGTGCTTCCTCAATGTAGTCGGTGTTCATCTGAAGCTTCATTTCGAGGTCATCCACACTGAGTTTAACAGGTTCACCCGTAGACTCGCCATTTCGAGAATCCTCGCCAAAGGCATATATGACTGCAGCCGCGTATGTCTTGCATATCAGCCGGATGGTTCTATCCTCCAGCTCCAACTCGACTTGTGCTTGTCCCATGTGGTCCAACCAGGTAAGTAGTCTGCCATCTTTGATCTGAGAATAAGCCGTAGCGTAGCCCTTTTGGGAATTCATAACAATCTCGGGAATGAGTAGATGCTCGCGTTCAATATTGGGCCAGTAGAGACGGGAAAGAATCCGAGCTGAACAAACGGGCGGGTCGGGCCTGTTCGGAGCAGCATACGAATAGATAGTTGTACGCACCTGCTCGTCTAGCCTCTGAGAATCTCTGATATCCCTCATCATCACATCGCAACTCTGCAATGCCATGTCTCCATAGCGCTTCTTCAGCAAATCTAGAACCTTCTCCTCTTGCTTCAGATCGGAGCGTGTGGACAGTAATCGTTCTGCCACAATAGCTTGGAACTCGTTGATGAACATCTCTTGTGACCCAAGAGCAGTGATCAGTGTTCCGATGATGTCTTCGGTCTTCGGCCGCTTGAAGTTCATAGAGGCATCGATAGGCGCGGGGTTCCAGTTCATATCATTCCAATCTTCATCGTCATCAGGTAAGATCTGCTTCGGCTGGCTGGATACGTTGTTTAAGATGTGGGCCAATTCCGTCAGTGTCTTCTTGTCGGTTTCGGGGTCGGTGTTTGTAGTGTCGGCAAGGAAGCCTGTGACGACCAACTGGATGGCATCTGCCCGTTGACACAGATACAACTGAAGAGAAGGGGCTACCCGAGCCAGCAGAACTTTCGAGTTGTCCAGCGTATGGAAAGTTCGGATCATCGAGATATAGACCTTGAGAATGTGTAAGGTGGAACTTCCCGGATGGAGTAGCCGCCTCTCGAGCTCCCGAGAGAAAGTAGTAGTCAGATGTGTTCGTTGAGCAGTTGTGGTCACACAAGCCTTGAGATCGAGTAAACCGCTGCGACTTTGAGGCCATTGGATAACAATATCATATAACTGGGCTGTTCTCAGATCAGCCAAGACTTTGAGGGCGTTGGTCCTCCACGTAGCGGCGTGGTGATGCGATGGATTGACGCCAATACAGTTCATGGTTTCCTGTGCCAGTTTAATGAATACATCCTCAAGCCAGTTGTTCAGTGCACCGACGCTATAACCATTCGAGTACCCCAAAACAGAAGTGTCTGCTGAATTGGAAGTGTCGTTGTTTATGATATCACAGTGGACGGTGGTGATATACTCCTCCATGCCTTGGTTCAAAGCCTTTGAAATGATAAACTCGAATCGTTTGCCTGTCAGATTGACTGTTGCAAGATATCGAGTCATCCATACATAGTCCTTGTGTATTTGAGAAGGGTCCTCACCCTGGCCTGGAAGAAACATCTTACGTATGTATGAAAGCATAACAGCTTCGATAGTGACGTACACTGACTCTGGCTGAGAGTTCTCAAACAAACTGGCCAACTTCCTCTCAGTCTCAGCTTTCAAAGTCCGACCAACTGTTTGATTATCCGTGAACTCCACCACCAACTGTAATCGTGTTTGGTACATCGTACCCGCACTTCGCAGCAAATCCATCATTTGCTGGACAAATTCCTTGGTATTTCCCAACTGTGCGTAGAGTCCTTCCACTGTAGGCTTCACGATCCCAGTGTAGTGCCGGTATATCTCCCTAAACAGCCATGCCCTCGCATTGTTCGTCTTCGTGGCGAGCGGCACTTCCCGTCGCGGGTTCATAACCACGGCGACAGCACGAGGTAACTCTTCATGAATGACCGGCCCATTATCGTTTTGGCAAGTGTCCGGAAGGGTAAACACTTGGACAAACGTGTGCCAGGCTACCGAATACGTTCTCTGCGCGGCGGTGGCGGGATCAAATGGCGGGGCAACTGTGCTTGACTTCTTGCGCGGCGACGCACGAACGGGTAAGGTTGTTTCATTCAACCGGGAGGTGTCCTCAACGAATGCCGATCGGAGTACCTGCTGTCGGCGTTCAGACCAGCTCAGGGCCATGGTAGATCTGGTGGTTGAGCTTGCTGGCTTGGTGATGGTGTTTATAGTTAAAACGGGTAGTTTGTTTTGATTGCACTAAGTGAGGTTTTGAACAGTGCAGTGGTAGCAAAGCTCGGCGGGAATACTTAAATGACTGCGTTAATACAGCTCGAGATAGGAGATTAGATAATTGGTGTCATATAAGTGTGTGTTTACTGTATCATTTTATCTTGATATTTCTATTGGCTTCAGATCAATGGCTCCATTCCCACCCTGCTCCTTTGTTTTGATGGGTCTTGATGCGCGCGTTCCTGACTATGTTCCACCGAGCTTCACCGAATCTGGATGCTGACTAATCACAACTTGGCAAGAATGCAAATTAGCAAATCAGCTGAAATTATATGGGATACAAATGCATTTCTCTGAGAATTATTTCATCACATCAAATTATTATGATTTGGATTAGCAGTTTTCAGAAGCCAAAGATTATTCGAAGCATTGTGAATTTCATCGCTCAAAAAAATCTCAATGACGTTTTGATAATTAGGGTCGTATGGGTTTGTAGATAACCCTTAGCGATATAAACTTATATAAATTTAGTGTAAGGTTTTGTCCAATCAGAAACCACTGAGTGGTGTTGAAACGATAGAAAATGGGATGATCCCTCTACAGGAAATTAACATGGCGTATTTGGACAATATAGCGCTATCCATTGATACAATCAAGACTAACATTTGACTAGATGGTTAGCATTCTTAAAGTTACATCATGCTACAAAATATATTATTGCATCACTTGATTAGCATAGTATTGGGGTCTGTGAAATCTCAAGGGCATTCATCATCTTTCGAGCATCGACGGACAAGATATGGTGTCATTGACATTGAATCTCAACATTGATACCATTTCGCTGCCTTCTTTTTTTGGATAAAAGTAGAGGGCCCATTAACGGCTTTGGCATATTGATAACGTAAATAACAGCCCAGAGGCTTCTGTTCTCAGCACTCTATACGGTGCACAAATGATAACCATGGCGTAAAAAGTTGATCAAGGTATATCTTCTCGACACTATCAACGCTCGCCTAGTTCATCACTTGGTAGGCATGAAAGGCAGCTGGAGCTATTTAATCTTGTGTGATCTAAATCTACCTATGACATGCATTGATGTAAGGAGTTTAAGGTCGTTTCTTCGCATCAATTCTTGTATCTTGTTGGCGGAATGCTCCACCATAGTCGGTAGACGTTTCGTTGTGAAGTTCGTGTAACAGTAGGCACCACAGCAAAAGGCTCGCGGTACCTCGGAATATTTGACACTGTTTTAGTATACTTGTGTATTCATGCTGCAAACACAATATACATGATGATTGTTATTGTATTGTGCTTATTACTCTGCACTGCTAGTGTGTAATATGTCCTTTGGACAACTCATTACACGGTTGCTGAACCGCCTCAAACAATATCATTAGAAGTTCCAGGTCGATCCAAGTGGCTGATTTGCCCGGAATAGCCCCGTTCTATCTATGAACAATGACAGCTGTTATCACAACCATAACACAAGGTGTGCCTTTTTCATTCCGTTTTCGAAGTCAGAATATCGAAAGCAGGAGCCGTCGGCTATCCGCATTAACCGCGCCTATTTTTGGATACTTGATCTAGTAATCTGAACTTGCGATAAAGACGCAGTGATCAGGCGTTCATGCGAAGGGGAAACGTACATCAACAAGGCGAACTCAATATTGAGTGCATATAGGGTCATCCAGTAGGTATCGGTCAAGCATGATCCTAATCTTCATTCTACATTGAAGCTACGTATGATGGCTTGACTGAGTTTCAACAAATTTGTAGAGGACCAAGGCTATACGAGTATATTCAGCAGCCCCAAGGCCTCGTCTATATGGATATGATAATACGGTGGTTGTGCTCACACTGGCTATCCATTCTTGTTAGAGTCCCTATCACAGCTGCTGACTAACCAAGTTCAGTTCTGCGGTCTGTATCAGATCAGTTCGTGGCACCCTCCTCAAGAACTTAGATACAGAGGCTTGCTGCAGCTCTAAGGCGGCCGAGGGGACTTTTGAACATTCGTTGTTGAATTACCCATCTGATGCGGGAAGCCGGAACCTGTCAGATGCCGATTGAGCGGTCAGCATAACTGTGGACGTCCGCCAAGCTAGTAGGGTGCTAGATAGAATTAGCCTGACGGTTTCACCTTTTGCAATTTGGTACTGACACAGAGTCTATGTTTGCGTCTCACCTATTCTTGACGCTCCATACAATTTCACGGTATGTAGGAGTGAATTACTGGATTCGGGTGTGCATCCATACACATTGTCACCATTAAACGGGTACTAGCAGTTTGTCCAGCCACAAAAGTCTGAAGCGAGGATCTACAAACCAAAATCGAGTATTAAGTACCAACAAACAGAGAGGCACAAGAAGCCGCCTAGCCCCATTTTGGGGATATAAAGGCCTATGTTGGACATATGGTAACACAGTTCCGATCGGGGGGTATCATGGTAAAAAGAAAAAACAAAGAGTCCAAAGCAAACATCAACAAGACCGCCACATAATTCTTCTGCGTGTACTGAGGTTTGAGACAAACATCCAAAAAAATCACAACATGGCGGAGGTAAGTTGCAGAAGAGCACAAACCAGTAGTGATGACACACCTGATGTATAGGATATGCAACAATCGGCGAGGGCGTCAGGCCGTCGGATATGCAAAGGTTGTAACGCAGCGTGAGGGCGTGATGGAAAGCATTGGCTGTGGCTTGATGGTGTCTTGTTCTTCTCTGGAAGAGTTGATGGTGGGTGGTATGATGATAGTTGGCATGAGGCTCCAGTCTGCGGTAGCATTTTTGTTTGTGGTGATACTGGAGATGGGCGATACCGTGGATACCGGGGGCTGTCACCACCACCACGAAGAGGGCAGGATGAAGTGGGAAAGAGGCAAGTAAATTCCCGATGCATGAAACGTCAATGCAAACATTTAAGGCTTTGTAGTGTAGACTGGCGGGTTATCGTTAGGCTCGGTAGTATCACTGCGTCTGCAGATGTTGTTATGCAAAGAGGCTGGTGTCTTCATTGTCTATGACTGTGTGAGTCTCAATGTAATCTTAGTAGCATTGGCACAGACGCCAAGTGCAAATCGGGGCCACACGTTGCATGAAGGGATAGTTGAGTCCAGGTCCAAAACGATACAGATGAGGCCTTGACAGCTGCTGATTATCAAAACTTGGTATCCATGCTGAGGCATAGAAGCAAGTTTTGAAGTAGGTTCACGAACAGTTGTATGATGGCTCGTAAGCACTATGACATTATATTTGCCATATATAGTAGGATGAAAATATCACCACAGGGAGCATTAACATTTGCTGGAGGCGCTCTTCCTACCTTCTTCCTAATCTGCCATGCAATCCCAATTGTTATTGTAAGTAATGTCTGATCGAGTACAAGGTCACGGAAAGGGATATAGCGAAGTGGATATGTGCTGGAGTTACGGTAAGCTGAATCGGGATTGAGGATGAAGATGTCTATAGTCGATCCTAAAAGGGAGAAGTGGACAAGTTAAGACGACGGAATCAGCACAGGAGGGAATTATGGACTATCAGGATCACAGTCTAACTATCCATGGGAGAAACAGTGAGTGAGCTTGCATCACGGCGTTTTCAAGAGCTCGTGATATGTATGAGCAAGATACTGATAAGACCTTGGCCCGACGAAGATTCCATGGTTGCATGTTGGCTTCTACATCTTTCTCACCATTGGGCTCTTAGGCTCTGCTTTTACATGATCGTCGTCAACCCAAAAGCCCTTCTCTGTACCAAGTATCCTTGCCGATGAGTTCAACTCACTCAGTGATCTCCCCATGAAGTGAATCCAAATCCAGCACAGAAAAAAAAACTCAGAGACTCCACTTTGATCCTGTTAGATTCCTTACGCTTCGGCCGATATCTAGCCCATATTGTAATCGTTACATCCACACCTCAAACATGATATCGTCTTGTCGCCGACTTTCTCTCTATGTACATCTCGACAAATAACCACTTCCAAAACAGGTATTCCTCTTAGAACATAACAATTCATGATGCCTGTACCCAGTTCAACGCTAGCATTCCATCGTCAAATCCCGCCTCTCTCTGAGCACGCAACCGGCCCATAACCCTCTGTATCTTGGAACTAAAGGCAGTCAAAGGCAGTGAGACCTTCAGTAAATCAACATATATAGGAAAGTTTGTGTGCTTCTATTCAGCAATTCCTTGATCAAGCAAAGTGTTAGGCTAAGGAAGCAGGTTTTCCGGCTTCATGGTAGGCCACCGGCTCTCTCGACTTGCCCAGAGAACATTCCTTCGTCTTACACTTTGCAAAAACCGTCCAAAATCTCTACAGCCATTACGCGTCCCCCCGCTTTTGACTTGTGATAGTGGCTCCAGTCAAGGATGTAAAGTCTTTCGGCATTCTAGTTTCCCGGAAGTCCCTTTTCTTCTCTTCACTATCCACTTTACAGAGATCATATCATGAGAGATTAATCATTTATATAGTAAAGATTAATATTGAGATTGGTGTGGTTTTGGCCACAGTTTCCGTCTACAGTTGGTAGTCTAGGGTTACAGAAGGGATGGCACTTAAGGATCGCGGATCATGGCCTGGCTAGATCCAAGATATATATAATATCTGGAGTTGATTGTGGTGACAAGCGAATATTCCAAACTTCATGAGACTCCTCTAGCACAATCTATCGACATCATAAGGGACCCGCTTTCTCAACGATGAGACATGTGATGAACACTTACGCCCAGCCCTCGAACATATACATGTAATATTGACGATAATCTTGAGACAGCGCAGTGCCGACCACATGTTGGCCATGCAGGGAACTAACTGCCACATATATAGTACCATCACTTTGTGAGAAAAGAAGAAAAAAAGAATGAGATGACATACAATCTGTCATCAAATCAGTCAGCCTAGTCAAGTTCCCGCCGAGCTGGCCATCACATGTGCCTTCCAACACAACCCCCCGCTTCCTACCGTTTCGCCATCTCGGATTCATACTGTCTGTCCCCTCTGCTACGAAGCCCACTCACTGGCCACAGCCAGTGTGCTCTTTCCTTGCTGTATCTTGGAAGTGCCATTTGTTTTTTTTTTTCAGGAAGATGTGTATCAACCTATGGCCCTACATTATTAGAAGCACCATCAGCCAGCCCCCATTCATAGGTATCTTGATAGAAGAGACTCTTTGCGAGCAGACGCAACAATGTTAGGTCATGTATGTTGTCACATTGTTGCCTCTCGCAGAGCTGCGTATGTCGTGCTTGCAAACCGTATGATTCACACCTCTAGGACCAAACACCAACACAAACTATTCGATCATGATAATCGTTGGTCTGGAAACTTGAGCAATGTGATGCATTCTTGTTGTCTGTGGTTTTGTTTATAGCCAAGTTCCTGGTTGTATAGTTTAGGGACGATCTCTACAGCAAGTGTCCGTGCCATTCTTGGCATTCTGTGATTTAGTGATGAAGACTACTTGTGATGTCAAGTCAAAGTGCCTATACTGCATGCTGACCAAAAGTTTAGAATAGAGGGTTTATACTAAAACAGCTCTTCTGTACCATTCTGACTCGTAGTGTTTATTGGTTATTAGTTACATCCAGTCTTTCCGGAATCAAACTCAGCCCCTCAATAATTAACATGACTTCGCATCAACACTGTCATCTTCATCTTATGAAGTTTAGTCATATATCAAACAAGATCGAGGACATGTATAATCCAGCACTTAAGTTGGTCCCAGTAAAGACTAAATCTCCTCTGTCAAGACCTGCCCACTTGCTCCCCCGTAGTAAAAACCCCTATCTCCATCCCACCCATCGCCCATAAACATATTTCTCACAGTCTCACCCTGCAACCACAACCGTCAGCAACGAGTCCAGTCCATCACCAACACCGTGCAAAGTCAGTTTTCGTTTCTATCTTATTTTATTTCGTCTCATTTCGTTTCATTTCTCACGTAGATAGGTCCGTAAAACGTAAATCCCTACACCGATTAAAATCCACGACTATGGCCATTGCCATAGTCTCCCCATTCATCCATCCATCCATCCATCCATCCATCCATCCCCCGCTTTCATATACACAGATATATACGACACACCCCCATCGTCCCCATCACCATCCCCCAGGGCTGAATAAAAAAATCAGAAACGAAACGAAATTGCTGACTGGCTCAATATCCTTTAATATCAAAATTACCGTGTATACGTTCAAGTGAACCCTGGTATCAAAAGTACCTACTTGCTTGGTAGGTGGCCTTCTCTATATTGAAAGTATCGGCCTATCTTATCACCAGCCAGTCGATCTAATTGGGTTTGGCGCCAGGAATGCGGTGCAGCTTACAAGGTAGACGATCCAGTTATATGGCAGTAGCTCAATATCCTCTGGAAGACTACACCCAGGGGGGAGTCCACAAAACACCACAAACACGTCACTAGTTTAAAAAATTATACAGTCACATTCATAAGGAAAACAAGTTGGTTATGGACAATTCATTTATTTTTGGGGCCCGAAATGACGCCACGCCTTCCCGGAATATGAAGTTGGAAAGTGACAACTTAACATGACTAAAAAGAAAACAAGAAAAAAAATACAGTGATATCTGCAAACAGACATATTAAACACAAAATCAACGGATATCATCGTGGTACGGCGAATTTTGCGACTCAGTGACAACTGATCGCCATCATGGCTCAAAAATGTAGAGCAAGACACCAGAACACCGGACTCCTTGTCTTGTACCGACCCATTCCATACGTTGAGAAAAAAATACCGTAACGAGCGAGAAAAAAATGTAGACTCGAAAACGAGGAAGAAAATGACTAATGAGATAAGACAAGTAAAGAAGAGAAAACACATCATGTGCGCCACCAAACCATCAAAACCGTCCTTACTCCGAAGGAGCAGGCTGCTGCTGCTGGCCTTGTTGAGCCACCACCGGAGTAGTACTATTGATATTATTGGTACTCGCAGCATTGTTGGCCTGTGAAGCAGCGGCGTTGTTTCTCTTCTTGCACTTGTCGTGCAGTAAGTGGCCATTTCTAGCCGTGGTACGAGTGAACTCGGCGCCGCAGTTGGGGCAAGTAGCCTTAGCGGCCTGACCACTCTTTTCGCGCTGGTGTCTCAGCAGGTTGCTAAAGGTGGAGAACTGGCGACCGTTACAGCCGTGCTCCCAGCATTGAGGCTTGGGGCGGGTCTGGACAACGCGAACGTTGTTGTCTGGGCCACCCATGTGGGAAGGAGAAACCGCATGGTGCGGGTGTTGTTGGTGAGCAACATGAGGGTGGCCGTGACCGTGGGGAGTCGGCGGCATGCCAGGTGACATCATGGAGGGTACAGTTCCATACATCATGCTGCTGGGGTCCATAGGCAGATTGCTGGGAGGATGACGGCTACGACTAGGATTTAGATTAGTTTCTCGACATCCAGGCGAAGGGCTGATTAACATACCTGTAAGGACTCTGCTGGGGATGGTTGAAATCATAGCTCATTGGCATGCCGTAGTGAGGCAGGTGAGGCGACTGGTAGCCATTGTAGTGGCTAGAACCCTGGATGCTAGAGGGACTGTACTGAATGTAGGAAGGGCTCTGCATAGGCGCAGGGTCACTCTCGCTCAACATGGGCATACCGCCAGTGGACGGGCCTTGCGGGCTCCCGTAAACAGATCCGGTCAGACCAGCGGAAGGCGGGCCAGAAGAGATGTCAGTGCCGTAAGGGTTGCTGTTTGCTCTTTTTAACCGAGTGACCGTCTTGCTGTCGCGGCGCATTTGGTTGGCGAGTCTGCGATCACGGGCCTCGGGCGTCATCCCTGCGGCTCTGGGAGGGCTGGAAGTACCTGATCTAGAGGCAGTCGTGGCCGTGGGTGGAGGAGTGATGTTGGAAGGGTCCTGGTGATGCGCGGTAGTGGGAGTAGGGGCTTGAGATTGGTGCGCCGAGTTCGTGTGACTCTGTGACATGTGGTGCATGTGGTGAGAATCACTTGTAGGAG
Source organism: Ambrosiella beaveri (assembly GCA_030294605.1). Taxonomy (NCBI): domain Eukaryota; kingdom Fungi; phylum Ascomycota; class Sordariomycetes; order Microascales; family Ceratocystidaceae; genus Ambrosiella; species Ambrosiella beaveri. Next base: position 192,246 of record JARQWA010000007.1, read on the forward strand.
TGGCTGTCAATTAGATATTAGCTTGGAACTTGCAGAGGAATATGTACTGGATATTGCATGTTACGCACCTGGCGGCCACGGAGGATAGTTGGTGGTTGACTGCCTGTTGCTCATGGTGGCCAAGTTATTGTAGTTATTGTAGTTATTGTCGTAATTCGGTACTGAGGCAATGCTGCTGTAGAGTCTCGGTGGTCAGAAGAGAGATCGAAAGGATTTGGCGAATAGAAGAGTGCACCGGGCTCACCTCATATTGACTTGCTCGGTGCAAATGTGAAGTTGAAAAGAGATATATGGTGGCCTAGAGTTGAAGAGACGGACACAATATTGCTAGACCCGTTGTCGACGTGCGCTGTGCTGGACAAAATATGCTGTTGAGTCGAGGACCAAGAATATTTCTAGTGTCGGAATCTCAATAGAGTGAAAATCGATGCTTTGTAGTGAGATGATTGTGCTTTTCCGTCACGGCGGGTGGAGAGCGTAACCGCGGGGTCGAAGATTTTTGTGATGTGCACTGGAATTGGGTTTATGAAACAGGTAACTGCAAAATAGTCATACTATCACAGGAGGAAGTGATGTTGATATCTGGATTAGGAAGGAACACAAGAACCCGATGCAAATTTGTTTATGGGATTCGTTTGGAGAAAGAAGGTCGCAAGATGTTGTATTGTAGCGACGGAAGTTGCAAACGAAGAGATAAATTTGAAACATGTAGAAAAAGACTGGATATGTAAAACGAAGTTGGTGCGATGCCCAGTGATGGTTGAACTTCGATGCGGGAAAATTATGACGATAATGGGGTTAGTTACAGGAGCGATTGGTGGAGGAAAGGAAGAGGAACCAAGTTACTTATACTCCTATCGCCAGTCCAGTTTTGATGTTTTCTATGTTAGTCTTTATTGAGGGGTAAGACTATCAATGGCTAGATAAGGATAAAAGAACGGCTAAAATATGGTAATTAATCGACTTGCGCATATATTGTTGCCCTCGCCCTCCAAAAATAAAATAAAAATCTCTTTTTTTTCTGTCTTTTTTTTTCTCAGCTGTATATGCTTAGCGTTTTCAGCAGAAGAATCATGGCTCTCGTACTATAGCAAGCCGGTTTCAGAGGCTTACGAGTATCTTTTGGATGATGTGTTTAGCCGCTTATCCTGCTAGACCTGTCTAGTTTATTCGAACTCAGCGATATCAACTTGATAAAGCAACAGCGCAAGTGAGCTTTTCTAGCTGTTTCTTCGGTATCTCCAGGTATCTACTATCCGGTCATTATTTCTTGATTACCTCTTATCAGACCAAAACCAGAAAACAGTTAAACCTTGGGAGAGATCAATATCCGTCGGTGTTGAAGACGCTCATATTCTCTATACCTTGCTCCTACAAATTCATGATTTGTACACATAAATGAAGCTTGATCCAATGGATCCATAGACTACCAAGTGGTCGGTGTCGAGTCCTTTGGACTGGTGTTGGTTGTCTTTGAAGGATGACTTAGAAGGACTGCACAATATGTTACTGTCGGTTCTATATTCCTTTAGGCATTTGACTACGTGATATCCAAGTAAGGTGGGATGGAACAGGATCTTGGTTGACTGACAAGTTCAACATCACTTCCTGTGCCCGTACCTTGACCGAGTCAGTCTTTCGGTTCTAAAGATAAAATATCACACATCGATAAATGCTAGGAGGTATCCAACAAACCCGAATACTGCTTCTGGCCTTTAGCATTTTCTGCTCTGCGCTAAAAGTTTCAAGAGCCAACCACAGGACGAGCTAGTCCTCAATGTCCCCGCTTTCTATCTAATCCGGATTTCACTGTCCTGGCCGGCACTTACATGTTATAACCCTAACTTTGATGGTCCACTTTTTGGTATGTTGGCAACTTTAGCTCTTGGAGAAGGGAGCGTAAGTTGATTCTTAGTCTCGATACTTTTGTCAACATCATATCTGAGCAATTTTTGTCAGCAATATATTGTGCCATGCATAAGAGACACTCTAGCTCAAAACATTGCAAGAAACAGACTTTATTCTATAATTACATCATAACTGCTTATATATTCTCAGATATAATTGTAAACAGTGAATTCATGAGCTTCAAAGCAATCTCGCATTCAATAACCATTTCTGTATTTATCAGTCCAGGAATTTGTCTTACAGACTAGATAGAGCACGCAAATTGCTTGTCCATATAAACCCACAACCACTTCCTTTGCCGTGAAACAAGCGTCCATCAAGTCTACTCGAACATGCCAAATCTTCCCATAAAAAAATCAAGGATCCCCCGGACCCATGCGCTCTCTAAGCAAAATCTTGATCGGTAAGTTGATAACCCTGTAGTATAATAATTTCTCGAAACAGCATGAAAGCCGCGTCAAGAGCCTGGTCGCTGAAACGGACATTCCCATGATGTCGAGATGATCCCGATTTCACTCACAGATTTGAAGGAGGCGCATCTTGAGTACAAAACGGGCCGTGAGATTTAAATATTTATTCCAATAAATGAGAAAACACACAAGGGGACAACTAGTGGGCTTAAGCCAAAACCAGTAAAGACAAGATGCTAAGACAAGATATGCCCGCATTGGCGCTGAGCACTATGATAGGCGGCAGATTCGAGGTTTGTGGCATGACAGCCAGCATCTATAAAGCATCTGAAAGCTACATATTTCAAGACCAACAGCGATTGCTGAGATGTTGCTCTCAAACTTCCACAGGGACTGACAACTGCAAACATGCATGTGCATCCGCCAAGTGTCCTGTAGACCAAGTTCATGGATTAAGCGACATTCGAGATAGCACACACGTCATGTCTCCCGGACTTGTGAAGTGACCGAGATGGGTACAATATACTCGCCGAGGTCACTTACTGACTTTTGAGGCACGCCCAATGGAGCCAATAAAGTAAGTATACAGTTCAAATTTTCAAGCTAGCCACGTCCTCGTCAGGTAAAAAAACAAAGTCACACCTAATCAATCGTGAAAAGTACCATGGTTCTCGCCTATAGCTGGGTCCTCCATAAGATACACGGTAGTTGAAGATCATCCCAAGCGTTGGAGTAGATGAGGTCCGAGGGTCTCAAAAAAATTATAACATGTTGATATTTGAAAATTCGTGTCCCGGTAATTTCCAAATATATATATACTCAAACTGCACCGAAGCTTCCGGGTAATCGTTGGTGACCAATTCGGGTGATCTTGTTTATGCACCAGACATCACCAACATGTCTGTGGCGATGCATCTAGCACAAAAAGAACACAAACAGCAAAAGAACACCAGTTCCGCCGTGATACAAATAGAACAAAAATAGGCCAGGGAAGAAGCATTGCATTTGACTAAGTCAGCGATTCTCGGAGAAGAAACGTATCATATGACAACATTATAAACATCCACACATGGCTTCTGTTACAACATGGCACCTACATAGTCCTTTTTTTATTCAGACTTCTGAGACACGATGATGCTGTGTTACAGCGTCACACAGGGTACTTAATGTCTATTCCGCCGCTTGGTTGATTTATTACAGTCACGTGATGGCGAGCCGTTGCAAACAGAGTTAATCTTACATGGCACCATATTCAAATTTTGAGTGCTTTCTATATGCGATATTTCTGTTTAGTAGACGGACATCATGTTTACGGCTATATGTGAGGAATGAAGCGTGATCCACATGCGTACTTGTCATTCCATCCCTCGTTACACATTCTCATCCGTCTCACCAAGCGCCTCACTCGGGCCCCGTCTCGTACCTCGCGGCAGTCGGAGTCGAAACATTGTACTCAAAGTAATACCATAACGCTTACTTGTCGCCTAATTCAATCGCGGAGTGGTCCTTTTGTGATGATCGATTATCTTCCATGACCACTATAGTCCATATATTACTTGATCCCAACATCTCAACCTATAATTCAAATGAGCCTTGATCCTCATAACGGATGGAATTATGTTCCTCTTGCTGTGGATATTTTCAGAATTTTGCGCTTCATAATGGGATCTCCGGACAAGCTAAGGGATCTTGAACGCTACACAAAAGGAAGCGACTATTGTTTGAATAGTTGGTGGGGATGGATATATACTTTACTGGGGACATATAGGTATGTTCCTTTTGTTCCCGTTCATCACCGAAGGCATATCTAAATTTGGTGGAAACTGTTTCATCCATGGTCGTAGGAAGATGACTTACACGAAATCGTCGGATTATTCCAGGGTTGGTGGTAAACTTCAGATATAGTGAATTTTTTGGTTGTCATACCACATGTGAGGGTTTGGTTAACCCTACCATTTGCAATTACTGAAACAATAATTTTCATTTTGATTATTAGATTTCACCCAACCATGATATATTTCAATAATAACTATCTTATTTTAAACTATTTTGACTCAACTAGATTTTACATTATAATTAAGAAGACTATACACATAACTTTAATAAAATAACCTCAAATACTTAATTTCATCTTCCATGATAAGGTGCAAAGTTGATAGGCAATGCTGACTCGCACTCATCACCCGGACAATCTGACATTTCAAACTTGGTCACCGGAGTCCTGAAAGAAGCGGCTTGAAGTTGTCGCGCGCAACATACTTCTTGTGCTGACGGGACTAGGGTCATGCCTAGAGTGAAAGTCAACTCCGCTAAATCATTTGCAAACCCTGGTTTATGATTATCGTTGCTTGGAGGAAGAAAAGAGCATGGGGGAGATGTGAGGGATGGGGTCGGGCTAAGGGTTTGTTGGCAAGTGATGGAGTGAGTGATGGATGGACACGGAGAGGGATGAAGGAAAAGGAAGGGGGTTTCATCTCGATAACTTGTTTGCGGAAGGGAGCGGTGCACTAGAATCGAGGAAGAACGTTGAGGGAAAAAAGATAAATGGGAATGTCAAATCCCGGATGTCAGCCGGCTCCGTATGACACTACTAAGTATTGAATATTCACCATGAGATCGAATGTCTGAATGGAGCAAGTACCTAGTTTCCACTGATTTTACAGTACCAACGGCAAGTTGATGACTTGTCACGAGGAATGAACATGGCCTTCCTGTTCTATGCGATCCGGTGTTTAACAATCTTGGGAATGCATTGGCCAAAAACGGTAGGAACCCAAACTCGATGCCATGCTTATTGACCGTTGAAGGAATCCCACTGGACTTCACATCAAGCGCACAGGCCAACATGATGATGTGTCTATCTAATCTAATCATGGATATGTATACATACACACTGAATGACAAACCCGCGCTATCCAATCTGGACCGAAAGCACAGCGCAGAATGTTTTGAGGAGATAATGTCAATCACTTGTAGATAGGATTGAGGCTGTGCATTTAGGTTATATATGAAATGTCAAAACGATCTCCAAGGCCGCTGTGAGATCACGCCACGGCCCCGAGAACGGAGTTACGGAAACCATCAACTATATACCAAAGTAACTCCTTCATGCGGCATGCTGTGCCAGCTAAATCTTGACAACATTTGCTTTTGGGGAATGTCACACTTTGACAATTAACATGCTCTGAATGTCTATCCTGCATCAAATTCAACTGGTACTTGATAAAAAAATGGCTGATGGACATTCCTAGTACCGATCATCTTCACTGCCAGTATGATAAACAGTGTTATCTTGGATAAGCTTGTTAATTCCTTGGTGGTTGAATCACTCGATAGTCAAATGTGACGCCAGCCTTAAATCACCCGACCAGACACTTCTGCATTCTATGAAACGTAGGCGATATGGCATGCGCCAGGGACTCTAGTTGTCACCCGGCCTTATTGTGATGTTAAGCGCAGGGCAGAAGAGATGGGGGATATGATATCTGTCAAGTCGAACAGACGTCGACGCATACGACATTCTCTACCGGGGTAGACTTTTTGAAGTTGTGGTTGTCAACAGCCGCCTTTGTTCCTCTCCACAGGGAAAACTTCTAGGTTGGAACTGGAATGTATTTTAAATTTTTTTTGTCACTTAGTGTGGACACTTTACATGAGTGACTTAAATACAGACGTGTCCGGTTACAGAGGCGGGGGACGCACGGGACCCTGCGATTAACAGCGAAAATATATAAATATGTAGACACCTCAGTCATGAGGTCGGCATTCACGAGAAGATAACTGGTCGGAGGCGAAGTTGCCATGACTGACTAGCGCAACTTTTTGCTGGTTTGCGTGATAGACAGATCCGGCAAAGCCCGGTATTTGAGTCACTATGTACTAGGCTCAATGTAATTTGGAATGCAAACTTGGTGAACAGATGGCTCAAGGCCTGACCATCGTCAATTTTTTTTTCTATGTTGGTGACAGGGTTTATGAAGGAAGCCACGTTCAAGAAGAATCATGACACTCATCCATCTGGAATCCCGTACATCTGTCTTCCCCAGCAGTAGCTTTGATACTCGATTGCTCCTACCATGGGATTTAAAATATGAGAATCACGGATCTTGATTTAACAACCGACACCGGGGTTTATATTCTTTTTTTCCATGAAGCCATCAATGTGGTCTGTGACCTCAAAATAATTAAATGTTTACAAGCGGGAGAGGAGAAGAAATTAGGTTCACCCATAAGTAAAAAAAAAGGAAGTAATGGAGTACACCGCCTGGGCTTAGGAACGCCACTAACATATCAATAATGACCAATCAGCGATGAGATCGTAACTGCAGCTCGAGTACGAGAAACTGCTGCAAATGCTGAGTAGGGGTTAGACAACTGTTTGCATCTTGTGCTCTAGGGATACCGGGTCGAGCACACCGACGAGCCGATGAAACCAGCACATATGGCTATTAGTCGGACAAGCGTATTCCTATTTTACGATTCTAGTAATCCGGAAGGGGTATAATTATATTGACAGTTTTCGGATTAGGTCATCGAACTTTTCACTAAGCTTGGTAGAGGGAACTAAATAGTGAGCCAAAAAGAGGCAAATCTTTCACAGGTACGCGGTCTTTCCACAGGATGCACTTACACAATCCATCCCAATACACAGGCAAACACAACAGAGATTGATGGCTTCTTCAGTGGGATTTTACCCTGTTGAAATCACATCCTGAGAGATATTCATTTACCAGGGGTGGCTTCCTAACGGGATGGATTAATGGGCGAAGGGTATTGTGGGAGTCATGAGAGTTTCTCCTGGTAATGGTTGGACAGAAAAAGTATTCTACACATATCTACAGGATTTCGAATGCGATAGAGCTACAGACTAGTGATGCGGCACATATGGCAAATAATATATATATATATATATATTTTTCATATAGAGGCGGGCCATAACCATACCTGGCAACACTAGTCGATACTAGTGGCATTGCTGTCAATAAACATAATACCGAAAACAAGTTGACTCAAAACGGGAAGAGCGGAGAATGCACGATGATGTTGCCAGTTGTCTCCATACCAGTTTTTTTTTTTCTCAAAAAAAAAAAAAAAAAAGACTGGGTCATTTTTACATCAATATATCTATTCAATTACGATATCGTGACTAATTTGCTGAAGATTTTTTCTTTCTTGTGACTGAAATGTCAAATGGCGGTGAGAAAGACAGCATAACGTAGAGTGTCCTTAAAAGTGGGGCGACCTAGACCCATGAGTCTTTTCTGGGTGCCTCATGTGAAATATCTGGTGAGGGCACTTGATTTTTTTTTTTTCCATAACAAGTTAGCACAGGCAACTTGTATATTTTGAATCATCACGATTTTGTAGTTATTATGTGAGTATATATTCGATAGCGGGTACACCGAGATTTTGGCTTTGGAGTTACTCATCCGCTCACGCCGGATTATTGGAAGCCCTTTTTTATTTTTTATTTTTATTTTTGCCCAAACTGTCTCCCGACTAGCTCTCAGTCATATGACATCACTAGCCCTCAGTTTTGTATCTCACTTTTTTTTATATCTTCTGAACCAAATGTTTCCCCAAGGATCCTTCGTACCAGGCTGACCTGTTTACTATCCCGACAACTCGGCCCTGCTTCGCCACTAACAGCCACTAAAATTTCCCTCCTTTATGATTCCGCAGCGCTTATTCTCATTCTGTTAAATCATGTCGTGGCTTGAAGTTATAGTCGGCCCCGAAGATTCTACACCCGGGACCATTGCCCGAATCTGAGGAAAAGAAAAAAAAAAATCAGCTTTTCGTACTTGGAGCTGACATTGGATATCTACAACATATTCCCGGTCTCATCGCATTTATCTGCATATGATATGCAGTATCGAGTCTATATGCGTCCAGAGTTTTATCTGCTGTTTCCCCGATTTAGATCCGCCCATCCATGTATATATCGCGCGGGTTTATCAGTTTATGTCCATAGCATTGCTTTTATTTTCCTGCGGAATTATCTGCCGTTGTAAATAGATTTCCCCGGGTTTTAGTAACGTAAACAATATCTGCTTAGTCCATGATCAATAAACACAACTTGGCTAACAATGAGAAAAAGTTCAATAATGCGTGACCACACCTTCATTGGCGGGGATTACGTAGTTATTGCAACATTGCTGCATGTTGACTACTCCAAGTCATCACGAACTGCACTTTTCGGTTCTTTGTGTTTTATATGTTGGACTTGTAATTCTCTTGATTTACTGACTGACTTATTGATTAATTAGATGTGCCACAGCGTGCTGATGGATCGCCGTCAAGCCCCTGTAGTCCTCACCAACCCAAGGATCCTCTTGCTGTCATGCAACTGTAGATATCTTTAATGTTCCTGTTATCGGTTCCTTTGAGTGCTTGTTTCGTAACGTGAGGTGAAGGAACCAGAATCTGGATAGATGAGTTGTAATAAATCTCTGGGCAGATTATCAAGGACAACGCCACAGTCGAGTTTTTGTTTTGTTTTGATTCGCCGTCGCCTGGAGAGTGATCCATCAGAGTTCATGAACCATCAAGTCAACCGCTCATTCTTGAAGCAAACATTCACCCCATTCATTGGTCACCGGACCGGATGTGACCAAGGAAACAAAACGATACAACCAGGGTTCACCAGATTGAAGGTGTAAACTTCATGCAAAATAATTACAAGAACTCAGCCCAAGCCTGCACCCACAAAATCTGTGCACTCGCAGTCTGTTCGTATATTGCATTTTGCCGTGCGTAATGGATGGGGTTGGTTTCCAGGATTTTCCAGGATTTTCCCTGCTTTTTTCTTCTTTTTGTCTGCAAATACCACAGACACGGGCGAGTCACAGACTCTCCACCCACCATCAATCAATCAATCACGACAGTGGTCAGCAGTGACGGCTGAAAGGCCCGTGGTCTAACGGTATATCTACTGTCCAATATAGACTGGGGCTGGGTTCAACAAACCTGCAAATACAACATTACAGAATTAAAAAAAAAAATTGATACATACCTCGGAGACCAACCTTGAGAGACTCACTCAATTGATGAAAATCTGGGAATTAGCCTCTCTTCAACACCCGCACAAGTGGGGATGTACGTGCTCTTGCATATAACTGTGCTCGCTTTATGGCTGTGTAGTGATGGTCACATCTTGAGCCTGGGTCGTGAGAATTCGATTGCTTGCAGATATTCTGGATAAAATGTACATAATCTTGTCAAAGCTTTACGGCCGAGATGGGTGACCTATATACATCTTCGTCTGCAGTAATAAATAGTTCCAGTGTTGATGCAACTCTGATATCAGAATGTGGTTGTGACGTGGTCTTTGTGGTTTTCACCAACGTACCTCTAAGCTTGGTTCTGTAGAAGAAATAAGCATTAATCTCTTGTAATGACTAAAGTCGAAACATCAACATCATCTTTAGATATCTCCGGGTTAACAATAATCATATACAAGTTTTCTAACTCAGGGTTCAATCTTACAGTTCATCGTCCACAGTTGTCTCGTAGGATCGTGTGACGTCTACCCACCACTACCGTTCCGCTGTCGCTCAAAATCCATCCATAAAGGAAGACATCATAAGATAATAAACCAAAAGTCATAAGCAAGGGATCAACAATGAAATCTGCGTGAATCAAAATGACATGTAGTGGGCACATTCCCGGGACAGGATAAAATAAAAATAAAAATTACACTGATTCCTCATAATGTCTCGTAGCGAGCCACCATAGAACACACAAAGAATACAGGATTACGCCACTGCGAGGAAAACTTGCTTACTCTATAGTAGACTGACGACGGTATAATAGTAGAACAGCCACCGGAAGCAACCATCAGTCGGAATGGAGAAAAAAGATGTCATCACCTGACAGTCTGACAGTGCCGTCTTGTTGTTTGTTATTTTTTTGCGTGTATGTATGACTAAAATCAAGCCATTGGGATGGATTGCATGTTTTTCGATTTTCTTGCTGCTATTGAACCTGCAGAAGGGATCCTCATTTGATTGAAAAGATTGATGTTTTCATGTTTTCGAGAATCATCATTCCTACGGTTGTTGGAATCCTAAGATCTACATACAATCAAAATGCTTGTTTTCTCGAAAGAAAAAAATAAAATGGCACACAAAGGATCATTAAGATGTTGATAACTGGATTTCACGTCAGACAAAGGCCTTTGGCTGACATGATGCTGCAAAAGAATAACACCAAGTAATGTATCGAGAAGAATAAAAATACATATAAAAGTTGTTCCTACACATCGCCTCTTCCTTCTGGAAAAAAAGAAGCCCACACTTGACGTGCTTTAGTAGGATCTATCGTAAACCAAGATTTCTGGTGATACTGAAGAATAATTTTTGCTCCTAGAAAAAAAAACATTTCTATGAACTCGATGGTGGGTGTTGCAAAGCACTGTTGGTCAGATGATATATATATATATATCACAGACTCTGGGGGACTGTTGGCGAACAGTGGCAGCACCACAATATTGTCCCACCACAATCTTCGGGACAGGATCTGCCACTTTCTGGTTAAACTGGTTGATGGTGGTTGGGCAATTTTGGTTGTGAAGAATGACATCATGTCATATGGTGGGGAGCATGTTCTTGTAGAATCTGGTGAAGAATGTCTGAGACACTGCTTTTTCCAATACTCATGTAACCACGTGCTTATCTAGAGTGACTGATGCCTTGTATCTGGTTCTCATTACACCAAATGCAAACCTCATTCTTGATTTGCTTGCACAAAAATCATCATGCCCCAGTCACAATGTTGTTTATATACTGTGAACAAACAAGGTGCAGCGTCACAATCCAAGTCATCTGAGACCATATCTCAACATGCCACCAGCAAGCAATTGCGTCAATGTCATCTACTTTGAGGAGTGAACTTGCATGTGGCCTATATGTAGATACGCCATCGGAGAATATAGGCCGAGCGCGGACTCCTAGTGGGTGTCAGCATCTTCAAAGTTACCTTGAAGTTGGTTAGTCGTCAATGGCCTGATTGCTAGGTGCCGTTTCGATACCTAGCATACCATTGAGGGATTCCGCACGTGTTGTTTGGTTCTTGTCAAGGTTGGTGATAGAGACAGTGAGTGTCCGTGGTATGATCCGGACGTGGGCCAGTCAATTGTTGCTTACATGTATCAAGGTTGAGTGTCTAAAGAGATTGACTGGTCTTGTAGAAATGATCAATTACTAGTGATCTGAATATATATTGCCATGTATTGACTATATGCCAGGAATTGACCATTGTCTTAAGTTTAAAGTCATGGAATATATATTGCGCCGAATACAGGAAGTTGTAACCGGTGTCGGTGTCCGCGTCAACTTTGGTCAAACTTTCAAGCTAACCACTTGATTATTCAAACAATCACATTCTATATATTTATGAAGAATCAGCTTTCAGCGTGTTGAAATTTCACCTGCATTAAAATGCCACTCTCCAGATTCCGATGGCAGTTCAAGTGATCCACCCAGCCATGATTAAATACTCTCCACCAGCATCTGTCGGCAATGAACCCTTTCCATCATCCTTAACGGCCACTCCTCTTGAACGATAGTCCTTCTCTGGTGTCAGGGAAGATGATCCCAATAACTTGACTGAAAAGAAAGAGACACGGATAATGAAGGAATTGGTGAATATGACGGATTTCACGGATTTTCGGCTGTCGTGGGATATGGGTATGGGAGGCTTTCCCTTGCGGTGCGATGCGATGCGATGTGCCGACTGGTTTGGAAAGTTGTTAAACAGGGTTATCGTTTAGTGGAGTTGGTTACCGCTGACATAGGAAATAAGAGATATATAGATAACATAGAGGATAAATCTAACCCTTAGGATATAGCCAGTCTCAGATCATTGTCCTGAAAATAACGTAATAACTGCTTACTCTCTTCATGAGTTAGTCTCCATGCCATCTACTCGATATCTATCAAAGAAAACTGAACATTATATCCACCTTTGAGGCATAAACATGTGTCCCCAACTCTCGTCTTCCTCTACCTGTAATCCCCAGCGCACGAACCCCTTCACATCATCTCTTTCAAGATGAAAATCTAGAATCTTCACTTGTGGTCTAACTTGCTTACCCCTCACAATTCTCTGTATACTCCCCCAACTAAACACTAACCTCCACATTGCAACTCTGCTTCCCTTCCTGGTCCTCGAACAGTAAGTACCCAATGATTTCTCAGAGCCCGAGCTTCACCGCAATAACCAGGCCACCTCCCCCCAGTTTATTCATCTCTTTAACACCGAATAATTGACAACGTTAGGCAAGACAACATTATGGAGTATTTCAATATCTCAATAATTCCCAAGTTTACTCTCTACTTGGGGGTGTCCCTGTTTGAGTCTGGGCTTTCTCTCAGCTTGCAGAAAAAAAGCATTCATGTAAGTGAGATAAGGAAGCACGGTTGGCTGTTTCATGTTGGCTAAACTAAACTGCTGCTGGGGGGGGGGGGGGGGGGGGGGGGGGCAGTGAGGGAACACCTGTGATCGGCGGGCTTTTTGCTCCTAAAGTCTAATGACAGGAAGAAGTCTTACATGGACAGAGTCGTCAGGATGAGACTTGGGTTAGTGCCAGAACCGGGGATCAACCGAGTATGAAGAGTATATACAACGTACAGTCATGACTATTTAAGCGGGCCGCGACAAGCTTGGGATGAATTTCAAGAAGCCCCTATATCAGATGTCTGGAAGAAAATATTTTTCATACCACAATAGCTCATATTAATAAATATAAATTGGGTTAAATCTGTAGTTTAGCTATTTTTGTATTTGCTGGATTTATTTCATATTTCTTTAATATCATTATAGATATATATTCTGGAATTGTAAATAGGGCCTCTGAGTAGAAAGTATCACCACCTCAAAACATACCTATTTTTTTTTAATAAAGTTCTAACTATACTACCACTTGATGTTAAAATGAAAACAAAGCATGTTCAGATTCACAATTGACTAGATTAACATATATATGTTTTTCCTTTCGTTTAATAAGATCCTGAGTAGATATATATATCTAAATTTGACCCTAGATTCATTGAAGGAAGTGATTTCAAGGCTCTACTTTTAAAGCTGAATTTAATCAGATAAATATCTATAGGATATAAAATATTTGGTATTATGAGAAAGGGAAATGACCAAAAAAACATAGGAAACTATGACTTCATGCAGATTTCCTGTGGTTTGAAATATATATACTTGATCTTTGTTGATGGACCAAATCAAACATGAAATTTCTCCCAAAAATTCGCGGCCCGCCTAAATGTTTGGCACTGTAGATTATAGAGTCAACAGAGTTATCAGAAGTCTCGTTGGATGCGTTGGATGCCGAGATCTCTTTACATCACATATAGGCATGCTGGCTCCTGGATAAGGCTTGCAATCATGAACTCTCACCATCTCATTATCCGGCCTTCAGAACCCTTCTCTCTTTGCCCTTGTACAATTCCAGATCAGTGTCACCAAAACTCATTAGAGTTGTATGAAGGATTTCAGTAGGGTACCAGTAGCGATTCTCGCCAGGATATGCTTTCTGAATATAATCACTGTGGTCTCAATTGCGGAATAATCCTCGGAGATTCTATACCGGGAAAATGAAATGATTTCCGTACTAAGTTTAGCCGCTACCTACATCTACCTCGACTCTTTCGGAATGCCATCTACTAAGTGTCGCTGTATCTACACATGTAGCATCACAGCAATGTCCCGATATCGCATCATGCATAGCATACACACCTCCCCCCTTCTACCAAAGTTCTGTGTGCAGTGATTGTCACTCATGATTGGTGGGGTAAATGAGGCACAGACCGGGAGTCTACCTCATCTCACAGGTCTTCTCTCGCACGAGACATGAGCCTGTGGTCTGACAAGCACGGTATCTGGGTGATAATGAGGAATATGTTTATTTATTTAGGATAGATAACGAACAGTGCGGGCTCAGAACCACACATGATGTAGCGATGGACAGAAAAGTGGTATTTGTCGGCAGTCTACAGGGTTAAATAATGATGGAGTTGCTGGATGACAGGAGATGAGTGATGATTAAGGGCCAATTGCTCCCATACGAACACTGTTGGAAATCCACGAGTTGGTCGAAGCCATGGCTCTCTCGACCAGGGCCCTGGATGGGCCACTGAGTATTAAATAGAAAGAGATATATACACTTGACATTGATTCTATACATCACATGTTTTCAACACGAGATCTATTCAACTGTTGAAATCACGCCATGACTCGAGTGGACTCGAAAATCAAATACTCTTCTCAGTACACGAGACAAAACTCCAGCCATCCAGCTCCCGGACGACATTAATCTTATCCGCAGACACCCCGACCTCTTGCCGACTAAGTGTCCTCCAACACAACATCGGAGATTCACGCTATCGCCCAACTTAGTGGATGAATACTTTGGGCTGGGCTGGCATTTTATTTTTATTCATTTGCTTGAAGCTCACTGGTAATCGTTCGGCGAAGCAGTGGCAATACTGGACACGGAGCACATAAGCTCGCGGGGGCCCGAGCTTATGTACATGAATATTTTGGGCGACTATAGAGAATTTCTGGTTGTTATTAAAACTCGGCGAGCTTAAGAAGTCTCAGCTCTTTATTGCTTATTACAGATCCGGTCGTGAGCGGGTATTCCATAACCGGAAGGGCGGACGTTTACGTATTGCGCAACGGCTTCTCAGCTCCAGTGCCATGCTATCGGCCGACAAGACCATAGTCACTTGATGACATCGAGCAAGCTAATACTGTAGTATATACAACATCAACCATCATTATACCAAAACTTCTACATTCACAAATTACGACTCCGCTTCTGCCCATGATCCACATTTCCTCTTCTTTTTTTTTTATCGCCTTTACGGGTCTGTCGTCAAGCATGCTAGCCCAATGGATATGCATGTCTGCGTCATCAGCCCACTGTTACTGGACGGTTCCGAGCAAAATCGGTACTTAGAAAAGGATGTGAGTCGAGCATATACTAAGAGGAGTGGGAAGCGGAGGGATTCCTAATATCTTGGGTTTGATGGAATCTTGGGTTGGCAAGTAAACATGTATGTATATATAACCACAAAAAAAAAAGAAACTTGCAGGTGATTCACATATTGGAATTCAGATGACGGTGGTCAAGTTTACACGAATAGAGAAAGCCTGTAAGACTGCTGGCTCCACCTTCCAGGCCAGTGGGAGAGCGGGGAGAGCCTCCAAACTATATACATAATGTCTGCCGCGTTCCTCGCACATGGCCACTGTTGGATGCTCGGATGCTCGATGTACATATGTGAAGAAAAGACATGTGTTTCTCGAGATGGGAAACGTTGACATGTCGTAAATACCAGTCACACCATATCTCAATAAAGAGCAAGTGACGATTGGTCCGTTCAACTCCAATGCTACGCACCATCGATAGCGCCACATAGTCGGTCTGGCGTCATAGTTCAGTGTTCTGCATGTTACCCAATGGCCCACCTCAAGTCCCAGGCCTCATTACGATTTTCGGATGTTGTAATTTTTTTTCTCTGGCTATAGCGCTTGCTCCTCTGTCCCAATCTTGGCTTCGACTCTGTCCGACTGTACCGACTAGCAAACTGCATGCAACTCTCATCATATCTGGCTCCCAGCGCCCCAGAAGCTGCAAATGCAAAGCGATCAGTCCTCTATGCACAAGGTTGGTTGTAATTACCTCAGATCCATTGCTGTAGGAGCATGTATATCTGTATATTTTCCGATGGTTCCAAGTATGTGCCATAGACCTTAATCGTCCTTCTATTCCTTTGATATGACTGGTTCCAAGATATCAGAGAAAAGGGAGAACAAAGGGTGAGATAATGGACTAAATCTGGTCCATATCCATTATCTGTAGGGCAGAAACCAAGCATCGTGAGGTAGCATGCCAATTATTCGGTGAGCTTCACATGATGAATTGGGGTCTCCACCTGCAAAGCATGGCCACGTTGTAGGTGATCTACTGGTATTGCATGATTGGCTGGCTTTTTTTTTTTTTTTTTTTGAAGTTTAGTCTTGGAAACTGGCGACTCGGATATGTGACTTGACCATCTTTGTGTGTATGTGCAGATATCGGAGTTTCGTTCATCTTCGGCATCTCAGAGACTGAACCCAATCACTCATGACTTTAGAAATCTACGCCAACATGAGAGGGCGTGTAAATTATTCGAGTGACGTAATGGGTCAAATCCGGCAAAGATGTACTTAAGCCAGGTTACATGGGCTAGCGTTAAGCATCGTACTCTGCATACAAAAGGATTCACCGCTTCAATATGTTGTAAACTCATAGGATGTGACGTTTTGCAGCTGAATCTCTTTGTGTTGGTGCCCTCTCGAAAGGAAAAGGGGATCCAATGCCAGCGTCTTTTGATGGGCGTGATAGTTCAAGTATGTGTATTGCTGGAAACATACATGAAAAGGGATCACAACCTGTTGGATGGTGCTGGGGTTTTAGTTTGATATTCCTGGTTGCTTATTCACATGTGGTTGCGGAGTATTTTTGAGTAGAGTATATCTGTATTTTTAGGGAATTTTGCATCATGATGAGGAGAAGTTAGGCATTTGGTTTCGATTCTGAGACTGCAACTATACGTTCGTTGGGTAAACACCACAAGATCTAGTGAGTAATTATGGCATCCCAAATGAGAATGACACCAAGCAGATACTTAAGGAAAATCACGGCCTACCAAGCTAAGTATCCGGAGACCCTGACAACATTATCAGGGTTGAGTTACATACAAACGGAACTATAGCCCAATCGAGACTCGAGTGAGCAACCTGTCGGTGGCAGATAGATAACCATCAGTCTTCACTTTCGGATTAGCGCGAGCGCAACATATCCTGCTTCTCAACTAAGCCCATTACTCGCAAAGACTAGATATGTAAATACAAATCAACCCCAGCAGTATGAATGATTATTTTTTTTTTACTCATGTAAATACCTGCAATGCAACATACCCAATACATCAAGCTAGTCGAACGAGCAATCGTCCACTCCAGCTTGGTGCTTGCATATCTCGAGTCCACAGGCTGGTGGTTGGGCTGGAGAGGGCTCATGTATTTGTAAATGTTGGCAGGGGGGGCTCCACTCCATTCATGCACAGTATACCACTCTTGGGACGAAACTCGCAGGAGACTGACTATGTATCTGTCTGCAATCCACAAGACCAGACATGCTTTCCGTCTAAGGTCAACACACTCCTCTTTGTTGTGCGCCAATCTTAAGCCAACGCAAAGACCATTTTGTTCATCTGTCATTTCTAGCTTGCTGTCCTGTAGGAAGCTTATTGCCGCTAGCTGGGTAATCCCCGGGACAACTACATGCCTTGTTTCCTTTGCGTACTTTTCTCAATTTTCTCTGCGTGTCTTTCTTCCACTTCCACTTGTCTCGCTGCAGCCCATTTCGTCATCTATATACTAGGGGACCAGGCATAATAATGTGCCCAACTGTTGACATATTATTCAGGCAGAGAAATGGGTTTCTGGACATGGGAAAGCACCAATATGCCACTCATTAGCGGAAATTTCCAGTGGTGCAGAAGAGAGATAAATGGTTACTGGGACGTGCGAGTTGTGTGCTGGGTGGATCAACATGGCGATGTGACGTCCCCAGAAACTTGCATTTTTATTGGTCAATTTCCGGAAGTAACCGGATGTCGAGTGTGATAGCTCGGCGGCTGGGCTTTTTTTTGCTTTTTATCAGTGACTTGGCCAAGTGTCTATCTGTTCAACACATATGTTTGCTCTTTGCCCAAGCATCATACCAAGGTTTGTAGTTCATTGAAGATATCACTTGTGAAGTGTGTCTTCCCCACATTCTTAACACCTATCTGATCCTGTATGGCCTCAGTTTTGAATGTGCAATGCCATCTTAATGCATCCTCATACCATCCAAAATTCCTATAGGTCCTCATGACAGGCTGTCAGACGGACAGACGTTAATCTGGGAGACCCCTCTCCAGGGTACTTGTCCTCACTACAAATCGAGGGAATACTGCATCGCATATGGCCGGTGAGCCTGTAGGAAGCTTCGAATTCGGCATCTACCGGAAGGAGTGGTGTGAGCCCAAAGGGATTGGTTGGTTCTGTACAATACGTAAGATGTTTTGCAGATGTTGAGTGGCTTGGGACTCTCTTTTTCTATACACCACAATCGCAATCTATAAGAATGTCTGGATTCCGATTGGAAGTCCTCGGTTGTTTACATCATATCAACTGAACTCAAGATGTTGTTTTCTGCATCATTGAGTTGGCTAGCACACAGACAGCAAGTCAAAGGACTACTGATCTTTTACCTTTTCAATGCTTTTAGCTACCTCGGGATTTTCCATAGTCCGAGATAAGTATGTGATGTAGCGTCCAGGTTTCCTGTTCCAGTGGAGCTACATGGCCACGAAAATCTCGATATGTAAAGGATTCTATAAACTGTCGACATCTGAAAATCCCTTCCGTCTCGTCATCAAATGATGACCTGTCAGAACATGAACTCTGACCTCAGAGTCATCGCTTCGACTACTCTTCACCTCCCCAACAACATTTGTATTTCGATGACCCCTACTCCTGACTGCATATAACATACAGTACATAGATTTGCTGGCTCTCCAGCCTCTTTTTTTTTTTTCGGATTCTCGTTTTGAAAAAGCAAATGCACGACTGCATCATCATTACTGAGTCCTAACAATACACCCCTCCCCGCCAAAAATGGCAGTCCAATATATCTTGAAAGAGCATTACATTCGGCTACTTTCTGAGTCTTGCCATGGTCTCCACTTCGTAGGTGGTATTGCTTGTGGGCCCGGGTTTTCTTACTTCAAGGCCAAATCAAAGGCGCATCGTGACCATGCTGTCCACAGCCTATGACCTATGACGCTTTCAAACTAGTGGTCCATCTGACATCATGTACTTCCCTGTCGGGGTATCCACTTACAATATAAACTGACCCCGCCTTTTAGTGAAAACTTGTCACTTACCCCTCATGCCGTCAAGACTGTTAAAAAGTTTCATGACATTGTACTGAAGAGAACGTCACTATTGTCAGCTTCGTGGTGGCTGGTAAAATCAGACATCTGGCCAATCTGAAATAGCAGTTCTCTGGAAGACCCCGCCCACTTGGCCCAAGCACACACGCATACATAAGCATTCACAAATGTATCCATCTTACGCATACGACCCTGTCTCGATGATATGGTCAATATCTATGTAGATAACAAACATGGCCCGGAATCTGGGCATCGTGGCTCAAGCTTAGGCGGGCCTCTAATGGCCTTTACTATCTTGCACTGCTATTATACGCAAACCGCCCGATCGAGATAAAAGCAGAATAACGGCCCGATATTCACCATGTCCTGACTGGCTCTAGCTCACAGGTATCCTTCAATATCATTACAAAGCTTAATCTACCCCTTATGGTTTGCTGTTTGACCCAATGATCTACTATGTATATACTTATCCCGGTATACAGCTCTATGGGAAAAAAAGAAAGAAAAAGAAAAGCAATCAATTATCAGATTGATCATATACTGTTACATTCAATGTGATAAGCCCCCGCCCAGTCAGCAAGCCTCCAGAGTTTGCCTTTACGTACTCACACTGTGTCTGTTATGGCGTCAATATGGCTAATGAAGTCAGCATCACATTGAAACCGGAGTTTAGCCCCTCATCAACCCCTCTTTTTATGAAAAAAAAAAAAGAAAGTCAGCGCCGAGAATTTGCGTCTCCACCTTTCTATCAACGTCGAATTCAACCGCATTTCCCCGTAGGCTTTCATGTCTAAGTACCACGATCCGACATCATCATGTTGTTTTCTCTATATTTTTGTCACTGTAGTGGCCTGAAAGCTGCAGATACGTCGAACTGTCCTGCATGTGTCCACCTCCCTCACGGCCATCATTAGGCCTTTCTTTTGACTCACACCGACACCATAGCTCATAAAATCATGTAAATATATTTATATATAAAACTATGCCTCTTGGGGATAACCTTAGTATCCGGCCAGTCACTGTCAATTGATTGGTCAATAGAAGATCAACCTTTTGCTTGATCAGTAATACCTAGGTTCCTCGTGTGAGGTCAAGCGAGTTCAATTGTGCCTTCTCAAATTCGAAGCTGCTTGCGAGCGTAACAAAACTGTCATTTCTCACATATGGGGACGCAGATATATGTCTTCGGTAGGATCGAGTTTCTATGGAATGGTGAAGGATGTGATGGGTATGGGTTACAGCCAACACTTAATATAAATGGTAAAGAATATATCTTAGGAGATAAATGTACAGCTATCCGTGTGAAAATAAGCGAACAGTAGGTAGTAACATATCTCTATCATGTTAACTGCACATATTTGGGTGATTACGGTGCCTTGGTCTCACGATTGATTTCCAAGCAGCCGGTATGGAAAGCTCATACGCCATGCTCATAAGCGTTGCGCGTTAATAAGTAGTTGTCGTTGCTCGAAGTCCATGGTTGTCATTTGGAATGGGTTACTGAATTTTAATATTATCCTTTGCTGCCGCTGAGCGAATGTGAGATCACTCACATAGAACAACACTGAAACTAATCAGAGGTTGGCATCTCAATGTCATATGTAGAAGCACACGCAAGTTTGTTAGTGGATCTGGACATAAGTAATAGTAGATGCGTGTCGAAATGATACCGCACATTTGAGTCAATTACTTGGGGAATTACATAGACAATAAGATGTTCAGACAGATTCAAATACTTGTCAGATAGGTTGTCAATTCTCTGGATTTGACACCATCCAGTTTTATGAACATAAATACATAGTAGATATTGGTGTGGTTGTGACTCCGATATCCACATATGTTCGTCTTATAACTTTGTTCGTCTGTGACACCCACAGTTCTCATATCATTAGTCAAATTCCACATCAACATCATCGCTGGATATCAGTATACCCACATGTGCATGTGACAAAGGGTGATTAAGTGATACCATGAGTGGCAGAACGTGGTCGTTTTTAATATTACACTTACGTTTAAAAATACCTTCAAGTCCCAAAAGAAGCCCTTGTATTAAGTTAGTATCAAACAGTTCCCAGCAATGTACGTCCCAGTCTGCAACTTCATTGTTGGTAGTCAAATGTAGACACATTTATCTGGTAACTAGCGTTGACGTTTAAATACTGTCTCCAAACAACACATATGCTTATGTTATTGGTGTTTATGTGATCGACAAACGTCACTCCCAGTAAGTCTGATAATGAACGAGTTGCAGTATGGACAATTATCAGGCCAAAGAATATAGCGTCCCGAGATGAGTAGATCTTTGAATAATATAGTCTTAGAGTATGTGAAGTTCATAGTTTTGGCAACATCAACCTTTTCTTAATAATATGTCGTTGTAGACCCACGTGGACAAGTGGAGTAGTTTCGCGTGTCGTTCTTGCCTGATAGAGTTTGTGTTACTATGTATGTCTTGGTCCCGCAAAATCCTTCGGACACCCGCTGTCCGGGTACTAACATGTTACCAGTTGAAGTACTGATTTTCTTTCGGTTGGAATTGAATATAAGGTTAATCAGAGCATCAAAGTACTTTCTCAGACACATACGACCATAGCCTGCGGAAAATACGGGGTCCCGTCTGCTCCCCCATAGTCAAGCCACAGAGCGCCGGATCCAGTATTACGGTGGGTGACCACGTGGGAATACCCGGTGTTGTATATTTTTTTTTCTCTGAGTTTGTGTATTTTTTACAACTACATTTTTTGTTTATTCCAACTGCAGCATTGTTAAGCTTTGGCCTCGTATCACCATATTTCCTTGATTCCTATGGAGAGTGCTTCCATGAGCCTGCACTATCCATCACAAGTCAAAAAGCTACTATACAATAGCACCATATTTGAAGAGCATTCATCAATTTCCATGAGTATAATTAGGATATTGATATTCACGATGCAATCCGGCAAAGTGATGTCATGTTTTCAACAGGTCTTGACAAATGTACTAGTTCATGGCCTGTGTTAGCCATGAAAGTACAGTCTTGTAGTCTGGGTGCATGCAGCACCTCATAATATATATATATACGAAAAACTTTAGGTACAACATAAATATGCTGTCTACACCATCAAACCAAAACAATTGACCTTTTTCCTGGGATATGAGTCACTGGCAGACAATTATGCTGTCACCATAGTCTAGATATGCTGCTGTCCACTTATTAGATGGTTTTCACATGCGGATTTATTCGTTTTCAAAAAAAAGTAAATATGCAATTCTTTGTCGATTTAGATTCCTTGCACCTGCAAAAAGATAAAGTCAACCCCAAATTGTTTGACAAAAGTCTTTTTCAACCGAACCTTTCGAGATTAATCCATTCATAATTAGGTCAATTGATCAGTTACTCGACAATTTCAGCTGATCCCAGGCATAAATAAAGCAGTATCTGATACATATATCACGCGGGGAACAATAGACTTATGCGCATATAGCTAGATTTCAGATCTGTGATGCAGTTTCAAATAGTATGAAAAGAAACAAGACCATAAAGAGAGTCTGGTTTGGGATAATTACGGATCATCATATAATCAAGTCTGCAGTTGAGTTTGGAGATTCATGTTGCCATGTGCATCATGTGAAGTCTGACGTTCATCACCAGGATTCGCTCCTTCCTCAGGATCTCGGTCAGTGTTCGGTGAAAACCATAGACCCCGCATTTCAGGTGGGATTTGGGTCTATTGACGTCGTGAAAGCCATCGCCCAACGACAACCTCACCATTCCTAATTTGAAATTGCGCATCTTCGTTTCCAGTCCATTGAGATACCCCGTGTTTGTCGTCTCTGTCTTTATTTTATTTTCTTTGATCTGGTGTTTGTCATAACGGCGTTCCAATCTCCACAGATACCCCTTCTCCGTATGTACATAAGTATGTTCTCCTGCATTTCATTTCAAGTTTCCGGCGCATCGCATGCGTTAAGCTGGGGTCTCGTTCCAGCTACCAGCTTCCCGAGAGCTACACATTGTATACAACACATCCAAGTAGAATTTCACCTATTTAGGTCTCAGCTTGCTGGCAAACAATGCTTTTGCTTCAGATAACCGACAGCCTGCAGCGTCAAGGAGGAGCAATGCTTGCACATGCTCGTCTTGTCGCCCTGGCTTGCTTGGGTCTTGACGATCCCCTCACATAATTTCGTCCTTGCCCTTCCATGAGACCCCTTCTTCATATACTTGTGTAGCCAACCAACACATGCTAATGATTCTCGCCCCGACTCTTTGTCTAGATTTGTTTTAGTGCAACGCGATTGTTTTGTCTCAACTATTCTGTCATATCTACCAGATCCTTTTCTTTTACATCTCTTGAGAACGATTACGCGATATTTTGCTGCCTAGTAATTATCCGAACCCATCGCGACGAACAAGATATCACTGCGAACCTTGCTGCACAACCTTCTGAACTCATCATCGATCGTCGCCGCTGCCACAGAAATCCGCCGCCGCCTCCGATACTACCCCCATCAAGCCCCGAAACTCTCACAAGACATACATCTTACATTACACCTGCACCGCGCATTTGAACCAAACCCCCGCCAACAACATGACAAATTTCATCGTCGAGATGTGGGAGTCGGTCTTCACTCCCGGCCCCACGCCCGTCCTTCTGAAAGCCACCAACGCCACCTTTGGCGCTTTGCAAATCCTATTGCTCATTCTGTTCTATAGCACTCTTAGCATCCACTTTGTTGTCCTCTCCATCATCTCAGGAGGCCTCTGGTGGGCCATCAACTGGTTCGCCCGCGAACTCGCCGTTCACCAGGCTGCCGAAGAAGCCAAGGCGCGGAAGCAAAGGGCTGCAGAGGAGGTCGCGAGCGCCAAGGAAGTTGTAGATGCCCCTCCCAGCGATGCGGATGATGACGAGGATACGGAGGTCGATGAGCCTGCGGAGCGGCCCAAGGCGGAAGCGCGGCCCATTAAGGAGGATACCCCCGTTCCCATTGCCGTTGATGAGAAGCCTGTCACTGACAATGTTGAGGCCGTTAGGCCTGCGGGTGAGCTAAAGAAGCGGGTGGATCGCTCGGGCGTGCAGTCAGGTGCTAACACTGAGGATGAGTGGGAGCGTGTGTCTGAGTACGAGAAGGACAAATAAAAAGCGGACAACAATACAATGAAAGATTTGAACTCATTCTAGAGACTCAATCATGCAGTCCCGATGTTTATCGACTGTCTGAATTTCGTTCGTGGTGTCGTAATATGCCTCCACATATTAAATCCGAGCTGGTTTAAGACGGTATTCGGGTCCTAGTTGTCGCCTTCTCCTGGGGTTTTTGTCTTTCACTTTTCGTCGTTGCCGCTTATCTCTATCTCAGCATTAGTCTTTGGATCAATCTATCTTCCCCATGGTTTCTCCGGTCTCTGAAGCTTGCGCCCCACATGATGATGTCACCATCTAGCACACATGGTCATCTATGCAACCCTAAATCGTTGTTTATAGGGGTTGTGTGGTTGCTAAAAGCTTCGTGGGACATGGCCACTGTGTTGTATGGAACCCGTACTCAGCATTGAGTACATAATCGTAACCAGTCTCTGGTCTATCAACTGTAGTGTCATTGATAAGTAATTTATGGCCCTTCTTCGTTCACTTCCAGAGCAGTTCTGTTCCTTGTTTAAGGATCTCCGTCTAGGCCAGTTCGACATCTGGCTATAGCAAGCATACTAAACAAGGTGGCAATAAATAACAGAATGTGTTTTTGAATAACACCAGGTTGAATAATAAAATTGGCCTATGAAAGCTCCATTTTAGAGCAGTGTCATGGTGTCCTGTTGAGCCTAGGTGATGAATCACCTGCTTGTCAGTATCTTTAGTTTGTAATAACTTGATACCAAGCACCAAATTAGATAACTACTCTTTATGAATATACTCAACTGTTTAGTTGATCTATAAAATCTTTACCACGTTATTCTCGAGTTAATTTTTTATGCATAACCCTAACCCTATAATCTCATTGAAACTTATGACTTCTACCAAAGAAAAAAGTCAACGAAATGAGACAATTCTACATATCTACTTCTGACTCTTGCAAACCGCTCAGGGGATGCTGCATAATCCAAATACTGAGTATAGCTAAACTTCGCCCCTCATTGTAAAGTCACATTCGTCAACATTGAGAGTATCATTATACTTATGGTGGGTGCTTTTGGGCCTCAATGACATGAAGACTTGCTCATAATGGTTGCTTGCTTGGGCTACAAGATGCGTCTGGCATGAACAATGTGCAGATCTGGAGATCGGACTGTAGCCAAGAAAAAAAGGACTTGGTCGCTGTTGAGACCTTAGCCGGACTGTCAAGCAGTCGATTAGATGCAGAGTGCTCTAACAAGAAGTTGATCTTTCGATTAAAGGAGAAACTGATGGTGGGGTTTCTATTGTAGATATGCTAACAACCCGTTGCTGATGTGCATAATTATCCCACGCTGTGGCTTCTGTAGGTTTTGAAAAGTTGATTCCAAAGTCCCATGATCCCTAATCTTCGGACATCAGAGTGAATCTTGCAGAATTAAGAGGAACATCGGACAGTCCTAGCCATAGACATCTTGGGCATCAGGAGGTGATGACTATTCAGCCTAACATTTCCTGTCACCATAAAAAGATATGACAGATTGTGGGTGGTGTGCTGAATGGAGTATCAGCATTCATCTGCTCAGACTGCATGGAGGGACTAGAATTTCGGTAGTTGAGCTTCAAGATCGAGCACTATCGGGGTCCATTCCATCTATCGCAGCCTTAAGGGTTCTGTGATCCTCTTTTATCAAGTAAATAAAGATCCAGGAACTGCAAGATTTTGAAGGCCCATCAAAGCTTTCAAGGCTTGAGCTTAACAACGAAGCTGGGAAGCTGAGACCCACGAAGGAATAGACCAAAGCTTAACTATTTACAAGCTTAGACGCGCTACAAAATCGTAAGCTAAATCTGTAATTCGTCAATTTATCTATTGTGGCTTGATACGATCTAAAATACTGCAGATTACCGTATCGACAGAATCCACTAGTCTCGGGAAAACCAAAAAGACCTTTCTTTATCATCTGCGCCCACATTTCAGATGGCAATAGCAAGTTTCTCTTTGTCGTAGATATATTGAGCTTAGGCATTCAACCCCTCGTTTCCGCCCTGGCCCGCTCTGGTTCCCCGCCGTCTTTCACCAGACAAAGCTTCATGCAGCTTCCTGCAGCAACTTACCCAACCCGTGTTCTGAGCGCATATGTGTACAAAGTTGAACCTCGCGCAATGCCTCCCACCTCATCCAGCCTGAGCTCGATGATAGCCTCTCGATGCCGAAATATGATGAGAAACATCATCACTGAGACACTGGCTTTTTTTATCTCGTAAATTATACAAGAAAGCAGTTGTAAACTATGCGTCCAAAATGCGATATGCTGGCCGGCCAGCATTCGCCACTAGCATTATACCCGGTCTGGCTGTAAGTCCAGATAGACGCCATTACAACATTCTTTATTCAAGCCAGTCCAAGGTGGGGCTGTTTTTGTGCCTTCCCAGCCTGCACCTCCCCTTCTTCCATACAGTCGCACTGGCAACTACCTCACCGTTTGAGATGGCGGTACCACACATAGTACTTGCTGCTTTCGGAAGCGGCCTTCCTTCGACCGGGTTGTATGTTCAAGTTATCCGTTTCCTATTTTAGCATTCCACTTAATTCTGTCTTGTTCCGCCTCGCTATTTATTACATGTGTAGCCCGCCATCTTGAACACCTCGTCGCAGTCCTTTTTCTTCTACTTTTATGTCTGCAGACTCATTTCTCTCTCCCCTTTCCATCATCGTCTTCTTCCAGACGTACACATAGATTCATCATGAGCGTTAAGACCATTGAGTTCACTCCTTTCCAGGACCAGAAGCCCGGCACGTAAGCTGTCCAGCCCGCTTGCGCACTACCTTTATTGCCCCTCCTTGTCGGTCTATTGTCTGCTTGGCGCAAGTTCAATTTATTGCCACTAGCCACGCGCCCGAAGCTCTCTAGGTCCCGGAGCTACCCATAGCTCTCATTAATCCTCAATTGTCTTCCATATCTGGCCAAGCACATCTCACTAACGCATTGTCTTTCTGCGCACTAGTTCGGGTCTTCGCAAGAAGGTTGTCGTCTTCCAACAACCCCACTACAGCGAGGCTTTCGTCGCCTCCGTTCTCCAGTCCATCCCCGAGGGCGCTGAGGGCGCTTTCCTCGTCATCGGTGGTGATGGTCGCTACTGGAACCCCGAGGTCATCCAGCTGATCGCCAAGATCGGTGCTGCCTATGGTGTCAAGAAGCTACTTATCGGTCAGAATGGTATTCTGTCTACCCCCGCAGCTTCTCATGTCATCCGCAAACGCAAGGCTACCGGTGGTATCCTGCTGACCGCTTCTCACAACCCCGGTGGTAAGTTCAGACAAGCATATTCAGACCCCACTCTATAGATTTAATGTCTAACCAAGACCTCACTTTTCAGGTCCCAAGAACGATTTCGGTATCAAATACAACTTGTCCAACGGTGGTCCTGCCCCCGAGTCCGTCACCAACAAGATCTTCGAAGTCTCCAAGACCTTGATCAGCTACAACATTGCGGACATCCCCGACATTGACATCTCCACCATTGGAACCAAGACCTATAGCTCTCTTGAGGTCGAGGTTATCGACAGCACTGCCGACTACGTCGAGATGCTCAAGAACATCTTCGACTTCGACACCATTCACAGCTTCTTTGCCTCCCACCCTGACTTCAAGATTCTGTTCGACGGTATGCACGGTGTCACTGGCCCCTATGGTAAGGCTATCTTTGAGAAGGAGCTTGGCCTTACTGGCTCTACTCAGAATTGCATTCCCTCTCCTGATTTCAATGGTGGTCACCCCGATCCCAACCTGACCTACGCCCACGAGCTGGTCGAGGTTGTTGAGAAGAACCAAATTCCCTTCGGTGCTGCCTCTGATGGTGACGGTGACCGTAACATGATTTACGGTGCCGGTACCTTTGTTTCCCCCGGTGACTCCCTGGCCATTATTGCCCACCACGCTCGGCTTATCCCCTATTTCCGCAAGAACGGTGTCTTCGGTCTTGCCCGTTCCATGCCTACCTCTGGTGCCGTTGACCGCGTCGCCAGGAAGCAGGGCCTGAATTGCTACGAGGTCCCCACTGGCTGGAAGTTCTTCTGTGCCCTGTTCGACGCTGACAAGCTGTCCATCTGTGGTGAGGAGTCCTTCGGTACTGGCTCCAACCACATCCGTGAGAAGGATGGTCTCTGGGCTATTGTTGCCTGGCTCAACATTATTGCCGGTCTCGGTGTCAAGAACCCTGAGATCACTCCCAGCATTAAACAGATCCAGCAGGACTTCTGGAACGAGTACGGCCGTACTTTCTTCACCCGCTACGACTACGAGAATGTCGACTCTGAGGGTGCTAACAAGATTGTTGGTGTCCTGAAGGACCTTGTCGCCAAGCCTGACTTTGTCGGCTCCACCATTGAGGGCCGCACTGTCACTGACGCCGGAAACTTCTCCTACACTGACCTTGACGGTTCCGTTTCCTCTGGCCAGGGTCTGTACGCCAGGTTCTCCTCTGGCAGCCGCATCGTCGTCCGGCTCTCTGGTACCGGCTCTTCTGGCGCCACCATCCGTCTCTACATTGAGCAGCACAGCGCCGATCCCGCGTTCTACTCCAAGGATGCTCAGGAGTTCCTGGCTCCCGAAATCAAGTTTGCCACCGACCTGCTCAAGTTTAAGGAATTTGTCGGCCGTGACGAGCCTGATGTCAAGACCTAAGCAGCTTATCGTGTGTATGGCTGGTAGGTGATAATGTGTGAAGTTGTTTTTCTGTTCACAATAATTTATATATCCTCAGTTTGAGATGGATGGAAAAAAGGCCGTATAATTTGTACCGTTGTGTTTGTTATGATATGACTTTGTCAATGTCTCATGTTGGATCACGGGTTGGTTTTTTTTGATGCCCGGTGTTTTCGTCTATATATTTTTGCGTTTTAATTGGTTACGAATGATGTATAGTTGGTAGTGTATCGGCACTATTCATTTGAATATTATGACACTAGTCGGCCGGTTGCGGCCGTGTAGATATAACGCACATGTATGTTGAACTGAGCAGCGAGATTATGTATGTGCCATAACATGAACATAGCTGCATCATGTATGCTTGTGGACCGACGTATCAGCCACGTGTCAAGCGTTTAGATAATTGCACGTATATATACAACTTCAACATATCGCACCCGCACCAGGAAGGAACCAAACAGTTGTGCAACGGTATTTATGACGTCAATTGAAAAATAACGATAATGGCATAAACGGCATCAGATATAAAAACTCCGTAAAACCCATTGTAATGAACCATCAAAAGCAAACGCATAAGCAGCAAAACAAAGAATAGACAACGCAAAGCACGAAGAAAGAAATCAAAACAAGAAATTGCAAAATGTGTATCCCATAAAAGACAAAGCGGCCTCGAAGACTTATATCTCCACAAGGCCGAATGTCCCTTCTTACCTTGCCAAACAGCCAACAAGGTACCATCAAGCGGCCTGCGCCGGTAAACCCGACAAGGTTTATAGGGAGGTCGCCGAGGTACTGGACTGTGGTTTGACAGTCTCTTCTCAGGATATTAAGCCCCGTCCATCTATCATTGGTTTTTATTTGCACTTCGACTGGCCTTTGTTCTCCCATCAACCGAGAAATACAAAAAAAAAACCAAATGCTCAAGTGTGAAAATGCAAATGAGTAATGCGGTGCAACAATAAAAAAAAAGAAAGTAAAAGTGAGGCAAGCCAGGATGGACAAGTGCAGAAATGAGGGTGGAGATGTGACGGTAGATCGCCTTTTGATGATGTAAGGAATGAATGATGCTTATCGTGAAAGAACGCATGATATAAACAAAAATCATTCAGTCGTGAAGATCAGAGGGCCAACAAGGTTGTCGACCAGGTAGAGAGCGTGTGTAAGCCGGAGAGAACAAAGGACAAGTCGAAGTGCAGAATGGTAGATGGCTGGAGCAGAGACTGCAAAAAGGGTGTAGTACCTCGGAAGTACCTATATGATCGAAGATCTCGAAGGGGCTATCGAGCTCCGATTCGACGGCAGTGTTTTCTAAGCACCGGTCGCCGATACCTTACGGGCCGTGGCAGCCGCTGCTGCTGACGTCGCTCCACTGCCAATGCTACCAACTCTGCCACTGGTCTTACGAACACCAGAACCCTCCTTAGACCGTAGAGCCGAGTCAGAACCG
Organism: Ambrosiella beaveri; assembly: GCA_030294605.1. Taxonomy (NCBI): domain Eukaryota; kingdom Fungi; phylum Ascomycota; class Sordariomycetes; order Microascales; family Ceratocystidaceae; genus Ambrosiella; species Ambrosiella beaveri. The sequence continues at coordinate 222,813 of JARQWA010000007.1, forward strand.
GTAGTGCGCTTAGCAGCGCGGACCTTAGCAAGCGGTCTTGAGTTGATATTCTCGATATCTTGTGACGCATCATTGTCAATGGTTGAGTACTGAGAGTGGCAGACAGAGGTGGCCGTACCGTTGGAGACTGATCCAGTCACGTTATGACCGACAGACTTTGCCCGTGTGTGCTCCGAAGAGGTTCTGTGTGGTGAGGGCTGATTGGAAGATTTGCGTTGAGATTTGCTTCTAGGACGGGACTCATCATCAGGGGGATCCTCGGCACCTCGTGACTGCTTAAGAGACGCAACGACCTCAGCGGCAACCTGGACATCCGTTTCCTCCTCAACCGTGGCAGGGTTACTATTCCTATGGTACGGGTGGTGGCGGTCACCCATACGTGCTGTCTTACGAGGCTGACCGGGTGTAGGGGCAGGCAGATAATCCTCCTGAACACCAATGTTGTTGCGATCATCCACTTCGCTTAGCGGCGTACGACTAGACGGACTGCGGTTGTGGGGAGGAGTCTGGGCGTTGTGGTTCCGCATAGTCTTAAGGTTAGAGCGCATAGGAGTGCTGGGGGCGGGGTTCGACATGGCCAACTCGCGGCGAAGCTTGGCCTCCACACGTTCCTCAACCCACCACTCGCGGAAGGTGCCCTGGTTCAGGTGTAACCAGTGCTGTTGGGGACCAACAACCATACCAGGACGCATGAATCGCATGAAAGAGATGACCTCATTGGCAGTGAAGCCATGACGGTAGATGAGATAGGCGCCAATTAGGCAGCCAGTACGGCCAAGACCAGCCTTGCAGTGCACAGCAATACTCTTCTTCTTGATAGTGATCATCTCGTGAGCGAGGCGGATAAACTTGCGCACAGTCTTGAGAGGCGGGCAGGTGCCGTCATCAAAGATCATGTCGAGATGCTGAATGCCCAGACTCTCAAAGTACGAAGGGGAGTAGAGGGGAGAGTTGAGACGGACAACCAACCCAATGTTGTTGTTGGCAAAGTGCTCCAGGACGTTCTTGAAGGACTGGTTCAACGCAGGGTGGGCCTGGATGGCATCGACATCTCTCGGCAAGGCATTGTAAAATTCAGAGCCCTCGGCAAAGCGGCCAACGGGAGCCTGCTGGGGAGAGGCAAAGGCCAGGAAATCAGGAGTCACCCAGTTGAAATCACCGTGCTCTACACGCTCGAACTTTTCGTATTGGTCAAGATCAAAGTTCTCGAGATCACAGCATTTTTCTTCCTTGGCCTTCCATACACCATACACAACATCCTGCACAGTCAGACCATAGTCGGCTTGAGAGTAGCCCGCATCACGAAAGGGCATCAGCGGGGGCTCGACCTGGGCAATCGGAGCCAGCGCCAAATGAGGAGGCCAGTTCTGAATGAGGACCATGTAACAGGCAAGCATGCAAGCAGCGTTGGCGCGGCCTTTTTTTTTTAGAGTCAGTATATATATTCGTTCGTAAGCTTCTTTGAATCTTCAATTCACTCACTCTTGGGATCAGATCTGCTCCAGAAGACAATGGGGCGATCCTTGTTTTCCTTAGCAGCCAGAATGTCGTGGAAGTACAGCGCGAAGCGGTACAAGTGACCAATGTGAAGCGGGCCGAAGTCGTGGTGGAAAGCGTTGTAAAGGAGAGAGTCGTCGACGGTAAAGTAACACGGAGTCTTGCTGCGGCTTTCACCCGGCCGTCTCCGGCTGGTAGGAGAGCGAAGACCAGACGAAGAGTCGGAGTATGGGAAGTAAGTGTGGGCGTCGGGCTTTTTGTCATAAGCGGCAAGATACAGACGGTCTAGTTTTGAGGTGTTAGTTTATTGGTTACATCAATTCTGATCGCGCTTTTGATGTCTAGGCTGTATTTGGGCTTCAATATTGAGTGCGCATCGCATTCAAGCAATCGCAATTGGAATCACAGAATTACGCGCAGTCCTCCAATTGCCCAGATAGCCTCGTAATTCTTGCGCTCCAACAGAATTCGCAAGTCTGTGAACACCATCGCATCTTCTCGAAAGCAGCTCTACATACCGGGAATATATTCGACCACCTGGCCAACGTTAATGCTTCTAGATGAGCGCGACATGGTTGCTGTCAACGCCGCTGATAATGACTGGGTGCGACGCGAAGCAGAAAAGAATATCAAACAAAAGAGATGATGATGTAGTCGTCGTAGTTGTTCGCACTGCCTATAAAGAACTGAGGGTTGGCAGCCGGGTTATATTTCTGCTGCTGGGTCACACTCTCTTGTATTTATACAGACGAAATTTAATTGGTCAGGCACTACGCTGGCTGGAAAACAATACACTCAAAGCGGAAGGAAGTTGGTTGCTAAGGTGAAGAACCGGTCTGTCAGGCACCTTTTCAGGAAATAAGGAACAACCAACGTCAATGACTGAATAAGGAAGTGGGAGATGCTAAAGAGCGGAAGACACTGAGGGGCACAAATTGACGATGCAAAGAAAGAGGCAAAAGAAGGAAGAAAGAGAAGAAAGAAAAAGATCTCAAGATTATTGTCGGTGGTTCAGGGACGGAGGCCAGGTTTTTTTTTTCACATTCAATGTTTTGACCCGGCTGGGCTTCCGGGGTTTGTCTGGGTTATCGTTGACAGCAAAGAGTCGGTGGACACACACAACAACTAGGCGAATAAAAACAAATAACAACACAAGACCCTGGGGCTGGCTCTTTTTCCCCAAATAGAGAAAGACACTCAGCAAAGCAACGGGTATTTGGCCCCAAAAAGTGCATATGGGAATGGATGGAATGCCAGGGGGTCGACAAGCAGGAGGTCAATTCTTTGGCTTGAACAAGTAAACGCACGCCGCAAGCAGCTCCATTGTGTAAATATTCCATATTCCACTTAGAGTTGGCGTTGGATGCGGAACCAGGGGCACCATCTCTCGGAACTCCCGTTTGCACTGTAGGTTGCATTTACAAAGTAAACATCCAGCTGCGTCCACTTGTACCGAAAAGGAAAAGGAAGGCTGGTGCCTCATCAAGAGTGAAGCTTGCGATTTTTTCGTCGCTGGCGATTCAGGAGATTATCCAGTGGCCACATGGCAAAGCGGAGAGGTTGGCTAACAAGTCGCGATGGACCATAATCGTGAACTACCACTCTTGCCCATTTCCTGTAGGTGTGGAGACCTGAACTGGTTGTCCTGTCCAAGGACATACCGGGTTCCTGCTAAACTTGGTGGCAGGGAAACGGGTGTGAACTATTGGTCCAGGAAAGCAACTCCATATGGCATCTTTTTTACTTTGTTAATGGCGTTCTGGGTTCAGATCGCAAACCCTATCATTTTTCTTCAGGTTTAAAGGCTTTTCATATTGACATCTCGAGTCAACACGCTGGTGTTTTTCTACTCAAATAATCTCGACCCCTTTCTCCACATGCAATTGTAAATTTATATCTTGAGGTTACTTGCTTACCGTCGGTCTATCCATTTATCCATAAAAACTAAAACTCCATTGAGTTTTTATTTCTTCTTATTTCTTCTCTTCTGTTGCTACTGCTACGCTATTGTCGAGGCTTTCGAAGCCGGACTTCCAACTTGCAAGCACAGACCTCCCGCCCGAAAATCCATTGGACCTCTGCTGCTCGCATCAGCCCCGGCCTTCAATCTCGCATATATACTGCGCAGCCAATCAAGCACTGTACCTATTCACAGACTCACTCAACCCGACCTTACGGGCGACTCAAGCCGATCAAAGAAGACTAATGACCTTATTCACCGAGCGACCAGATATAAAATACACAGTTCGCAATTTCACCTTTTGCCTACTGCATTAAAATCCAATTTACGTGACGGTGAACTCAATATCTTGAACGAGCAAGCTTTCCCTGCCTGTGTATCGCGGTGATGTGATTGTCATTGGTCAGACCTCCCCGTTGCTACAGAAACCAATCATTGCAGCATTGCAGCGGTCACTTCATGCGGGTCTCATCCCGGCGCCACTATCATACCTATATCCTATTTTAACTGGGGTATGGTCAACATTATGGATTCTTCCATTGCTTTTCCATCTGCACCTGAATCTGCCTGTCATGGAAAAACCACCACACGCGCCGGAATTGTAAGCGCGTATGATCAGAACGCCACACATATGTGGCGTTTTGCGTAACTCAAATCTTTGGTTAACCCTACTGATGACAAGCTTTGAGTGAGACAATGATGACAAATGAAATTATCTTGTATGCTTTAACGCTAGTGCAAGTATGATCACCTGTCACAACCAACCAACTTATAATTATAAAGCTCTCACTTGATCGAGGATTGATCTAAATTTGGCATTTTCCAAAGGTATGAGCCCTGTCGATATATTTTTCCTTCATGATGTGCCGCAGCATTATTTTATCAACACCAAACGCCGTAATCAGAAATTCGCAAGTACACTTCACTCTTCCATCACCAAACCTTACCATCGGGCCCCTGCATCATAATCGCCCACAGAGTCACGAAAGAAGCTTTCCCTGGTGCCCCTTTACGTCCAGTCAGATTCTCTAGTACAGCCTTGTCGATCAAATGGTCTTTGTCTTCATGATGGCTTGATCGTGCACCAGCCCGCTTTCCTACAGACGTTGGAACTTGCCCTGTAGAACCGCTTTGGACCTGGCTTGCTTTTTGGGTTGGGTATGCCGTTTTTGTTTTTGGCATTTAATGGGTTAGCTACTGCAGTGCATTTCTCACAAGGAGACTGTCTTCTTTTTTTTTTTTTTCAGTGTCTAATATCTTTAACTGTCACGGTGACTGTCATAACTTGAGTGGGTCTCATATTTTCATGAGACCATCTTCACCATGAAAAACAAAAACTCAAAAACTCAAAAAAAAAAAAAACTCGTCACTAACCCCGCCATCCAGATCTTTCAACCCTTGAGAGCATAACACTCAGCCATCGGTAAACCCTGGTCCAGACCTTGATTTTACTGTCTCTGTTAAGGCGTCCTTAAAGCTTTGATATTCTATTTCTCCTGCATATCATCACCATGGCTACCGCTGACCCTGCCTTCCCTTGCGCTGTGTGAGTCCATTCCAACAACGGCACTCCGGTGTATTTAATTCCCCATTACGCCCTTATACTCATCATTCATCCCACCTCATTGCCCTCTGCCAATCTCTTTTGTGATACTTTTGAATCTGTGGAGATGCAGTTATTCTGAGCAAAGTCAAACGGGTCGAACAGGCGAGATGCAACCCGAATTGGCAATTGGTATGCAGTGTAGACCAATTGAAATTCGCATCTGCACCTGCAGGGTTTTATATAAGTCGGCCTGTAATATATACTTAACAATGTTCAGAATATCATGGCCTTAGTACTGAGAAGCCGAAGCCATGGAAATCATGTTGCGTCATTACTTCACAGACAGATCTATCAGGTTTTTAAGCCGAGCTTTGATTTTAGACCCAGGATATTCAAGGTCGAGCAACTCAAATATCTGGCAAAATTGAAAAGTGACCAATAAGAACTTGCGTGTCACAAATATATACATGACCCAAAGTGAGGGGAATCTCAAATGATGATATCATGGCTCGAGCCTTGGGCTCTTGCTTTTAACAACCGCCCGTACTTTTGCAAATTACACATCGCCACATTTAAATCCACAACCATCAACTAACTCTATTCCAAGCTCTTTGGCAATTCCCCTGCCAACTCCTCGCCTGGCCACCGTTGCCCTCCAGGCCATATCAGTAGACCCCGAGTTATCCTCCCTCGTACAACGGAAGATGAAGACCGAGGGGAACAACCTGATTGTCGACTACAAGGCCACCACCAACCGGATGCTCCGCGTTGCTACGAATTCTTTCATGGCAAGTTTGAAGTTGGTCATCGAGGTGATGGAAAAGATGGATAAGGATGTCCTGGATGTCGAGGAGGCGTAGAGTTGATATGCAACCAATGTGTCAACCTGATAGAGTAGCATCTATGCCGACCATTGGTGCAAAAAGGTCCATCCGGCTCTCTTTTCCTGAATCTGGTCACGACCTACTTGGCAACCCAACATACCAGAGAGCCAAACATCAGCTGGATCTCTAGACAGCCGCCCCCGAGGACCCCATATGCTGTATACCTTAGGGCTGAATCCCGTGGCTTCCTCCTTCAACATCAAAACCACCAATCAATCACAATCCTCAATTCAAAAATACCTTAGCATATTTAGATCTAAAATAGAGTCAGAATATAGTACATCTCCCCCTCATCCTGAAACTTCTACCTTTCGCACGGGTTCCACGAAAATCGCCTGTACTTGTACACATGTATATGCCGGCATCCGTTCATAGGCGGACAGGCGGATGTTTCATTATCATCATAGTACATCATGTTCATCGGCGGAGGCAAAAATCTAGACGCAAGAGCCATTCAAACAATCCGACTTCCATGCTGATATGCTGTAAATTGTTTGCTTTGTGTTACGTCCCGGGGCGGCAGCGGCAACGGCAGCTACTGCAGTAGGGAGGGGAAAGGGGAAATTCTCACGGGGTGACACAAATGATAAAGGTGAGGATTTTAGCCGCTTTGTGGTTTTGTGGGATGTGACAGAAAGATTGATGATGCCTGGTAAGGAAAATGGATGTTTGCGAATGAGGAGGGGCTAGATGATGATTGAGGGGGGATGCGATAGACATAATAGATGGTCACAAACAACGATGATGATACAAGATGGTCAGTATCATGATGAGAGAAGATATCTTTAGATTTGAGTTCCGTTAATATGTAACAGTCCAATGCGGAAGAATAATGATGAGATAAACTGATGCGGGACTATTTGTAGCCATTCATATATAAGGGTATGAGAAGCGAGGACTCAAGTTATTAGCCCGATGCGAATGATGATGCAAATGATATATATATAGAAAACAAGATAAAAGGACAGAAACCAAACGTCATATTAAAACCCATGTAACTTTTAATTGGTCATGACGGTAGCTTATGTCCCATAATGACCTCATGAATTCAACAAATCTAAACCCCTCAAATCATCATAATGCGTGTAGTGAGTATATATATGGATGTCGAAATATCCTAAGAAGCTTCAGCAGGCTCTTTTAACTTCGTAGCTTCAGTGGCAGTTTCTTCCGAGGCCACCGTAGAGTCAGTCGCCAAGACATCACTCGGCTTCCTCTCCACTCTTCTCCTTTAGCCGATTCTCAAGCTCCTGCACCCTCTTCTGAGACTGAGCAAGCTCCTCCTGCATCTTCCGAATGTATACAATCGCCTGCTCAACAGTGCTGGCCTTGCTACTAGGAGTTGCATTCTGCTTTCCCTTCTTTTCACCAGAATCGGAATATTCAGTGGGAGCACTAGGCAGAAGTGTCGCCATCATAGCGAGAGCGCTGTTGATGCGATCACGACGACCTTGCTCGGCAAGCTTGTGACTGGTGCGTTTCGAAGTCAGGTTCGTAGACAACTCGCTGGGATAGTTGACGCCGGGGACGTTGTTGCCTTCGATGAGGTTTTGGTAATTGGACTTGACAGTAAGAAGTCTCTGAGCAGCATCTTCAGCACCGGTAGGCAAGAGAGGCTTGATGTTGGGGGAGATCTTTGGAAGTAGAGCGGGTGAAGCATGGATAGAGCTAGAGTGTTTACTGGAACGAGCCGACAGCTGAGGCGTCTTACGAACGCCTGAAGAGGACCCGGAAGGCAAAATCTGCGGACTCTGAGTCGCAGAAGAAGAACCCCGCGAAGTCTTGGCAACCCCAGGTGATGGCAGGGAGACAATGTTCTTGGTAATGGGGGCCGCATCTGCCACACCTTGCATATGGGTATCGAGAGCCGGACTCCCAAGTACATCCTCAAAAGCGGCTGACTCAAGAAGCTGGAAGGAGTCGACAGGTGACGAGATTGCGGTGGTTGGGACCGTAGAGACAGGCAAAGCACTAGCCGAGGCCTTGCTACTACTGGGAAGCCTCATGAGGGAGGCGGGCGTCGCAGGTACCGGTCGTGATCTCGGGGTCGACTGCTTCGATGATTCACTTCGCGAGTTCTGAGGCGCGATGAAAGGCGAAGCATTCGTAGACTTGGTCCGAGGGACCGGTGGAGGTGGCATATCGTTTAAAGCCTCTGGTGACACAGACGCATTCTCTTCGGAATCGGCGCTGTGGCTACTGCTTTTTTGTGTCGCATCTTCTTCCACCTCGTTCAGCGCTTGAGTGGTGAGAGAAGAGTTCGAGGCGGCAGCTCCAGCAATGGTACCGCGGCGCCGCTGAGCCTTAACGATAGGTGACTGGCGAATGCTGGTCTTGGCACGAGTGATCTTTCCGGTAGACTTGCGCACTTTCTTGGTTGATTGCTCAGGGAAACCGGTGGAAGTCCATTGCTCGGTCTGGTCTATCGGAGAGTGAGAATTACCAGTGGGCTGGTGCATGTCAGCCATAATAGAGTCCGGTTGCGCATGGAGAGCAGGTGAAGTCAAAGGGCTAAAACAGTGGACCATAGAGCTGAAATTGTTGTCGACATATTGCTGCTGCTCCATGGGGGTTACAGCAGGAGAGACCAATGGAGTGAACAACTGCAAACAAAAGCTAGGTTAGTAGTAGGTCGTTGACGGCATGTTTGTGAGAGTTACTTACATCATCTTGGACATTAGAAAACTGGTTATTGAACTGAGGGGTATCCAAAGGGTGGTAAAACTGATTCATGTTTCTAGCCGCCAACTCTAGGCTCTGGGGCGTCGGCGGGACAGGACTCGGGGAGAAGTAGGAATTCATGACATGCGGATGGTGATTTCTGTTTTGCTCTTGGAGCATCTGACGTTTTTGATGATCATCCCGTTGCTGTTGCAGATACTGAATTTTGGCATCAAGCTCGCTGATGATGTTGAGTTGGCTCGACGGCATCATGGAATTAGGTATCATTTGCGCGGGAATTGATGAGGTGGTGATGGCACTAGTAGTTATGGCCATGGTATTTTGAGACATACCAACAGTGGCATTGGGCATGCGATCGAGGCCGGTCATGGTAGCGTCAAGCTGATCAGTGACATTCGGCGGCGGCGAGAAGTTAAATTCCATAGAGTTATCCGTGGGCATGCCCAAGTTGAATGCAAACTCATCCCCAGAGTTTTGATTCTGGGGATTCCAGTGATCGTTGGACATCATATCCATTTTGAATGCGATGGTGCGACTTGAGGGTATTACGTAGTGACGAGTGGGGTTTTACAACACGATGAACGTCCGTCTGTCAATAGATGGCCAAGTGAGTGTGATGGCACAGGTAGTGGTCGAACCAAATCTACTGAGGTTCGATTGGCTAGCAGCGCAGACGCAGATGGTGTCGCAAATGGTGCGCCTCGAAGACGTTGATAATAGAGATATGTTAAATCGTCAGTAGACTAGAGATGGAGATTGGGTGATATTGCTGAAGATATGGTCTGGTCAAACGGACAGGTGCTAAGATATTGTGTCACACAACGGCATCAAGGGTGTGACGAAGTAACGGAGGTGGGGGATAGATCTATTGTCGTCGGGGGTGATGATGTGTAGCTGATGGGTTCTTTTTTGTTACTCTTATTTCACCAATTACAAAAAAATAGCGGATGGATTTAATGATGCTGGTTATGAGAGGTCTCTCTCTAAGTGATTGATACTGTCGACGAGCGTGAGGGATTGACGTTCGAAGGTTGTCGGTCTGGAGGTTTCGAGGTTCGTGAGAAATCGATAATGTAAAAGTGCGATTTGACGATGGTCTAGATGGTTCGATGCAGAGTATTGCTGTAGATTTTGCGAACTGAGGCAATTGCCGTTGAATAGTCGTCGAAGTCAAGATTTGAGCAAAATGGAGAAGGGAAAAAAAGGGACTCGGGCCGAGATAATAAAAAAAAATAGAAAACCATGAAATATCGATATTTAATTTCAGACCATCAGAATACCATTAGTCCGTCATTGTCACAGGCACCGATTTCATATAATGGAAAAAAAAATTGGGATCAAGGTGAGAAGGCGTGGAAGGATTCAATCTGGCAAAATGCAGCAGACTTAAAAATATTAACATTCAATATTATACATATATATATGAAGACACGCTCCATGGTGACTCCAAATTTCTCCCTGGCAGGATTGCAGACACCAACGTTCGACTTAATGTGTATTATATATTATTATCATTATTTTTTCCCACTGCGAGACTTGTCATCTCATGGTGGGGCAAGCCCTCAGAGGAAAGTACCAGGTACTTCGCTTCTTAGGTAATGACTACACCATGCGGGCCGTCGTACCAAAATGGAGCCTAGCGGGGAGCGTGGGGTACGTACCTGGTACTCCCACTATGGCTATCTATTTTTGACAACCAATAAAACCTCCTCGATCACGAACCAACCCTTTTATTTTCTTCTACAGCCCAGTCAAGACATTCTTTGGCCTCAGATACTTCTTTTTGAGCCAGCTGCCAAGATGGCAAACTTTCAGACTTCACCATAGTCAGATCAGTCAGACTTCGAACAAGTTACCCTACGTGTCAAACAACATTGCGTAACTGATGGCTGCTCTTCCCTCAGCCGAACTTCTGTGAAGAAGCATAAAGTTGGCTAGGGCTTCTCTAGCCACGATATGCAGTTGTTGCCCTTGTACAGTATGAACTCAGCCATGTTGTGTGAACTTGCAGGACAGATTCTGTACCCAGAATCCCGTCCGACCACGAGGAAAACATTCTGTCTAATGGGATGGTAAGTGATATGTCTCTTTTGATAACATATGAGGCTTAATCAGCTGGTTAACTGATATATCCAGCAGACGCAGCCCAGTCAGACCACGGATATCCTGCAAATATCCAGAATACCTTTGTGCATGATCTCCATATTCGCTACAACATGCTATAGTAACATTCGCTCATGTACCATTCTCGCCATCAGTCTAGCCGGACTTCTCTTATTGTCTGTGCCAACATCGGCGTAACCTTTCCCCTGCCGCAAATGTGCCACCTGACAGTGCCAGAATTCATTTAATTAACCCCCCAGTATAAATTTTGACAACTATACAATACACATCACTACATTGACTAAAAAGAATCGTTGGTTCATGTTATGGAAGTCGTGGTGCTAACTCATGGAATGGACAAGGCAGAGTTAGTTTGGCCGAACAGGAGATCCGGAACCGGCATGCATCATGAAATAGGTGAGCTCCAGCCATGCACAGATGAGAAGCTAGCGTCCGTAAAGACGCATGGGCTGAGAAGACTCGCGAAAACATGTCTGGTATGCATCAGACATCTCATCTTACCTTTCTTGCTATAAATGTTCTGACAATATTGATGTTTGGCAATGATGGTTGCCAGATGGTACAGTCATCCATTTAACATGACTATTTGCATCAAGTTCACAGTCATATGATCTAGGTCATATAGTTGAAGCCACTCTGTGGGATATCCTTTACCTCGTACGGTTGATGTATGGCAACATTGGATCACAGCTATTTCTGATGGAACTCTATCTATTGCCTCTAATGGTACCATGGTTTTATTGCCCTCTATTGCTTCATAATCTGGCATCAAATCCTTATATCCAGCTTAAATTTAAGTTGCCGTGCCTATTATGTGTAGCCGGCATATCCACATCAAATAAAGTTGACCACCAATCAGAAACCTGCTGATTCAGCCTAGAAACTTACAGTTTTCTATCAAATCTAAAAATGCACCGTAGCCCACGTCTAAAACGGCAAGTCAGCCTTCCATGGAACGAATCCACAAACTGGCTGTGCAAAAATGCCCCGTGACAATCCACCAGATATCGCTCACCATGAAATCAAAAGGTAGAGTAGAGGGCCAACCGATACACAAAGCTAGACTTGGCTATTTCGATATCTGGGTAATGGCTCCTATTCTTCTTCTTAGCTTTCTGCAACAACATATTTACAACTCTCTTCGGTCAATCCCTCGCCTTCCATCAGGAGAATCCTAAAAGCCTCCAACCGTTGAGGCGGAACCAGTATCAATCCAGCCATTTCCATAGTAAATAAACCAAAAATTCCGCGACAGCCTCTCTTTTTACTCTATTACTAAAGAGGAGAAAAAAGAACAGAAGACGAAAAACGAAAGGCTCCCCATCCTCAGCGCCCACTATTGAAATTCCTAGCAAAGATCATGTACAATCCCTGTCAAAAAGCACGTTGTTCCGCCCTTGACACTGATTGGCCAATCAACAAAAACGCAACCAGGACCAAGGTTCAAGCATGGGGAAGGAAAGTAGGAGCCATACTTGACGTTGGAGTTCACCTCGAACTACGATTTTTTTATTCTTTTTTTTATGTTTAAAAAAAGAAATAGACTTGTCGGAACTTATTGCCTTTTTTTTCTCATTGTGAAGTCGTTATTCAAAAGTACTTCAGCCAATGCCACAAAGTGTGGCGTAACCGTGGTGGTAGAATCAGTGATGTTGCCTAGTTTGGTAGAAAATGCTGAATAACTGGCGTGTGGTGCCACAGACTCGGCGGGTTGGCCCCACTTTGCGACTTCATGCTGGCAGTCCAGTACTACATCAACAACAACCAACACAGACATGGAGGCGAGTCGAGGTTGTTTTGCAGACGTTTTTCTTTTTGATGTACCGTTGTTCAAGTACTATGGAAGACTTGGAGTAAATAGGTTGTATGCGTCCGGTTTTTATCCAGTATGTAAGCAGTGGTGTTGCAATTGGCACGTTGGTGCTGAAAATATCCTTCGAGACTCTGTTTAGTGTCTAGGCCTGAGGAACTGAGATATTGTTTGTGATCCTGCTAGTATATCTTTAACTAGATGCAATTTACAATATGATCAGTAAGTGATACATCTAACACTTACTGTTCGTGCCTCGCTATGTTCAAGTCATACAGGACATCCAGATGTTTGCCATTGTTCTGTCTCGACAAAGCTATAGTCCCATTGTCCTCTTAAAATCCACCCTTTCATCTCCCCGTCACATCCGACCCTACCAACCACACCCTAACTCCCAACTCCCGAGTCACCTGCAGATTAGATTCCATCACCAGATGCCTCCCCCCCAATCATCACCTGCATGATCATCATGCACATCATGCACCACTCACCTCTATCCCTCTTCCCAGTACTCCCACCTTTTGACTACCTACGCTCACACCCATAGTTCTCCTAAATTAGCTGCGCCAAGAATCAGCTACATGAATTATATGAATATTCAGCAGAACATTCAACTCGTCTAGTAAATCACCGCGATCGGAGGCCCATCTAGATACCCAGATTCTAATAACTTTAGAATAGCGAAATAGTTTCAACGCCATGCTATTATCAACTTACACGGTTGACCTTTCTCATTATCTACAATTGTGTACCACATTCGGGAACCTTTTTCTCCCAAAAAAAATATACATCCCTCAAAAAACACAAACAATAGCTTCGAGGAGTACAAGTAAATAGTGACCAACCCTGCTATACTCATATCTGCATATATGCAAATGAGTACATAGCTAAGAAGTTTTCCCAGTGGCCGCAAGGTGTGAGTGGGGCTCCGGTGACTTCTTTGTGTATGTCAGAGGCCTTTGGTTAGTATTGTCAGACATGTATAATCCATGCTTGGCCTCATTATGTCATCGTGGTGGTCTGATTATATAGACAGAAAATTGTTACATCCTCATCAACACATACCCAATTGCCCTCTTTCTTTGCCAAGTCTATCCTGAATAAACAAAGTTTTAAGATATCAAGTGCATCAGCTCGTCCCCGCAGACCATTCAGATCGTGTATTAATGCATATTATTGATATACTAGAAAACAAAAACAAGCAGTCCCCAACGCTTCCTGGAACCGCCTAAAAATAAGATCTATGATTTGTGCTATCGACATAGAGGAATAAAAGAACAAATAATATGAATAATGACATAGAAAAATCTAAGAAAATATAAAAAATCGCTAGGATCCCCCCAAAACGCCAAAAATGCAAGTGGTAATATCAGCTGACAAAAGAAAAAAGAAAAGCCCAAACAAAATAAAACCCATATATTGTGACACGGAGCCACCCAGAGACATCGCATGGTTTAGGTTATATATATATATACCCACACCACAACTACATTCCCCCAACATCTACCCCCCACCCAACAAGGAATCAATAGCCTCATTGACACTGGTGGCCCTATTGTTGGAATTGTCGGACTCTTCAACATCATCCGCACTCTGTGCCGTAGCAGCAAGCGGCGACAATACACCCGGAGGAGTAACTCCGGCACGAATAGAGTTCGTCTCGCTCCCAACGGCAGTACCCTTCAACGCCTGGTGGGCAATTGAAGACCCCGCAAACGGAAGTGCCTTCCTCGAATTATTACTGCTACGGCGACTCTCAAGACTCTTGGAAAGTGTCTTGCTGACTCCTTCGATGCTGGAAGCCACCAATCGTCTCTTATCCTTGATAGACTTTCCAGCAATTGCGGACATGTCTGCGACCGCCGAGACCCTATTACTAGCGACCGTCGACTTGCCCAGTCCGGGCGTAGACGGAGCTCCGGGCTTATCCTCAATAGCATCAATTAGATACCATCGCAAACCATCCGATAGCTGGAACGGGTTGTCGTTCTCATCATCCGCGACCGAGTCCGAGTCACTCGGGCCGTTTTGTAAATTTTTAGACAAGTCGACAACACGTTCCTGGATGTGGCTGATGCGAGCGACCAGCCAATCGCGATTCTTGAGCCGGTGCGACTCCTGCTCCCGCAAGAAGTAGTGAGGGAATCCGACGTTGAACGCTGCCCAAGCACCAGACTTTTGGTTCCTGGTGGGCAAGAACAAAGCAAGATCTCCCTCCTTGAAGTTCTTGAAGGCAATCTTCTCATGAGCCTCCTTGCCGGATGAATGGGCTTTGTCCCGGAACATGCGAGCATCGCGCTGGAATTTGCGCGCCACATGCTCAACATCCTTCAGCCTGCGATAAACAGTCTCAGTAAAAGTCTCCATATCAAACCCACCAATAGAGTTGATGAAGGCAAGGTACTTCTCAGCCTCTGTGTCGGGGTTGCTGTTGTTGTTCATCCAGTATATCTGCTCCAAATCTTCGCCTTCAAGACCACTCTTGTTGGTCAAGGCCGACGAGCCTTGTCGAGCCAATGAAGGGCTCTCGGAATTCTCAGTAGATTGTATGAGCTGGACAGTCGACCGTTCGGCACGGGGGATACGCTGGATAGTCATGTGAACACCCTCTCTGGTGACAATGAAACCCAGACGCTCCAGCAGCCGGACCAAGCGATCGTTTTGGGTGTATATGCGCTTAGTCAAGTCCTTAGCCTTTTCAGTACGTACCTGGAACAAACTATCCAGGGCATTGTACTTGGCCAAAGCAGAAGCGTGCTTCTCCTTGACAGTGCGAATCTCCTCCTCCAGACTTCCAACCTGAGATTGACGACGAGCAAGCTCCTCCTTCAGAAAACTAACAGTCTTCTCATCATCCTCGAGCTTCTTGCGCAGAGACTCAGACCCGGTTTCTCCGTCTGATATTTTGATGCGCAGCTCACTGATATGTTTCCGACTCTGTTCGAGCTCAGTTTCAGTCGCCTCAGAGCGCGCTTTCTCCTCGGCCAATGCTTCCCGAAGTTGTGACGAAAGAGACTCCACCTCACCGACCTTTGTGCTCGATTCAACAACAGAAGCCTTGAGCTCCTTGTTCGAAGCTTGAGTTTGGTCAAGCTCCGACTGGAGCACTGAGATATCGTTCTCTATAGTCTTCAACTTGCCGACCAGTTCCACGGCAGTAGAAATCATATCTTCCACCAACTCACAGCGGTCATCGGGAATCTTGCTGCCAGGCATCAACTCTCTATGAAGATCGTGAAGAGCGTAGTTCTGGGATTCCGAAGCAGCCTGGGCCGTACTGAGTTTCTTGGCCATGGACTTGTTCTCTTCTTGGAGATTCTGTATCTGCCTCTGCATGGTGTCGATGGTCTCCCTTTGAAGCCGAGTCTCATTACGGAGATATTCAACTTGGCCATCGTACTTGAGCTTCTCATCACGGCGATCCTTCCGTTCGGTCTTCAACTCTTCTTCGAGAGAATGAAGACGTTCGTCGTACAAGGCCTTCTCATTATCCCGAGACATTCCAAAATGTTCGATATCATCTTCGGTTTCCTCAAGCTTTTCGCGAAGCGACTTGATTTGTTCAACAAGACTCTTGCGTTCAGCACTGTACTCCTTTTCTAAGCTTTCGAGGTTGTTCAAGAGATCATTCTTGGTTGAAGTGGTCTCTTCAATCGTGGTCTTCAACTTTTGGTTTTCGCTCTCGAAATCTTGAATAGTCTTGACGTGCCCCTTGTTCTGGTCACGCTCGGCCGTAAGATCCTTACGTAACTGTTCCAGTTGCACAATGTTGGAGGAGTCGATACCATCGTGAGTAGACATCGGGCGGCTTTGGGGTCTTCTGGAAAAGTCAAGACTGTTATTGGCAGAGAATGGCTGTTGTCTGATTTGAGATTGGCGGTGTAGTAAGTCTTCAAGACGCTTAATTCGACTCTCGGCAGTCATGACTTTACTCTCCAACTTGGCTTTGTCTTCCTGCAGGGAGCGAACCAAGTCATCATCTTCCCGTATAAGGAAGCTGGCAGATCCAACCATTGAAGTTCCATTATCGTGAAGACTACCATTTTTAAAGGCTTTGATCCGCTTGGTTTGCTGACGAGTCGGCGAATTTAGATCCTCGACTAGTTTCTTGATATCGTTGACAATCTCGACGTCACCTCCATGTTCTTGGAGCAGAGTATTGAAATCTTCAAGGTCTTGCTTTGTCATCTCTGGCCATTCCTCAGCATCACCCATAAGATTTACCTCCATTCCCATGGCTGGTGAATCGAATTTATCATGACGGTATGTGTTGCCAACCATCTTTGCCCATTTCCTGCGCCGTTTCGTTTCTTCGTCTTGGAACATCGCCATAGTGTTGACCAAATTGGTAGAATCTGAACGTATTTTATCCCTCCATTCTCTTCGCCGGATGGCCTCCGCCATGAACGAAGCGTACATGTACGGCAGTTGGTGAATGAGTCGCAGATAGTCGAAAGTCGCCATGGCCTCTTCTGTCTTGCTAAGCTCGGCCATGGAGGTTTTGAACCGCTGCAGGATCTTCACTGACTCGGTTATATTGCGCATAAAGATTCCAGACTCTCCTGCAGTGGCATTACGGCACTCTGTCACATAAACAGCAAGGTCGTACATCTCTGAAGCGCGTTGCGCAAGAGTAGGTAGCAGCTTTTCAGTATGGGTGTGAGCAGTGCGAGAAGCTTGGGCAAGGTCCCTTGAGGTCTCCGAGTACTGTATCGCCATCTGATTGTCGGTATCGATTTTTTGGAACAAAGTTTGCATATCACTGAGTATTTGTTGAGAATCCTCACTCCGGGTCATAATTGATCTGCTTAACAATTGAGTGAAGGTCTCTCCCAGTTGGGTAAAGTTGTCAGACATATTAGCGGCATCCTTATCGACAGTTTCCATGTAACCCTGAAGACTCTTCAGAGCAGTTGGTGCTCGTTTACAGGATCGACGGCAGGTCTCAGGATCAAGAAGATCTTCCAGCGTGGTTTTCTGATGTGATGATATATCCTTCCCAGTCATGAACTGGACCATGAAAGGGTGGGTGGGTATTGACCGAGCTAACTCCAGATGTTTCTCCCAATCACGAGCCAACATCTCATTCTCCTTGATCGATTCTTGAGTCCAAACCTTGAGATCGTCATGGCGGGTCTGCAGAGGCTTGAAGGAGATCTCCAGGTTCATAAGCGCAACATCTATACATCTTAATATGACGTCAATCTCACTGAAACGCTCGAGACAATAGACATCAAGCTTTTCGCAGTTGGACATGGTTTGCAGCGCCCAAGAATGGCGCTTGCGATAAAGTTCCTTCCATGCTGTAATCGACTTGGGGTCGTTGAGATAGTTTGGAGGTTCGGTAAGCTCGAGCGCGGGTGGGGACGGTATCTGGAATATGTAAGGCGACAATTCGGTAGTTTTCGATGAAGACACCCGGGTGTCATACACAAAGAGCTCGGTTTCGGTAGTAAGACTTTGTACTTTGGCGTTTCGTCCTTGCGACGTAAGAACGACAATGTTGCTTTGCGGTATCGAAGTTTTGAGGGAGATCCACTTTCTGAACTCGTCTAGGCTAGGACAAAGAGTATGATGTCAGTATCGTAATCTGTGCTGGTTTGGTCTAGCCAAGCATGCGCCGTAGTTCTCCCCGGAAACTGGGTCAAAACCAACCTGCTAAGTCGAGACGAGTCCACAGTCAGCTTCAGCCCATTATGGGCAACAAATACATCCAATGTCGCCATGTCGCGACAACATTTCCCGACGATCTAGAGGTCCGGCTGTGCGGCTTGGAAGAGCAAGCGGGAGTTGTAGATGGGGGGAAATTGTCAAGGCCGCTGCGACTGAGCGCAGTGAACAGGGGAATCGCTACGTCAGCCGGACAAGCCCAGCAGCTTCCTTATGTAACGCTGATGTCAGATGAGAATTTCCCGGATAGTCGATTGCAGGACAAGCACTCATGCGAAAAGCGGTGGGGGAGGACAATATTGGCAGCGATGAGACGAGTCCGGTTGGGCTTAGGATCAAGATTACGATAATTCCAGAGCTTGGAGTTTGGTCTGGTTGCCGCAAATGCAGGAAGGCTGCAGGATCAACGACATCTATAGGTTGATGTGCCTGGTAGAATCCGGTAAGCGCAAAGCTGCGCGACACTACTTGATATAGAAGGTCCAGACCAATTTTGCATGGGGTTGTCTTTGGGTTATCTTTAGTGCTGTCCGGGAACAGATGAGCTAATCACATGTGAGCCGCCTAACCCCAACCCATGCATCATAGGGTTGATGTGGAGGAACATGTGGCGTGTGATTAAGTGTGGCTCCAGTCTCAATATGGGTTTCGGCCAGGGTTAGTCAAGTATATGATGACACCAGGCCCCAGGAACGACATCATTCTATCAGGACGGAGATTGAATCTGATCCTAACATCATCGACTCATTTGGAAGTACCAATCCAATTACGAACTAATCATGGGTGTGGCACAAACTTATGAGATGGACCTTGGTCCTACCGACAGGTCCCTACAGTTGTCCCCTGATGAAGAAAAAATTCTAGCGCTTTATGATCAACTAGAGAAGCTTCGACTGGAAGCAGCCATCATCAAAGCCCAAAAGGCGCATATACCAAAACGTGAGTCCATGTGAGATATTGTGTGACATTGTTTACTGATTGTTTTTGAAGCCAAAGCATCTATCTCTCCAGAGCAGATTCAACAAGCTCAGAAAAGGTTACTACATGCTCGATCACACTACACCTTACATAAGGAGGTTGTGGACGGTGTTTTGTCTATGTATCCTATCCTGAAAGCGGTACATCAGGGAACTTTTTCCTCGCCTATTGAGAGGTACCGTAACTCATCTCTGTTATCAAATATTGTATATGGTTCTTATGTTAACCCATCTCAGAGACATTGCTCCCCATCTGGTAACGCGTGATGAGGCAGCAGTGGAGATTGCCAAGAAGTCAACGGATATCCGCGCAATCCTGGACAAGCATGTTGTTGTTCAGAGTGAAGCACTAAAGTTGTCTAAGCAAAATGTTATTCTTGCATCAGAGATGTTGAAATTAGCAGATAAGGTCAATCGCCTCAAAGAGGAACCATTGGCCAACGTCACTGTAACTGAAGAGATACAAAAGCTCCAGGAATCCATAAAATCTAGTCGACAAAAGTGGCTGGTCATTAAAGGAACTGCCAGCGCGGTAGTTGCAGGAAGTGGTGTTGACTGGTCTCAAGATCCAGAGTTAACGGAGGTTGTCCTGGATCCAAAGGAAGAGATGTGATTTGCTTGTTGTCTATTATACCCATGTTTGTTGCAATAATAGAATGATCTAAGGAACATCTATATGGTATCCGAGATATTACAGTTTGTGGAAACTTTCTTTGAAATTCAAATAATACATTGTGGTTGGGTTGGTTAATCGACCGAGTTTATAGGGTTATAACCCACGTGTCTCGTAGAAACTATACACAAATGCGAATGGCAAAATTCTACAAGGTTTAATGCTTGAAGAATCTTTCGCTGACACTTTTCAGAGAAAAAAAAAAAAGCACATACACCAGAAATTTTCATAAGCTAAAATGTTACCCCGCAATTCCATATCACCAACAATCAATAACTTCACCATTCAAAGTTGCGATATCATGACAATTACTAACCAGAAATAATATATCCTAAAATGGAAATAAGCTTTTCCTCTACTATAAAGCGAGAGAAGGCGGGCACAGGTGTGAGGGAGCTCTGGGGGATAAGAGGAGGGCCAGGGCCAGAGCTACATCACTCAATCAGTCACGCCGCGCCGCAGCCGACGTGAGAAAAAAATAACAAGCGCGACACTGAAACCGCAGTTCGACGAAAGAAGCTAGAGAACATGGGTTATTTTTTCCTGCTTTTTGCTGCAGTTGGGACAAGCGGTTGACTGTGACTGAGGGCTAAGGCTTAAATTTTGGACCAAAAGGGAAAATGTACTATAGGAAGGAACAGTCTTGTTTCCAACATAGAGGAATTTGGTGGCCAAAAATGGCAGGCTGAGTAGCCAAATTTGAGTTTACAGTAGGTAATGCCCTGTACAGAAATTGGTTATAGCGCATACCCATGCTAGTGAATGTATGGGTGTTATTATTTCTTTGTATGGTGCGAATTTGGTGGAAGGGGAAATTGTAAGTGCATTTGGTTACAGTGCGGTTCTTGGAGTGGTGAATCGTAACAAACTGTAACAAGAAGATGCATGCAAGAGCTCAAGTGGGTATAGCCATTGGTAAGCTGATAAAATTGAAAGAAGAAGCAACACTCGCATACGCTAGCCGTCACTTCATAGAAGCACGCAGTGGTTGTTTCCCTGTGTTTATATACTAGCGGAGTATTTAAGTTGGTCGACCCATACCAGTGGTCGTTATCAGTAATATCCAAGCGTGGAGATGCAAGCTGCTGGACGTCAAGTTTCCAGTAATGACTCTTGGATTTTATTATATAGGAGAAAGATGGTTGACCTAGTCTGTATATTGCAAAGCACGTAATATCGCACATGACCTGTTATCATCGAATAATCCAAGATTGGTCTTGATCTACTGCGATTTTGTCACCATCTTCGGCTTTACTTTATTCGGCTTTACTTTAGGCGTTACTACAAATTTCTAGTGGACACCACATAAAATATTGGAAACAGTGTATCCTATGCACCCAAAGGGAGATAACCAATCACAGCCAAAAAGTCAAGCTTATTTTCGTGACCACCTTGAACACATAGGTTAAAAATAGATACATAATAATGACTGGTTACTGTGTGATTAAAGACTGGAGGGAGCTGAGACGTTGTGCAATTTGGCGTGTCCCTGTATATTGGGGCGATAGATAAATATGTGACAATTACTGAGAGTTTGTCTTTGATGCACCAAAGCTTACACGCCTCAGTAAAGTGCACCCCTCACTTGTGGGGAAACTGAGAATATAACCCTAGACTTATGCGTCAGCTAACCCGATACGGCGACTTCATCGTCGACAAGTTACAGAATGTTAATTGACGCCAACTTTTAAGTTGGTTTAGCCACTTTGTCATCTGCGAGCATTGTCTCAATGACTATCTTGATAACTTCTATTATTGACCTCAATGATTTCGTGCATCATGACCGTGACCACCAATGAAGCGATGCTGGCGATGTCACTATATTGACTTCGTATCATAGATATGAAGAACTATTGATGTCAATCAGATTGAATATCAAGTATGTAGGGCCATAGGCTGGATTTATAACCTGGGCCATGGACCTGACAGCTGACAAGTTTGGGCACGGATTGAACCAAGGCATTTACAATTACATGTCTGTATATATACTTGGAGTTCGACATGTGGACATGATCTTGAAGAGAATATCAACTCTTAGTCTTGCCCAGAACGCATGTTAGCTATGGATCATGCTAACTATATCCTCGAACTTCATATTCTTATGGCTGTGGACACAACTTGAAAACTTGAAGCTTCCAATATCAGGACCCGTTTCTCTGCAGTCAATATATTGTTAACCCTATTACTGATCATATTCAAATTTGGTGTTAAGAGGTCCAATTGTACCATTTAGAAAATCGACTAAGATAGACACTAAATCCGTCGTAATTGCCTTACAATTACTCCTACCGGCCATGACAGTGTGAAATGAGGTTTCACTAACAGTGCGAGCTCAGGACTGCAGTTCCGTAACTCTTACAGAGTAGGTTTACATGTATAGACCGGACGTTATGCTACGTTACTCAGTTTCCAGCACCGAGGTAAGTTTTTGAATTCAAAAAATGACAAATTAGTTTCTATTGATTCTAGAGATACTGAGTTCCAGTGGTTTAATCATTATAATTTTCAACATGTGGGCGGTCAAGATGCCTATGAGAAATTCGAGCTGTTCTCCAATATCTATAAAAATACAAGTACTTACCGCTCACCATATAACTACTATACCCGAGATACTACTCCATAAACTGGCTATGTTTAAACAGCGAAACAACACCAAGTCCCATACATAGAGGAGGAGTATGTGTAAGAAGAGTAATATGCGGTTGTATGGCAGGTGATTTGCTTTCACTGCTTATGGCTTAGGCCTAGCGATTTCCAAGGGCCTGGATTTGGATGTGGGATTTTCGTGTGTGCAAGAAGAGGAGGGGCAGGAACAGGAAGAGGGGAACATAGGAAAGAATAGAGCAAAAGGTTTCCCTTTTTGCTTGCAGTTCTTTGTATGGGGCCCTTTTTCCGAAAAGGCGCTTTGAAGTCTCATAGATTGGCGCACTCTCGTTTAGAGTAGACGGGGTTTCTGCAGCCCCCCTTTCCCACAGCACTTGCTCATTTCCTAGTCGTCTCACTCATTATACAAGTGATCAACTATGGGAAAGTCAGTCGTTAAGCCAGTTAAATTGTGAGAAGTTGTCTAGTTTGTATGTAAAGTCGAAACTCGAGGCCTGGAGTCTTTGTATGGCTTCGCCCCTGTTTGATTAGGAACGTGTTTTTGGTGAGATAAACTCTAACAAAGGCCAAAAAAAAAGGCATGGTTTGCTTGCTTGGTTCATTTACGGTCTAGTCGTCTGCTCATCTTTTTGTTTCTTTGCTTTCCAGAAGCTGAGAGCAGATAATGAGGAAAAACAACGGTTGCATAGAAATAATAGAAAGCACGCACCAACCACCACCACTCACACACCCTAGTGAGCAGGTGTGCTTTCCTGTTGCGTGTTGGTTTCCCCGTTCTTTATTGTGTGCGTGGTGTGTGAATGTTGCTTCTGTGAGCCCGTGCCTTCCCCTCCCATACCCTCCCCTCCTCTCCCCCAATCCCCCATTCTCCAGTACAATTTCGAAGGTGTTGGTTAAGGCCAGCCGCCCGTCCGCCTCAATGTGTTGCAGCAAGATAGCGCCAAAGGGCTCTGGCAGCTCACTGAGTACTTGGGCAGCACAGTGCGCCAGGCAATTTCTCAGCAATGAATTTATGCGGGCTATCGCCTATAGACAAGCACAGACATGTGCTTATAGCAACGAAATCACGTACAGTGTGAATGTTCATTATGGCGCGAACTCGCACTCAATAGAGGGTAGATAGTACCACGCTCAAGCGTATGTGGTTACCACCGCGACAAAACATTGAGGAGGCCACGCTAATCAGTCGCCCATAGTAAAAAGGGCCATCTTTGGCCCTCCCCCATATAACTTTTCCCTCTCTTCTTCACTCATACAATTTTCCCATACAAACTCACCACCAAAAAACAACCAGCGCTCTTTTTTCTTTGTGAGTACATCCTTTTTTGCAGCACCCACTACCAAAACGCAAGTCCCTTTTTTTTTTTTTTTTTTTTTTTTTTACCTACACTTCGCGAGCTTCGCAGCAAAGGCCTCTTACCTAGTGCAGCGCACTTACTATCGCAAAGCACATTTTGTTTTTTGTATCTGTTGCTTTGTCTACGATCCCAGAATTGCGCGCACGCTTGATTTCTCAACGCCGAGTTTGCAGATGCTTTTTCTGTGTCAATATTCACTCGAGGCCCGTTTTGAATCTTGCATTGCCATCTGAGATTTCAACTTCGATGATTTCACGATATTGCATCGCCATCCGCCTTCCCGTAGTTTGCCTGCACCTTTGTATCTTCGAGGCCGAGCAATTATTTCTGAAGCTACTTTTTGAGGTTCACTGCAATTGTTTGTCCCGAAGTTTACAATCTTTTCTCGCGATCTTGCACCGCCAATCGGCATCTTGTGATGGAAATTTGGATTTTGTGTGCAACAGCACAAGTTAAACTTCAGTCATCACAGTTCCTGGCTAGTGGCGCATCCACTTACACGTCCCGTTTTGGCGATTAAGCTTCAAACTCCTTGCGCACGTCAATTTATACTGGACCACCCACAACCACCATTGGTGTTCAACCCGCATCACTACACACATCGCCCGTATTGAGCCAATTGCTAACCATTACCTCAACAGTCACCTTTTTTATTTTTTTTCTTCTTCAAAACCCCCCATTCCATACATTCAAAATGCCCAAGGCCGTTACTGCTAAGCGTGGAACCAAGGTCGAGAAGACCCGCAGAAAGAAAGACCCCAATGCCCCCAAGCGCGGTCTGTCTGCCTACATGTTCTTTGCCAACGAGCAGCGTGACAATGTTCGTGAGGAGAACCCCGGAATTTCTTTCGGTCAGGTCGGTAAGCTTCTTGGTGAGCGCTGGAAGGCTCTTAACGAGAAGCAGCGTGCTCCCTACGAGGCTAAAGCCGCCGCCGATAAGAAGCGTTACGAAGATGAGAAGCAAGCATACAATGTAAGTTATCTCTAAGGGAGACTAGATATTTTTGGTCTGAAGTCGGTGTGTTGCATATTGTCGATAACAAACATGACTAACAATGACTTACAGGCCCAGGCTGATGAGGACTCTGCTTAAGAAAACCCATCTTATCGCACACCAACTTCTCTTAATACCACATCGCCGACAATCAACACTATAGATACTTAGACGGCGATGGACCTCGTTTTGTACTTTTTTGGTCGCAATGGTGTTGGTCGGGCATTGGAGGCACGGGGAATCAAGTACACGTGCTCATTTTTGACGGGATAGGTTTTGGATTGTTTTTTTTTTATGCTTCTTTTCCGGATTTGGACTCCTGGGTCGCTATAATGCGTCTGTACGTTTTTTTGTCTTTTTTTTACTACTCGGTATGATCTATTTTTTCTGGGCGGCTTGTAACACGAGGACCATTCGGGATCGGAATGGTTTGTTTTTTCTTGATATTGATTTTGTTGGGTGTTTGTATATCAAGTGATTAAATGTAGTATGGAATGGGTGGGTGTAGGCGCTTTCGGAGGTCGGTAAGGTGAGGTGTTGGCAATAAACATTTACTTCCAAATCCAGTTTCTCAGTGTCGTGGTCTGCTGTGGTTCTAGATGCTAAAAATGTTCTGGTCTCCGTGGGATTACAATCGTGAGATGGACCTAGCCGTAAAGCTGAAAGGGTCTTGGTCCTGTCTATTGATTATCATTGTCCAGTGAGGTCATACCTCTGATGTCGTACAGAGATTTTGGCGGAAGCTGAACATTGTTGTCGGATGGTTGACTTGGTACGAAAATATTGTTTAAGTCTATTTATAATTGTTGGATGGGACCACATAGAAAACAGGCATGTTGGTGCTATATGTCGATGTGTATAGTTTACCCGTAGGAGTACATGTGTATATAACCTTAGCAAACCCTAACAAAAGATAGACATGGGCTGTGGAAGATTTTCCACACCTTGAGAGTGCATATGGCAGAGCGGGGTGATTGGCTTGTTGGTTTGATGAAAGGTGGGGGCAAATATCAATGCAAATACTGGATAGAGAAACAGGAAGCGTGCAGATGGGAATGGCGGGATGGAATTAACCGGCTGCGGCGGGGTGGAGAAGATGGATGGAAGGATTGATGGGTTGGTGGATGGGTTGAGGTTTGGTGATAGAGGGGGCAAGGTGGATTCGGAGATTGATATCTATATATGATGTGATTGCAATCAAGAGTTGGTGTTTGACTCGTATTCTGTGAATTATGGTGATGGGAATTAGGTCATGATCATGTTTTATGTAGATAGAAGAAGAGTACTTGTTGCTCCCAGCCATCGTATATTGCGATATACCGCTCGTTCTGCACGAGTGCTTCACATCACATTTGGACATGCAGGTAGTGTGCATTTGTCTGACAGAGAGCAGAAAACGAGATATCCCGAAAAAGGACATGTCAACTTTGTGTTATGTATGCTTCTCGTAATTTTGATAAACTAATTAAGAGTCATCTGCACAGAGACAGGAACACCGATCACATAGAAATCAGAAAAAACAAAATTCTAGATGATGAATGACTCAAGATAATCATCGTGGTGATAATAACCATAGACTAAACAACCATCGTTCCCAATCCCACTAATGCTAATGCACTTTTCATTCGCTACATAGATATCCCACTCATTGATTCCCTTTCACACCGTACTACATATATGCAATAACACCTACATGCATCATTGACGTGGCCACTGTCCCGGCCTGGAATCATCAGGTGCCGATAGAATACCATTATTCTTTACGTATGCATGCTTAGTTGATTTTCAGAAGATTGAGAAGGAAAAAAAGTACTCGAGAGCTAAGCCCATAGCGGCGTAATGGATGGGGAGGATGGACACGGAGTGGTTGGATTTGCCGAGACAGAAAGATATGGGCTAAGGAAACAAGTATATAAGGGAAGAGGAGTTGCTGAGAAGGACAGATGCTTATATTGTGGGGTGTCTCTGGAGTTCTTTTCTTACTTTCTCCGAAAACTACCAAATGGGTTTATTGTTCTTTCATTCTTTTAGTTTTGCGTTTACCACATCTTTTCATTGTGGGATAGAACATCCCCCTCTAGCAAACAACCACAACCTGCTCACGGCTAAAACGACATCACCCAATATCTGGAACCTTTCCCATATAGATAGACCAAGACATTTCTCCCATATTACCAGTACCAAACACACCTCAAGACCTACGTCAGTCTTGGCTTTCCCTCCTTGCTCGACCCGTGTTTGTCTGTCGTCCTCCGCTTCTTTGCCTTCTTAGATCTCCTGTATCGTCACCACCATCTACCGGCTTGTATTGCTGCAGAAAAAAATCGATTTTATCTACAGATCATTGGCGTCTGGAGCATTCGGCAATTCCTGATTAGAAGTAGGGGGGTTGATCGAGATAAGAGACTTGAGGTGGCACACACACAGAGACTCATAGTGGTCTATATTGAAGAAGTGGGTTGACAAGAGAGAGGCTCTTCTTAATTGGGAAACAAGTGACGTGTGTGTATAAAGGAAAGAGAAGAAGGTGGCATTTGGCTTGGATTGGGATCTTCGTAGGGGAAGGTTATACGAGGAACTCATTATTGATACCTGGAACTCTGCTTTCATCCTTTTCTTTCCAGATTTTTCTCCGTTTTCATCTCATTGAACAATCACATCAAACTATTACTTGAAGCAGTACAACTTACAACACCCCAATAATGGTTCCACTCACTGCCTACTATCCTCCTCTCCCTTCCCCTTACCTATTTCTTCAGACAAATCTCCTTTCACTGCCGTCTCTCCTCCATCCAAGCCCTGCTAATCCCCCAGCTTCCTCCGATATACCAATTATCATCACTATCGTGACAACTATCTCTCGTCTCTTATCACTCATCATTGACTCAGAGTCCCGATGTTCTTCCTCGCGGTGGGCCAAGGTTGTCCCGTATTTGGAGTACATGAAGCCGTCGTTGGAGATGACGCTGGAAGATTTGGCCGAGATTGAGGATGTGAGAAGCAAGGGGAGACGGGGGATTCGGAAGGTACTGAAGGGGATGGAGGAGGAGGCGGGGATCTCAATGGTTGGGAGGATGGGCATCTACCGGAGGTATCTAGAGGGGGTTTTGGATATCATTGTGAGGTATGTTTGAATAACGATGGCAATGAACTTTGACAGATGAATGAGACCCACTGACGCGTTATTAGACCAGATTCTAGGATATCGTCGGACTTCGTCATTGCGGATGAAGATTTGAGAAAGTTACGGACTAGACAGCGGCTAGGCAAGTTATGCCCAAAAAGACAGAAACCACGAGAAGCAAATATTAACATTTATAATACAGACGTACCCGCCATCAAGCCGCCATCTCGTCCTTCCTCCACTCGACCCCGCGCTGAAATACACACCGCCAAAGCTCGCCAAGGCGCCCACTGGCTTCAGAGACTTTTCAATCACCCTCCGCCCACCACTCACCGCTTTCTCATCAGCACCCAGTAAGTTCCATTTTTGGACTGATCACTTTGGGCAATTGCCTACATTTACTAACATCATGCAGTTCTACCGTTAATGACCCAGAAGCTTCCTTCATAAACCCAATTCCGCCGAGTTCCCCAACTCTGCTGAACAGAGACTTTAATAACCACCACCTCAACATCAAGATATACCTCCACGCCCATACTGGTCGGCCGTATATTATCGCGTCTGAAAACCCCGGATACCCTCACCCTCACCCGCAGACTACCTACTCGCAATCTGACGTCACCCAGCTAATCTTTACCCGCGGCATCCTCCATCGACGCTCCACCAACACCCATGAGCCCTCTCACGAACTTGTCATCTCCCGGCTTGTCCCCTCCTGCCACCGAGACCGCCCACACAAGATAGAATGGCTCGTCTTGTCCATGGACACATGGGAAGACCTGGTGCTCCTGTGGACGGCCCTCCACACGCTAAAAGCGCAACTCGGCACCCCGAAGCTCATGACCAAGCACGAGTTTGAACTCACTGGGGAAACCCCGCTGGGCACCGTGCAGATTGCGGAAAAGCGGGAAACGAGGGCGCTGTTGGTGCTGGAGGATAAAATGACGGGTGGCAGACGGCTGCAGTGCGTAGTGAATGAGGGGGATATGCAAATGTGTACGGTGTGGACAGGGTTTATCTCGGGGCTTTGGCGGGAGAAGGGGTTGCTGAGGAGGGTGGATGAGAAGACGGTGTTGATTTTTGGGCTGCAGATTCATGTGTTTAAAACTGGGTTTAGGGGGAAGAGGGATGAGGAGTGGGGAGCATTTAGGGTGAGGTTTTTGAACTCAAGGAGTAAGTATACCCGGGTGATGTTTTTGAGAGATGAGGCCGTTGCTAACAATGCCTTGCAGACATGTTTCAGTTTATGGACATCTTTGATATGCTGGATGAATCATCGAGTTCATCTTGAGGGGAAGGAGATTATTATGATTGACGATTTAATGGCCTTTTGTGTTTCATTCGTGACAATTTGGCTTTTTGTATTCTGATGCTTGTAAACCAAAATGTTGTATCAAAATAGTTGATTGTGTTTATCAGATCTTTTCGCAGTGTAGGTACAATACAGATTGTCCTACGTAATAAAGTTAGATCACTCAACTGCCAATGCATCTTATCAGATCAGATATCTGCCTTGCTTGAGTCTTGCATCTTCCTCTGCCTTACACAGTCACAAGTCACAGCTTGCCAAGTCAAACATTGTGTAAATTTGAACATCATACATGTCATTTTTGCACATACAGACGGACCATCAAATAAAAACAGAACCCCCATCTTCAAGATGTCAGAATCTCAGATAATAAGACATCAAAAAATGAACCCAGAAACCAAAGAAACAGAGATGAACAAACGAGCGTATCAAGAAAGAAAGAGATAAGAAAAAGGGGCAAAAGATTTCCTTGTGTACTGTAATCCGTAGAAAAGAAAAAGAAGAACAAAAGTGGAAAAATAAAAGACACAAAGAGAAAGAGAAATAGAAAGACACCAAAGAAATACATCCGACCTCAGTAATTCAATCCAACTCGTACCTGTACACACACCCACACACACACCGCTGGCCTACTCAAACATGACTCTGAATCCCACACCCCATCGGCGAAACCCCCAACCTCTTACTTGCCCTCCCCGTCTCCGCATCATGCTCCATCGTCGGCGGCGCCCCCATCGCCGACACAGTCTTTTTCAAGCTGTTTTTTAACCGGCGGCTTCTTGACGGGTCGGCAGTCCCACCGGGAGCGTCGACGTTGGAGGACCCGGAGGGAGATACAGAAGAGGTGTCGAGGGACTTTTTGTCGGAAAGAGAATATATGGAGGAGACTGCAGTAGAGGTGGTGGAGGCGGCGACGGAGGAGGGGCGGAGGGTGAGGGAGGAGGTGAGGGAGGAGGTGGTGGGGATGCGGGTGACGTTGGGGGGGTCGGGTGGGTAGTAAGAGTTGTTATTGTTGGTCGACATGGTTGGTGGGTTGCAAGGGCGATTTTTCTTTTTTGATTTTTCTTGTTTAATTGTATGAAGAAGGTGAATGAGCGGTGGGGATATTCCGGGTGGTGGTGGTGAATGTCACCGGCGAGTTCCGGCCTGTTCTCACGCGGTGGGACGCCCGTGTACCCTGAAACCTTTTGAATCTTCAAGTGTGAGTGAAATCAGCATATGCAATCCAATCCGCCTTGAGCAACTCGGCAAACGAGTGCTGTCAAATTCCAGAAGATGGGGTTTTTTTTTTAAAAAAAAAAAAAAAACAAAGAACCCTCTCTCGCAGTTTCCGATATCCGATGGCTAAATACACAATATGGCGTGCAGCGTTCACTCTCAACCCAAAAAAGAGAAAAAATAATAAAAAAACAAGTCCAAAGGTCGAAAAAGCGACGCCGACGAGGCCTTTCCAGCGAGGAACAGGCTTGGCTTCGTCTTGGCGGGCTAATGGACGAGCAAAAGGAGTTTTTAGCAGAACAGAAAAGAGATTATTTAGATAGTGCTAATAGAACAGACAGTATGGAGAATTTCCTTATCAATAGTGATGGATGGGATTGATAATTAGGGTTTGATCAATGTGGTGATAGAGTCGTGTGACACAGAGAGGACAGTTGGTTGTGGAGAGTGTTGTGAAATTGCGAGGAACAATAATTGTTGGCGAGTAGACGCTGATCAGGTCAATAAATAAATTATTTGAACAAGCTTGTTAGAGGATATTCAACTTTTTGAAAAAGAGCTGACGACGCATTGATATAAAGATGCTTGATACGATAAATAAGTAGATAAAGAAGACAACGGGAAATGTGACGCACGGTGGGGGAGGGGGGAGGGGGGTGGGATATCCTTTATATTTTTACTGAAGTTTGCGGGCAACAAGGGCAATAATGGGCAGTGGAGTGCTGGGCGGGTATTTAGTCTGTCACTGGGGGTTTTTTCAGCCTTTGATTTCTTGTTTAGTGGCAAGAGATTTTCAGAACATAGATAATAGAATGCCTGAGTATTTTGTTATTGGGATAGAAGAAGAGGAAAGATGGGGGAGAGGAATTGGGGATGTGTATGAATGGATGGACGGATGGGGAATAGTTTGCTTGCTTGTTGGTTGCTTGAATTCTTGGCTGATGGTGTTAGGATAGGCCGTGTCTCGGCTGGATAAGATATATGTGTGAGTGAGTGATGGAAAACTTGATGAACAGCAGAATACTCTAGAGATCATCACTATATTATTTTTCATTTTTGTTTTCTCGTGATATCTACAACAAAAGTGACCCATCTGCTTGGAGAGATATCTCATTTATTTACATCCCACTTTTGCGTTATCAGGATGCAGGTGAAGCACCAGACCAGACCGGGGGGGGGGGGGGCTTTTGGTTAAATATATAGATATGTGTACATATTGGGAAGTGAGAGGAAGGGAAGCAGAGTGTGGATCTTTGGGAGTCTTGGGTGATTCCTCGGGGCCAATAATTGTTATTTAGTGTTGACACTGAAGGTAAGTTAAGAAGATTGACCACAAAACTTACCAAGAAGTTTGCTTGTGTACAGAATGGATGTCTGCAACGGATAAGATCTGATGATGCTGTTACCCGTCAACCGAAAGGCACAAAGAGCAAAATGACAAACATGTGTAGTTTGTTGTTTGCGCTTGCTTGCCTCTACAATAGCCGAACCTAAAGTCTAGACAAAGCTTATCTACGTGACGGCGATGATCGGGCTAGTGAGCTCGGGTCGGGAAATCAAGAAGCAGAAAAAGGCGAGATGGACCGGGTGCGGACCGATGAGAGAGAGACGGGCTGTTACTGGAGGTTGAATATTGGGTAGTTTTTTTATTTTATTATTCTTTGAAAAAAAAAAAACCTCAGTATTGATGTCCATCACATCACAGGTCGGGATATTTTCTCACATAGCGGGCGCAAGAATTATTCGTGATTTTATTTGGGTTTGATTCGGAGATATTCAACATGTTTGTTGTCAGTCTCTGTATGTCTCTATCTGGATATATGACTCGCTCTACAAAATCCACTCCATCACCACACGTAAGTAATCTAGACAAGCATCCTACAATTCACATTCTGTCTTGCAATATTCCTTATCACATTCACCCATTTACTCTGACCGCCACCCCATTCTGTCTCCCCTCCCCAATATGCAATCATCACACTCCCCACTTACCTGCATACAAACATTACATGTGCATCAAATACCAAATCGCTCCAAGCCGTCGCATGCTAGTGTCCATGATCCATCAATCACATGCATGCGTTGATGCTCTAGTGGGCTCCATTATACATATAAAAAATGGATACATGAAAACATGTACGCTTTGCGATGCCCATAATGGCAATCGAAAGCCTGTGCTGACCATGATGCTGCCGTCTGCTAGCGGTCTGTGGGCTGCGCCGGGCTGGCTGTCATGGCCAACACAAACCGACCAGGTTGAACCAACCGGCCACCATCTCATTGCCAAATACAACCCAAATACAACCCCCTTCACGATCTTTCATTTGCGAATATCCAAAACAAGTAGTTTCCAGTAAAAAAACCAACCCTTTAGTAGTACACCCCCTGCAACACATACGTACGCAATATGCCATTATTCATCACATCCTGAGTAACTGCCATATACGCTATCGCCATCTATCACATCATCTAGTGATAACCTTTTGTGATCTGGGATACGGTGGGGCTCGAGTTAAGTTTGTGGGATGACACGGAGGCTGGGGCCGAACGGGGTCAAAAGGGTAGAGAATAAGAAATAGGGTTGTATGTAGAGTTCAGATATATGGGTTCTTGAAATATCCATCAAAATAATGACGATGCGGCCAAGATACAAATGTATATCTCTCATCTAACCATCCTGCACTCTATCCCCTTCATACCTATTCTTTGGAATCACGATAACAACCTTCATTTGCATATCCCGCCACGTCCCTCTCTACAGTTTCGTGTGGGGGTTCTTGCCCACCTCTCTCTTTTTCACCCGCAACATCAACAACTCCAGTGTCCCGAGAATACGCGCTTGTACCCTTTGCGGCTTATTCGCTTCCCCATTTGGCTTTAAGCTTCTTAGAGGAAAATGTCAGATAAGCACGGACAGACAGATAATCAGGAGCCAAGATAGTGTGTTCAGAAATTAACTAGTAACAGCTTCTTTTCTAGGGTGGCAAGATTGTCCAACAACGAAGCGGGCAGGGGCCGGTATGAAGGGACCCGGAAAGCGTGTGCATGACCCCGAAGCTTCCACCATCGATACCTTCCTTCAGACAATATATGATAGACAATCCAATTTGCAAAAAAAAAAAAAAGCTATTGGTATTAAAAGATCCCTCCAATATGGCATAAAACATTAAACATTCAATCCCAATCTATCTATTCGATATCATCTCCCCCTTTCACAACTCCTCTTTGACTGGCCCTCTCTCCCTCTCCTTCCTCAACGCCTCCGCCAACACCCAACTCCAATGCCCCTCCTTCGCCCCCTTCGCAATCCTCTCCACATGCCAATCCCAACACCCCTCCTCCGTCCGTCCATCTCCCTCCCCCCCGCAAACCCTCTTCGCCTCATTCCCCTTCAACGCCGCTACACTCGGCCACTGCCCCCTCTTTGCCCCCATATCTTCATCTAAAAAGATATCCATAACAATCTGCGATAGCCTCGTCTGTGCCTTGGCTAACTCGGGTTCCGTCCGAATCAGCACCTCAAGGAAGTGCCGCATGCCGCCGGTTGCAAGGAACTCGCGTCGGAAGGAGGGGTTGGGTAGGAGGCCGCCGTAGATGCTGGCAAGAGCGCGGACCCGCTGGCCCTGTTGGGCAGCGATTTTCGCATCGGCACTGAGTGTTGCGGGGGCAATCGAGCCGTGGAAGATGTGCTGGCCGAGGGCCGTCCGGTTGGGGGCGCACGTGTGCTGTTCTAGCTGGGGCCACTTGTCCATGACTTCCCGGAGGACCTTGGGGTTATTTTGCAAGGCGCCCGCGAGCGTGTTCACCGCGGCATGGGAGCGGGAATAGCCCGAAGGTGAGATGCCCGCCGAGGGTTCGTCGAAGCCGAAGCAAAGGAGCGCCGCAATCATGTCGTAGTCTGTCGTCATTAACTCGCCGTAGTATACATCATTAGAGATGTCGGCCAAAGCTTCCAACGCCGCATCAAGATCATGTTCTGCCGTTGCATTCCCCGCCGCAATCGCCGACAATGCCGCAAAGAAATCATTACTCTGCGGCAACGCCTTCTCCACAACGTCCGTCCCCGCCGAATATGTTCCCGTCATTGGCCCATCGTCAATCTCTGTCGATGGCTTCGACTGAGCCTCCACCACCACTAGGGAATCATCCTGGTTCATGACAATCTGGTCACCATCGGCTTCCGTTGGGTTCATGAGCTTGGCTTCTTTGCGGCCGGTTTCAAAGTCCATGCGGACGTGCAGGCCGGGGGAGATCGATTGACCTTCACGGATGACTTGGAAGGTGTTGGTGGCGTTGAAGATGCGGGGGTAGCAGTCTTGGATGTTGCCGGTGGTGATGCAGATGAAGTCGTCGGTGGGGGCATTGGAGGAGGAGACGGCGAGGATTGCCGGGATGAAGAAGAGGAGGGTGAATGTGGATGCGAGGGGTTTGGAAACCCCCGGGCGGGATCGTGGATTTGAAAAGAAATGCATTTTAATGATTAATTTGATTATCAAAGTATATGAGTGATAAACTTGATGAGTTATAGTGAATGCGTATGATATGTGGGGTTGGTCTTTTTATATGGCTCCGTTGTCCGTAAATGGTTTAAGTGGCCTCTGTCTCAAAACAGCCTGGAACTTTTGCCGTATCAAAATTTACACGTTGAAGCATAGCACTAGCGTTGGGGTATCTCAAAATACGAAATGGGTTATAAACACACGTGATCAACCCTAGTTATTCACAGCACCAAATGATAGGCTACCACTATCCCAGGGCCGCCTTCGGGTCATCAGAATCAAACTAGCGTAAGGATTTCTAGAACATTAGAAGAAGACAACTTGTCAAGATTACACAAATATTCCCGGGAGGCGTCGTCTGTAGACCATCACCCGAAATTTACCCCTGCCCTCCCCACCAACCACAGCAACCCCAAATCCCTCCAAACCACTCATTGTCCCCACCCAGAGCGAACGACGATCATCCCCGGGCCCGGCGCCGAATCCCATCAATCGCCATATAACTAATTCAATTGATAATTGAAATCACATCCTACGAACCCATTGGCTATTTTGGAGGCAATATACAAGGTCAATGTCTGCACTTCGCCTTAGTCGTGCCTTGCGGCTGGTGCCCCGTCGGGCCCCTCGGACCGGGAGATCTTATTCTTCTCATGCCCATGACCACGGCTCCGCCCACAACTCCGCTCCCGCCAGTTACGGCCCCACCCCTGAAGAAAGCTTCGGCGTAAGTCTTTTTCTCTTGCCCATCCTCCCCTTTCCCCTCCCACCAGCTGACATTTTATGGATCACCCCCCTTCCAGCTCGGCTTTTATCTTTTGGTTGCGGCCGCTCCTTTTTCCGCCGCAGTGTATAAGTTCTCCCACACTGAGGGTGGGGAACCCTGGATTACGAAGAAGATTGCCGAATGGTCGGATAACCACGATACCTGGCTGGAACGAAACACCGGGCACTCGATTGCCGTGGAGGACATGGCGAGGGACCGGCTGCTGTTTTTCCACCAGAACAGAGCGTACGCCTACAGTGTTCGCAACCCCGAGTAAGTCAATTTGCCATGATGAACACCCGGGGAGTGGAGTGGATTTGTTGCTAATTGGTTTTGTCTGTAGGGTTCTCTTTTCTGGGTCGGAGCGCTGCTCGTCGCCGAGTCATATTATTAACTTGGACAAGGTGGCCGCGCATTACCGAGCTCAGTTACACGCCAAGGAGAACCAGAAGGCTATTGTATTGGCCAAGGCTAAGATTTCTGCCGAGATGGAGAACTAACAGGGACGGACATCTTCCTCATGAAACTACAGAGCTGCTTGGATGAGTGTCGGATTTAAAGGCTAGACACAGATAACAGACAACAGGACAACAGAATGGACGACTAGTGTACGTGTAGATATACAGGTAGATGGTCAAATTATCATTGAGCTAGGCAATATGGTAATTACCTCGTAATACTATTGTTTGATCTTGTAACCAAACGGAGGTCACACTCAGGAAAGATGAATCATAAGTCAACAGCACAGAACTTCACACATCACAAGATCTTGGAGGGAACAGGAGCTGGAAAATAACCAGATTCAATAAGATCCCAAACACCGTTGTATATGCCCATAAAACCAGCAAATCACTTTTCTTGCTGATGACATGTGAACTATCGTAACTTTTTTTTTTGATTCATTCGTCACGAAAAAGGTATCCCAACCCACGAACATGTGTTCAGCAAAACCTAGCCAAGCCATGCACACACCCCTAACCCTTCCGAAAACACCACGCAAACGTTTACTTGAGGGGAATGAAACGAGAAGAGTGAGTGGCACCGATACCGGGACGACCGTGCTTGACGGGCTTGCTGTGCGGCTTTTAGTAACGATGTTCCGGATAGCGATACTTGAGTTCTGCATGAACACCGGGCGAAACTTACTAGGAGATAGAGAACTCACCCAGGTAATGACCAACCATCTCAGGCTTGATCTCGACCTGGTTGAACTCCTTACCGGAGTAGATACCAATGACGGAGCCGATCATTTCGGGGACGACCAGCATATTACGGAGGTGGGTCTTGACAACCTCGGGCTTCTCGTTGGGCTCGGCCTCCTGCTTGGCCTTGCGGAGCTTCTTGATCAATCCCATGGGGCGGCGCTTGAGACCGCGGTTGATCCGGCGGCGAGCACGGGCGTGGACAATCTTGCGGAGCTCATCGGAGTCGAGGTCCAGGAGGCTAGAAAGGAGTTAGTGGGATGGGATAAAGATGAGTCGCCAGATCTGTGGAAATTGCGCTCGTCTGATGTATCAAAATGAGAGGTGTGGAGGCGTAACATGGCGGAGTTTAGTGACGTCGGTGAATCGAAAGTGGGGTAAGTCCAGAAATTAGATTGTTGACAAATTCTTCATAATCGTATGAATTGTATGAGTCGTATAGTAAAGACTGATTCTTTTCATTTGCAGACTCAAATCGTAGACAGGGCGCAAAATCTCTCAGATTGGTTGGCGATTGGGTAAAACGTACGCATCAAGGTCGACACCACGATAAGAGAACTTGCGGAAGGCTCTCTTGCGCTTGAGCTCGGCAGCCTCGACAGCGTTCTATTGCAACAATGAATGTTAGCTTGTTGCCCATATTCCCACGGCATGCTGGACAAGCAGAGTCCCAGGCATTATGTATGTATAATGTGGTGGTGTGTAGCATCGTTCTCATCTAATATCGAAGTTTGTCAAAATATAATGGTATCAAGGTCGTCTAGTCGAAAATGTTTCGAACGGTGATGTGGTGTCATTGGTGGTTATCAGTAAGGTGATTATGAGCACATATGCTCGGGATGGCACGTACGTATTCCTCGTCAGCCATTTTTGCGGATGTATTGTATGGTGAATCGACTTTCGGATTGACGATTTTCGCGAACTGCGTTATTGACGGCCGGTAGGTATATTTGCCGGTGGTGGACAAACTGGAGATTTCTTGGATTCAGGGCTTGGGTGCCCTCTGGTGAATCCACACGTGATTTTGTGCTTTGTGTGTGAAAAATAGCCAAATTTGTGCGGTCGAATGCTCCACTTTGGTAGATAAGAGATTTACAGGTTAACGATAAGAATTTCCAGGACCCTTGCAGTCTTACACAGCTGGTGGACAAGTGCTGGCGACTGTCCCATCTTTATGACTAAACATGGACTGAACATGGCCTCGATCACCCAAGATGAATTTCAACTGCATCGAGATTGGGTGTGGGGAATTAACATGCCCAAATCACCCGAATCTTGATTTGATGATGACGTAGAAATAATATTTGGTTCTATTTTGCGTTTAAAACTTTACAACATGCGGGATGTGTTGCAGCCCTATACTTAGGGTTATGTTTTATTGACAATTATGTCTTACTTTCGGCCGAAACATTCTGCGTGTTCTGCATATGTGGTGAAACTTTGTAATTACCACATTTTAAACTGATCGCTGTATCTCACATTACAATAAAGAGGACATGGGGCCAATCAAACCACAAATTCGAATTTGTGTGGTTGCCAAGCCAAACGCAATTTTAGTTGCCCACATGTGTTTACCATTCGATTGATCATTATTGCAAACCCCAAGAATTTGGCAGACCGATATTCATACATCGACAACATTGGCGTTCTCTCTTCGGGTAGCTGAGTATTTCAAAACGGATTGCAATGCCATCATTCTTGTGTTATATATTCCCACATACCGCATGCTTGTTCCGCCTCCACCATGCCCTGTAGCAAAAGAAACCGAAGGACTTGAGGTCTGGGCAAAGTCTTGGAAAGCAGATATCGAAGCAGCATGAGTGGCTCGGATTATCTAATGCCAAGACTGCAAAGACGTAAAATCCCCATTTCGTGCTAGTCCAACTCGGTGCTTGGCAAGATATATCGGCAAGGTAAAAGAAGCCACCAAGTCCTTGGCTTGTATGTTTTTCAGCGCCATTGACGCTGCCAGACTAACTGTAAGCAGATATATCCAGACGCCGCCCACTGGCGACCGTTCCGCCAAATGTTGATGATGCTCGACATTTGTGGTCATCACCAAACATGGCAGCTTTGATCGATGGGGATTGATGCGACCGTGATGTGGGCGTCTGCGTAACATGAGCGAAACAAATGTTGCCGAATGAATCATTTATCAAGCCGGTCGAGAGGCTCCTGATTGTAACTAACCAAGAGCGTCAAATAAACTATGAAAAGAAGGAACAAAACCAGATCCATTGAACGCTTGACCGATTATGACGGAATAGTATGGATTCTAGAGTCGCCCCGCTGTGTGACTCGTTTACCAAGAGAATTGCACCTGCTAAAATTCTTTGGCATGGGACACAAAAAAGGCGCTCCGATATGACTGGACCTCATAGCGTAGGTCTCAGTAGAATATATCATTATGAATCCGTTTCTTTTTTCTTTTCGGAGCATCACGGGTAAAGTGGCGGTAGTGGTTTACAGATTTCCGGCCGGGGTTTGTCCGCAAAGGTAAAATTGTCAGTCGACATAGCTCCGGTAACATCAAACACAACGACGAAGGTCGAGCATCAATGCTCGAGCACAGCTGTCAATCACTGGTGATCGCTCATCAAGGCACTTATTTCTTGTAGGCTCCGGAATGCCTGTCAAGCCACTAGGTGTGCAGAGGCATCATCTTGTGTGGTTCACCATGTACAGGGAGCTGTCCGAGGCTTTGTGCATCGAGGATTCCGTGCCCCGATCCGCCAATACTGCATTGTTCCACCCACTCCAAGTCTTTCTGGATCAAAGTCTGTTACAAGGTTATTGGCTGTCTTAATTAAAAACTGGGGTGCAACAACAGCGCTGGCTCGTACGTGTATGTGGTGTGTGTGTGTGTGTGTAAAAGACAGTGCCAGGTCATTATATATTGGTTGGATCATGACGATGTTGGTTAATATTCTCAGCGTTCAACAAATATTCTGTTCCTAAATACTCATTCGTCTTCCAGGTCTCCCACGCTCTAGTTTTTTACTCCGAATGCTTGGCTTGGTCACGCGTTAGACCAGCCTGTCTTGGCCCATCAACGCCGAGCTCTTGAGTCTTGGCGAAATCTTATCAGAGCTAGAAGTGCCAAGAGTCCCTTCGTTTCCCTGACTATTTCCTTCACATTCTCCTCCTTGGCTTCTTGGTTCCGGTCTTGATTGTGCCGTCTTGTAATGGAAATGTGAAATATCAACTGTTGATGGTCTTGATTCCTTCAACCCTCTTCCCTTTCGTTGTCTTATATCTTTGTTTGCCTGCATACTTGCATCACGTCACAATCTTTGTATCTCATGTTTACGTACAAAGGAAGCCCATCTTCAAAACGTCAGCAAAAACATCGGCTTACGATCTTAGATCCACATTTTCCAACCTCACCAACGATCACCACGCATACTATCTCCTGTAAAACCCACTTTGAGAAACTATTAGTGGATTCATCCTTTGGCTGCGATTTGCCTTTTTCGCCTGCATCCCGAACTATCGCCAGCTTCCGTAGACATTGCAGCTGGAACTCCTTGCGGCTGTCTTGCGCGGTTGCTTGGTGACGATCACCAAGTCACTTACGAGGTCGCTTCTTGAGGAGAGACGGGGCCGTATATAAGTGCTCTGAATTGTCACGAAAAAGTTCAAAATCTAGGGTCCACCTACTTTGTTGATCGGATCTTATGATCTGACCTTGGGATTTTAACTTGTTATTGGGGCATTTTGACAAATTGACATTTACAAATTGTAACATTGACGGCGTTACATTTATCTGGTTGACATCTGGACATTTGGTACAGGTTGTCTGACTGCCGACGACAATCGTCAATTCAGATTATCTTGCGACTGTTGTGGGTATTGGTGGTTAATTTTCCTGTTATTCTAAATTTGGATAACGAGTTGGGTATTATCATCTTCCAACCGCATCCCGAACCTGGTCGCCATACAGCATCACCGCCATATTTTGAGTCCAACCTTGGATATAAATTCTCGCCATGAGTACACTAGCGACGAGAACCCCTACCTCTTCTCCACCGACCACAACTTCGTCCACTCTTTCGTCCACAGTCAGCGTCTATCCGTCACTCATCACATCATGGGAAAAGCCAGCTTCTGTGCAATGTCATTACACTTATGACATTGCAGCTTTGGGTCAATCAAGAGAAGACTCCGTCACTGCATGGTTGGATCTACATGTTGATTCTGCGGCCTCAACATTTTCCTGCTATCCTCCGGGAATGTTCGATGGGGGGAATAATGGGACTTTTAGTCCTGCGGTATGTCCCACGAGTTGGACGACGGTCGCCCATTCACAAGCTGGCGATGGTCTGGACGGTGTCACTACCAGAACATGCTGCTCAGAGTAAGTTTTTCTTGGATTCCACATCACTTACAACATCCGTTAACACACAACAGGGGATATAACCTCAACACACAAGGTGTCTGCGTTGGTTCGTTTTCTAATGTCACCGCCACCCCGGCATCCTACATCTCTTCATTATCATCATACGCCTATCTTACCGAAAGTGTTACGGTTCTCCCTGCTGCCACTATTGCCCACCACCACATTGCCGTTGAATACACTGGAGAGGACCTCGAGGCCATCAATTTTATGGCCGAAGAAGAGTCTGTCAGCTCCCGCACCGTTGACCTTCCCCTCGGTGGAAAACTTGGTATCACTTTTGGCGCCCTAGTTTTTGTAATAATCGTTTCTTTGGTGATCTGCTTCGTCTACCGGTGCTGGAAAAGCCGTGATGAGGCTCGGCAGAGGACCCGAGATGTCGAAAGGTCGGAGCGACATTTGACCATATATCGGGGACAGTTGGGCGATGCGAGTGAATATAGCCCAGGTATCAGTTACTCACGGCGAGGGTCGGTGCCAGCGCCGACGATGTACGGAGGGGTTGTAGGATTGGGGAAAGCGGGGACTGTGGGCAGTTCGGGTAGTAGTGATGTGTCGAAAACGGAGAAGGGGAAGAGTGATGCGCGGGGTGATGTTATGACTATCTCCAGCCAAAGGTTGAAAGAGCCGCCGGGGCCGGTTGTGTTGAGAGGGTGATGATTAAGGTGAAATGAGGAGATGATGAGGAAATGCATTTTTTGGCGTTTGGGCTTTTTATTTTGCAGATTATGATATCATGACTGAAGGTATTGTCGGTTTTTTGCCGGTACATATACACACATTACATTCGTCCCTCTGTAAATGATTTCCTCGCGATTCATGGATAAAGATGACGCTTTAAGTTCTCATGTCTGACTGCATATAACCTGGCAATCCAGATTGCCGACTCGCTCTTATGATACGTAGCCTTGTCTCGAGGCTCTCTAATTTCTTGCCAAGCTAAGGCTGTGACTTGCGGTCTCCATCGCCATCTTACCCTTCAAGCAGGAATAACCCAATCATAACATAGCCTTCACAAAACGAAATGTAAACACCTTACAGAGAAATCTCCCCAGCTCTACTCCGGCTGTTGCGAACATGAATGAGGCCCTGCAACCCACAGAAAACAAAGAAGCCCTATTGATGCGATAAAGGTTAGCAATCACATACTTACTTCTTGATTTCCATCTCCGTCTCCGTCTCCGATTCCTATCGCCAAGTTGTCCATTGTCCATTTATCCTCTGCTTGTTGTTCGAACCTCCATAAAGTTCCGTTCTCAGCAATATTCCCCCGCATGAACCCTATGTGTAGATTGTTTACGTACCATGTAGATGAATGTCGCGCTGTATATGGCCCCGGCAACAGCGGGTAGCTCCTCAGGCGCAGGATCATCGCGGCTGCCGGCGAACTCTTCGTGGCCAGTTTCGTAGAAGTAGGCGAGGGGGCCGAGGATGAGTATGGCGAAGACAGAGAGGATGGTGCTGCGTGGGCTGTGTTAGCTTGGGGTATTTCAATATATGTAGCTTTGTTAGGAGAGGGGGCAAAGGGAGGCTGAGGATTAAGAGTATTCGAACGTACCAGGCCCAGGCGGTGTTGGCGCCGACGACGGTCTTCATTGTTACGGGATTTGTGGGGGTTGTAGCGGTATCGACGGTTCGTATGTACTCTTAAGTTTCCTATGCACAGAAGGCAACAGCGTTGGTAGGGCGGTGTTTGTGGTAATTGGTGTGGTAGCGGGCAGCGATTCGATGATGTCAAGCTACAAAAAACGTCATTAAGCGCCTTCGCGCATCACGACAATGCGCGATGCAGGTGGCGCATGCGATTGGGATTTTAGAGGTGGTTAA
The DNA here is from genome assembly GCA_030294605.1 of Ambrosiella beaveri. Classification (NCBI taxonomy): domain Eukaryota; kingdom Fungi; phylum Ascomycota; class Sordariomycetes; order Microascales; family Ceratocystidaceae; genus Ambrosiella; species Ambrosiella beaveri. The sequence goes on from JARQWA010000007.1 coordinate 265,933, forward strand.
ACTAGGATAGGCTGTACAATTAGGGTTGTTTAGTACGTGTAAGTGGAAACCCTGGTCTGGAAATCCTTACTGTGGACTTGATATGCAGGAAAGTCAAGGTGAAACTTTAGTGCCGAGGATGGTTGCAATGTCTATCTAAGAAAGTATAATTGGAGCTTTTTTTTTACTGGAAGGAGTAATGCGGGGTGGTTGACATGATGACGACATTTTTACTATGGAACGACGGCGTACAAAGCGGCCGGCGCGGCTTGGTGACATGCGGATTTGGTGGGTATGGTGCGGGATGATGGGAGAAGTGGGGGTAAAAAACGGAACAGATAGGCGAAAGGTGCGTGCGGTGGTTGTGAAGGTGGTTATGGAGATTAATCATGACATTTTGCGGGAATTGTTTTCTTTTTTTTTCCGATGTATATAAGTTTCATTTGGTGGATTGGGGGTGATGAGATGGATGATCGAGTGAGTGTGGATGGAAGTGGGAAACAGACAGAGAGGAGGCGAAGATGAGGCGGCGGAGGCAGAGGAGGGAGAGAGGGTTGTCAGAGGGTGAGACAGGCAGTGTATTTTGGTATTTTTTTTGTTTTCTTTTTACTGGAAAGGGCGAGAGAGGGAGGCATGTGGTATGGCGGCGCAGGGGACGTTTCATGTTTTGGGAATCATGAGGCTCACAAACTGTTGGACAATGATACATTTAAATAGAAAAGAAAAAAAGGAAACATCTTACTGATGGCAATGAATCTATCTAAAGAATTCTCAAAGGGTTCTCTACATAAATATAAAAATAAAAAGCGGGGTGAGGTTCGTTTCTTTGGTTGAGTGGTTTATCGATTGAGGGAAATTGACGTCATGGGAACCACGGGCTCGTATTGGGAAGGAGATATTAATGGGTCGGAAACGAATAGTTGCAGTTGGCTGTGGTAACGTCATGCATGTTTTAGGATGTATCTATGTATGGCAATGTAATTGATATTGGGAGGAAAGGAAGGTGGGGATGGGTGCGGTTTCCCGAAATGGATTAAGTGGTGACTTGTCTATAAGGGTTTGTTTGGGTTGAATAGACCGGGCAGTTGCCAATAACTACAAAAGGGTTGACGTTGTTTGGAAATTGTTGACATTACAAATTGATTATACGCTTTTGTATATATGGCATCTAGGTATGGGATTGATGACGGTCTTTGAAACAGTCTATCAGACTCTGGTGTTGTGGAATCTCTAGAAACATGAAAAAGAAATCAAGAATTCAGGCAACTGTTACGGTACACAACATGGGAAAATCTCCAGAATCAAAAGAGGAAAAAAATGATGTAACAAGGGACAAGATGAGACGAGACATGGAAGAAAGTAGATTTTTTTTTTGAAAAGCGACAGCAGCAAACAAATGTTTAAAAACCCACAGATGCTGATATAAAAGATTTGGAAAGTCAATGACAGCCATGTATATTTGGATTTGGAACAGATAACATAAAGTATAGCATCAGATAACCATGGTTGAATACCCAGAGTGGTGAACTATCGGCTGGCCGGCATCAGCATGTTTAGTCAGGAACATGAAATCCTCATGAGGACAGACATTAGAGGCTGAACCAGCATCAAGTTTCCCAACTTCACCACATTAATCATGAACAATCCACAATTTCCCTGATTTTTACTTAGTTTATTATCAATGATTATCCCATGTTGCTGCTGCTACTGTCTCCCCCCACCCCCCTCTTTCTCGGCTGTTGCGCTTCATCTGGCATGGCAAACAAAACAATTAAACAGACGCCACACGGATGAGGCACAAATGTTGCAGATGCGGATGGGGCAAAAGAGGAGAGAAAGAGAAGAGAATGGAGACTGGAGAACTTCAATATTAATGATCCTGAACAAAACCGTGGTGTGGTAAATAGATGGTAAAAGACTACAAAGTGGCCTGTATGGGAGAACGGGGACTTGGTGATCTGTGCGGGAGGAAAAAGAGGGGAAGAAGGAAGAAAAGGAAGAGCGTGTGACTGACTGAGCGAAGCGAGTCAATGCCGATGGAGGGGGAAACATACCGGGAGAAGAAAGGCAGTGAGTGAGCGGCGGGGGAAAAAGATACGATATGGTCATGCCTTGATGGAAGCGGGGAGAAGGGGATCACGGAGCGGGGCTTGGTGTACTTGGAATAGATATAGAGGTGTTGGTCCACCGAAACGATCTGGAACTTCCAGATTAAGAGACTTGACTCGAGAGGATTCTAAACATGTAGATATCTATTGAAATAGATAAATACGCCAAGGTTGCACAGAAAAGAGGCAAATATCTCGTCATGTACGGAGCGTGGGCGAAACATGCCATCACGGATTTTGCGGTGAGAGTGACATTGGGGAGAAGGTTCTGACGTGAAGCGAGGGAAGAATAGAATTCGACGAGAGAGGAGTATTGGAATATTGGACGATTTTTTTTATTGGTATCATGGCCGATGTGGGAGATGGGTTATCGCTGGAGATGTAAGTCAAGTCGACAGATGATTATTTATGTGTAACTCATCACACTCGTGACAACACAAGTTCAAGGCCAAGACCAAGAAAGCCAAGTCTAGAGCCGCAAGCGAAAAAAGAGGCAACTGTCAAGAGAGAAAATAATTTCTTTCTAACTTCTATAGATATTCTTTGATCTTAGAACCACGGATTTCCCATCGTCAAGAATTCAGCAGAGGAAATAAAAAAAATAAAAAAAAATAAGAAAAAAGGAAAAAGTCCACCATCGCACTGCCACGGGTCCTTTCCTGACTTGGTGAAACAGCTAATAATTACAATAAATAAACAAAAAATTAAATAATCCTATAATTAAACCCAACCACATTAGGATATTCCCAAGATAAATTTACCACCATGAAACCTCACCGTGCACGAGGAACAGCAAGAAACAATTAAGAATTTACCAGTATAGGATATACTTGAAAAAAAAAAATTTCTTTGTACTGTTCCCCAAAATTCCAAGACTCAAACTCCAAACAACCACAGTAAAATCTGAATATCTTCCATATACACATCCACACACATCCCCACAGCTTCTTCCTTTACCTCTGTTAAACATTGATTTTCCCTCTCAAACTTAATCACTCACAAGCCAATCCAATCCAAACACACCGTGCCCTGTCTGTCCTGTCTTGCCCTCTTCTCAAAAGCTTCTCCAGCTTCGATATCTTTATTTCCTCTGCAAATCACCACCATCTCACTCACGCATCCTCCCCTAACGCGTTTCCCGCCGATCCGTCTCCATCCACTCACTCACCTTGATTTACAAGCAACAAGAGGTAAAGGAAGAAAAAAAGAGACAAAAGTCCACACAGTCGCAACAAGTGGTTCTTGGAATTCATCGTATTATTCCTGTTTTCTGTGTGTTGTTACATATTTATATGAGGAATCCATAGGCATCCGTATTTCTTTTCTTGTTTTCTCCAGATATTATCAGGAATTTTTCTAGACAACCGGCCCCCGGGTCAATTCTTGTCTCTGTCGTCCGCCACCGCTGGGTTCACGGCATTTGATCTATTCATTCCTCATCGCCAATCATCTGTCCATGCAGGAACACAGGAACAAAGTGTAAGCAGTGAAATGAGAATTGACTTGATTGTATTGAATGTCATAGTTCTACAGATTCTTTTTGTGATCATTTCTTCATCACCACTACAAGGCTGGACTCACAACAGTTCTCTACAATAAGGATGTCAGATCTTCTAATATAAAGCAAATCTAAATCTACAATCTAAAGAAAACAAAAAAAACTTCGCCGCTGTCAAGAACAGAACTAATACAAGAAATAATAATAATCAAAGCTTCAAAGCTCGAGGGCCCCTCTGATTGCACCGCTGTCGATCAGGACCGCTGTTCGGTTATTCTTATTTAAATTATTTTTTTCTTTTTCTTTTTTCTTTTTTTTTCTGTTGAACTGGCTGATTGCTTGTCATTTACCGGGGGCAAAGGGTCCACACGCACCGTGACAGGAACGCTCAGAGGTTTTATATTCATGTTCAATATAAAGCAAATCGGGGCCTTGAGATCATCGAACATCTAACTGTAGATGTGTTTATAATTCGAGCCAGACATTCTTTTTTTTTTTTTTTTTCAGATTTTCTTCTTCTGTTGTGCAACACACACATTCACGGTTTATTTATTACGGCACATCTACATATTGATCTATCAACACACTCGGTTACTTTATTTCTTATCTACATATAATCTTTTGCTCTATTGTCATTATTATTCTTATTATTAGAAACAAACGTCATTCTAATCCTCTCCACTGCCTCTATTTTTATTCCTTTTTACACAATCATATCCTTTCTATTTACAACTACACACCACCACCACTACCAGTCTCAACACCCCCTACAAAACATGAACATATAATCAGGAAGATCGCAAACTTGAAACACTGGTTGCCTGCTTTTACTTGAAGTAAATTTTTGTTACCATCTTACCATCTCACAAGATCATAAGATCACTGTGCTGCTGGACGACTTTGGACCATATTCCAACTATTTTTATTTTTATTATTTACTATTTGCAGTGGAAGTTAACCTTGGTATCAAAGTTGCACCTTCTACTTGTGGCAACATATCCAGACATAAACCGCGGTTACTCGCAACGGCAACTTACACGACAACCACTATAACCATAATTTCCCACCTTTTCACATTCAACCTCAAGATTCCACATACAAATCTAAACAAAAAAAACCCCCCAAAAATCAATACCCACGATGCTCCCTTCATTATATCTTTTTGCACTCTTCAGTGCCTCCGCCGCCCTCGCCCAGGAACACAATGTAAGTCACAACTTCTCCCCTCCCCCCATTTCCCAACTAAGAAAGCACTTCCAAGCTCGCCCTTTCCCAATGTATCACCATCTCGAACATGCACCTTCCAATTTCACATCACAGCTCCCATCGCCATCCCTACCTTTCAACCACGCAACTTCTATAAAAAATTCATCACCCGCCTAACTAACACCACCCTCACAGGTCGACACTCTCCCGCAATCCCTTACCTACATCTCTACCTTCTCCCCCAGCCACGCCAACAACATCACAGGCAACATAACCCTTTCTTCTGCCTCTGAGGACTCACCCTCCACCCTCACCCTCACCATCTCCCTCTCTCTCCCCACCGACCCCACCGCTTACCCCATCCACTACACCCTCCACTCCACCCCCGTACACCCCACCGGCACCTGCCCTCCCCTCTCCTTCTCCGCCCATTCCCTCGCCCCCCATTACCTATCCATCGCCTATTCCTCCTTGCAATCTCTCACAACCTCCCACACCCTCCCCAACCTCCCCATCACCGCGTTATCCGGTGCTACCTCGATCGTCCTGAGTACAGCCTCCGGCCACATCACCTGTGCCAACATCTTCCGGGCCACGCCAACAACCTTTTCGACAACGCAGGGAACGTCATCCCGCGGGGATATTGGAAACAAGGAAACTGGACAGAGGAGAAAGACCAAGACGGCGGCGGAATTGCGGCGGAGGAGGAAGGGTGGGAAGACTTCGGGGAGGGCCAAGGGGGCGTCTGAGAGCTCGGCGACGGTGGGGAGTCGGGAGACGATGACGAGGGTGAGCAATGCGGCATCTTCGGTGTCGTTTGTGATTGCGTTGACGGCCATGATTTGTATTTTTTAAAGGGATTTGTCTATAGTCTGTTATATTTACTTTTGTCTTTTGTTCTGGGAATCATGGGTTGGTCAGATATCATATTGGGTTGCTTTTGGCGGGAGTTCCGGTTGGCTTTTTGGTAAGCAGTGGTAGATCTGCTTCAATTTATGGATTGATACTTTTATGATAAGAAATTAAGTTCAATAGAGAACTTGTCTCATGATACCTGTATATATGTTACACCCGTGTAGATCTCCATGACATCGCACCTTCCTCTCTATAACACCTTTTCCTTCTCCACGGCCAACTTGTTCCCCTTGACGCCACCACCAGTATTCTTGATGAACTGCTCCTTGGCATCCACCACTTTCTCGCCCGTCGCCGCTTCTTTCACTTTCAGAAACTCCTTTTTGGCATCCACCACCTTGTCCTGCCGCACGCCAGCCACCGGAGCCCCCTTCTGGATCCCCGCCTTATTCTTCAGAAACTCTTCCTTTGTATCAACAACCTCTTCATCCTTGACAACCGGCGCCGCCGCAGCACCACCGGAAACCTTAATCGGGATGCCCGGGATGAGCTTTTCGCCATAGGGCCCAACAAGCGGATCTGAGTCCTTAACAGAGCCATCCTTATCTCTCGGCTTCCGCTCCCATCCCGTCGTAAAAGTCGTCCCCATGTCAAATCGCGGGAACGGATGTGCCTCTGTGTTGAAGACAATGTCACCCAACGGCATAAAGTCGCCAGGCGAGAACAACAAGTAAAAGTACTTGAGCGTCTCCGCCATCCAGAAACTCTCCATGTTGTCTCTTGACGTGGGTGGGATCTTGTCCGCGTTGCTTAGCGAGGTGAAACCTCCCTGATCGGCAACGGCAGTGTAGTTGACGAACGATCGGAACATCTCCCAGCCCCATTCGCGGTACTTGGGGTCCCCAGTCAGCCGCCACATGTAGAACAAACTCTCCACCGTCTCCGGACGCTGCAGGTTGTGCTTGTCGGCAGGATGAACGTCAAAATCACCCCGCCACTTGGCGTCCTTATCCGTGTCCTCAAACACCCTGTCTGGGACACTCGGATGTGCTGGGTCATAGAGCGGCGGGTTCTTGGTGTCGACGTTAAAGTATGTGATCTCAGCGGCGAGCCCAGTAGCCATAACCTTGTACATGCCCCAGCAAGTCTGCGTCAAGTCGCGGGCAAGCTTCATGTTCTCATCGTGCTGCTTGGTCCACCACCGATAGCCCTTGGCGCGGTACTCGGGGACGCCGCCAGTAGTCGCGAGGGCAATGGTACCGGGAAGAAAGCACACAAGGTGGTCCATCTTAGGGCTAATAAGGGCATCAATGCCGTTGGGCTTCTCGGCAAGCACAGTAAAACCAGTGGGCTTCGAGTAAGTGATCAGATGTTTCTTGACGCCTTCAAGAGTCTCATCCCATATTTCCTTGTAAATTTTCTCTTTGATGCTGGTCTGAAGGAACTGCTTGATCAAGTATTCGTAGTAGGAATCACCACGGCTCCCGAGACGGATGTTGGAACCCCGGAAACGGCCGGTGGTGGCATACACAAAAATAGGAACCAGTCCGTCCTCGGCTCCGTTATTGTCAACGATTTGCATGATGCGTTCGACACGCTCCCAGTAAGTGGTGTTGCCTGTGAGGTAAGAAAGGTACTTCATCTCCAGCTGCAGCGTGGTAACCTCAGCAGTTGATGACGCACCATCGTCGACGTGAGATTCAATACCCTGGCCGGTTTTGAGGTTGACGCTGGCATAGGGAAGACCAGAAGGTGAGTTGTAGGCTCCGAGCAGGCGCTCGGCAAGATCAATGGCTTTGTTGAGGTACAGACCAGGATCGCGGTCCTTGACCGGCGCAAGCTGAGGGAACTCGGTAGACAGGTAGTGGGCAGAGAGAAGACCACCGAGCATGCGGATGGTTGTTTCAAAAACGTTGACGTCTTGATCTTGATCCCAAGTCAACGTGTTTCTTAACCACGAGCGGGCTTGATCGACGCGGCTGCTCAGGCCCATGAGCATCATGGTGTCGATGGCATCAATGATGATCCAGCCCATGCCCTTGGGTGCCATCATCTTGGAGGTCTTGGTCACGGGATGGTACTCATCAGCGCCTAGTACAGCGTTAGTTCCCAGTTCCAGTTCCCAGATGCCGTTACATATCAAACTTACCCCATCCATTCTCAACATAAGAATCCCAACTCAGCTCAAAAGCCCTGACGACCTCTGCTCGTCTCTCATTCCAATTCGCCCGCTCCGGCAACGGCTCAAAGATATTTGACCCCCAAACTGACTTCTTACTCGGTGTAAACGCCCCATTCAACCACATAATCAGCAAAAGCACTCCACCAATCACCACCCAAACCCTCCGTTTTCGCAGCCCGCCACCCCCAGTCCATAATCTTGCCTTGTGTGACACCGTTGCTGAATAGGGCTTGTCTTTATACATTGGAAGTGTACCACCTCCTTGATCTAGGAAGCCTTCTACTTTGTTTTGAACGCCGGAGATGAGGTTGCCAGCGATGCCGGCGGGGGGGACGGATGAGGAGGGGCCGTTGCGGGCACGAGTGGTGGAGTAGGAGGTTGGGAGGTTGTTAGGAAGAGAGAAGGCCATTGTGGCGCTGGGAGAGGTGGATATTTAGGCGCCAGGCTGTAGGTTAAGTGTCAGCAGGAAAGGCCGAGATAATTGTAGGCAGGTCAAGTCAGTGATGTGGGTATTAAAGACTGGTCTCAGTGCCGGGCCAAGTGTGATGCAGATATGGTCAAGGGGCCTTTAGGGCTTCTGTGATGTATATCGGAAAGGCAGTATTGAGTGCCTTATAAGAATGACAACGTCAACTAATCATCCTCAAGAAACAAATGTTTTCGGGACAAAAAAAAAGACCAAATCTTATTGCGCCGCGGGCCGCACAATGAAGCTATCCTGTCCTCTGCACCAAATACTTCCGTGCGCAACAGAATTATGTAGCAAGGAAATGGCCTAAACGAGGTCTTGAAGTTGGGGTTTAATGACCGAAGAATTAAAGCGTCTGAAAACAAGACGTCGATGTGAATTGTTGAGCTCAAGCAACAATGGGCAATTGAAGATGCTAGCGTAGATGTTGCATACAATGATGAATGAATTAGCCACTGAACCCTTTGCGTCTCGAAGATAAGGAAATGCTAAACCCAAAGCTAACTGGCACGTGAATGTGAAACCGAAGTCAATGCCATTTTAGGAAGTGAGCTTTGACATCATCGCTGCCCGCTTTCTCCTTGTGTAAGAGGAGCGCCACATTTTAGAAAGCCAATTGACGCCATAGCTCGAGAGCTTCAGCCACAGTTGTGTTTGCTCCACTATCCAGCAAGCAGAGCACCTGTAGCTTGGAGCTTAAGCTGCTGACGCGAAGACATCCGCTGCCTGAGCTTGGCTCGCTTAGTGAGGTTGAGGGTCCCTGTCATAGTTGAGCTAGCCAGCCCACTTCCAACGTCAGCCTTTTGCTTGATGGCTTGATATCCACGATTGCGATTTCTAATTGTTCTAATTGTTCCGTGCTTTTCTAGTTGATCGCTCTTCGATCCGCGACTACAAATCATTCTGCATTGATAGTCCCCTCCAAACTCGCATTCAGACACAATGGACAACTTAGTGGCCCAGTTCAGCAAGCCCGCCGTTAGACGGGACGATGACCTCACTCTCGACGAGGACATGCAGCTCATGTCGCTCGATGCCCCCACTCCCGGCCTCTCCCTCAAGTTCGCCATGCCCCCAATTGCTAACGTAAGTTCTCTTTATTCACCCTCTAAGCGATTCCCCGCTAACCTATTCCTACTACACAGCCCGACGCCTGGCTCCGCACCATGACCGACGACCGCTCCAACCCGCAATGCCCCATCAAGATCGCCCATGGCACCACCACGCTCGCCTTCCGCTTCCAAGGCGGCATCATCGCTGCCACCGACTCCCGTGCTACCGCCGGCAACTGGATCGCCTCGCAAACCGTCAAAAAGGTCATTGAAATCAACAACATGCTCCTCGGCACACTCGCCGGTGGCGCTGCTGACTGTCAGTACTGGCTGGCCTGGCTCGGTATGCAGTGCCGCCTGCACGAGCTGAGACACAAGCGGAGAATCTCGGTGGCAGCCGCGTCCAAGATTCTGGCGAACTTGGTCTATTCGTACAAAGGGATGGGGCTGAGTATGGGCACCATGTGCGCCGGTGTGACCAAGGAGGAAGGCCCGGCGTTGTACTATGTTGACTCGGACGGGACGAGATTGGCGGGGAATCTGTTTTGTGTGGGGTCGGGTCAGACGTTTGCTTACGGTGTACTGGATGCCGAGTACCGGTATGACTTGACGGAGGAGGAGGCGCTGGAGCTAGGCCGCCGGAGTATCTTGGCTGCTGGGCACCGTGATGCTTACTCTGGTGGTTACATCAACCTGTACCATATCAAGGAGACTGGCTGGGTCAGACACGGGTTCTCGGACATGAACCCTATCTTCTGGAAGACGAAGTTGGAGAAGAGCGAGTTCACCAATGTTACGGCGGACTTGGCTTAAACGGGGGATTCATGCGGAGCAAGATGGAAATGTTTTGTTTTGTCTTTCTGTTTGATGCCAGAGATGCCTGCAAATGAACGGGCCTGGCCTTATGATGTTGACGGTTGACACTTAATGGAATATTTGATAACAAGTACACAATGAATAACGTCAAGTAGTATATGCAAAAGGCTATTACATTAATATTATAGTGAGACAGAGAGTGACCCTCTCTCGTCTTTCCAATTACCTTTCTTCCTTCACCCACCCATCCAGCCCAAAGATGCCTCCGTCCTTCTTTGGATCTATCGACCACTTCCTCGCCGGCAAAATACTTAAATCTGATCTCCACCCCTCCGCATACATCTCCACCCCCGCCCACGCAATCATCGCCGCATTATCCGTACACAACTCCACCGGTGGCGCCACAACCCTAATCCCCCCGAACCCCCGCGCCGCCAGCATCTCCCGGGTAACCCTCATCAAAAACCGATTACATGCGACGCCCCCCGAGATTACCAGGGTCCCAATTCCTCTGAGTGCTGCGTCGCCGTCCTTCTCAAGGACGAGGAGGACGCGCCCGATCAGGTGTTCGAAGACGAGCCGTTGGATGTCGATGGCGAGGGCACGGCGGGAATCGGGGGGCATTTGGTTGTTGCGGGCGCGCAGGAGGTGGATGATTTGGCTTTCGGCATCGGAGAAGTTGTATTCCATCTTGCGTGATCCGGCCAGGAACGGCCGCAGCGTCCAGCCGCCGGGGTGTTTTCGCGGGGTAATTTCGTCAACACGTTTCCGAGGCGGCTGGTAATGATGGTAAAAGACGGGGGAGTCCGGGGGGAACGCGAAGGATTCGAGGGTGCGGGCGTACATGACGTCGGGGGAGGCTTGGAGGATGTCGGAGGGCAGGATGTGCCGGGCGCATTTATCGAGGGCGTCGCCAAGGGCGATGTTTTGGGCTTCGGCGAGAATTTTGTGTTTGGTTATTGACATCGAGAGCACCAGCATCGTATGTCCACCCGAGACAAGCAGTGATAAAAATGGAAACTTCGGCGTCAATGGTCCCCCCGCCAGGTCGTCGCCGGTCTTGGTCCTGGCCTCCAATGCCGCGACCAACCGCGACGTCAATGCATGCCCCTGCATATGATTAACCCCCACCAACGGGACCCCCAACGCCCCCGCAATCCCCTTGGCCACATTAATCCCTACCGCCAAATTCGCACTCATCCCCGGCCCCCTCGTCACCGCCACCAAATCCGGCCGCGCATTCTCGTAGCCCCCACTTCCTCCTTCTGTCTGGACCTCGCGCAACCGGGCCATCGTTTCTGTGAGAAGAGAGCCAATGGCGCGGTCGTGGGCGGCGAGGGTTGTCGGGGGGTTGACGCCACGGTAGGGGCGGTTGTCAGAGGTGGAGCGGGTATGGTGGAGGAGGGTGGCGGGTGTGGTGGTGGTGGGGGAGGGGGTGTGGAGGAGGGCGAGGGAGGTGTCGTCGCAGGAGGTTTCGATGGCGAGGGTGATGAAGGGGTGGGAGGGGGAGGGATGGCATAGTGCAGGCAGAAATATTTTAGGATTACATTTTGGGCGGGAGAGGGGTTTCCGGAGGAAGGATTGGAGAAGCATTGTTGGGGAGTGTTGTATATTTGTGTGCGTATTATGCTTGTTTTCAATGAATGATAAGATGTATAAGTTTGGATCGCCATGTTATCTCGGTGAACCCGGTAAAGAATTTGGGACCCACAAAATCTGTCGGTATGGCAGGTGAGGATTATACAAACATGTCGGTGAAATATGAGATGATGAATCAGGCCACGCCTGCATACGCCACAGGATGACAAACTGGTGACATTTTTTTTTTTCTTTTTTCATTGGCAAGTGAAAGTCACGAGGAGATGGTACGTATACAATTTTTTTTTGAATTAATACAGTTGAAGAAAATCAAAAAATAAACGAGGTGGGTATGATCAATTAAACTAAATATTATAGTTGGTCCTGTGATCCGCTGTGTCGATGTGAGAATCGACAGAAAGTAAAAAGTTCCGTGACTAAAATACAAAAAAAAGGAAAACAGAGAAAAAAAAAACCACAAATATCCATACACATCCTCTGGCGAGGATTATACTGCCCGGATCAGTTCTACCACATATACACATATATCCATCCATCCTATCCAATAGGATACCACCACACCCTCAACTAAACACACATGTCACTCACCTAACCCAACCCAACTCCCGCTCTAGATACACCTTCGATCCCCCTCAAACCAACGCCGCCACGGCCATCTTTGGCAAAATCCTCCCCCTCTGGTCTACCGTAAAATGATGAAACGCAACCTTATCTCCCTTTTCCACCATCCTCATCGTATCCTCCGTCTCCGACAACAACCGCGCATAAATCCCCTGGCCTGCCCTCGGCCACGAAGTCGGCAGTATGTCCACGTCGTCTTCGGGCGTTGCGCTCTTACTAGGCTCCAACTCTGGCGGCGCCGGGACGGAGCAAGGCTTGGAAATGTTAAGGTTCCTGGGAGATGAAACGGAAGTGAGGAGGGAGAGGTTGGGGCGGGGAATGTAAGGGCGGGGATCCACAGAAGGGGGAAGCGCAATGGTGTTTTGGAGGTGCTTCTGAGTGATGGCGTGGGATTTGGTGCGTTTTGAGGAAAGTGGGGTTTTGGAGCTTCGAAGGCCTGCGCTGCCGGCGGGGGAATCTAGGCCGGGGTTTCCACGGCCAGATGGCAACAGACTGGGCCAATCAGGCGAGCCGAAAAGGAGCATCTCGGGATATCTCACCGAAATATTCGTCAGCATCTCCGCCAGTAAATTTGGCTCAAGCTTGTCGGCCAATTTCAACAGCTCCAGTTGATCATTGCGGTCCAAAGATGAGAAATAATCAAAGCGCTGCATATCATGTTAGTATCAGGCCACTCTCACATGATGGTGTAACACAGAGAATCCGTGCCGCCACACGTCACATCCTTTCGACTGTCAAGTGTGTCGACTTTCTAGGGAGAAAAAAAAGAAACTTACCTGATCCTCTGATGCCTCCCCCCCTCCAAACCCCAGTAACTGCCGGTTCTTCACCCCCACCCCCAATGGTAAACTCTCCAGATATCTCCTCCTCACAACCTCCACATCTGACATGCGTCCCGCCGACCCCAACATCACCTCCCTATCCCTCTGATATTTTGCCATGTCTTCCTCCCGTAAACACAACTCACATCTCCAACCGCCCGGCGCTCCCGCTGTCTCCGCGCCAATCTCGGGAACATGGCAGAAGCGGTGCCAGAGTTCAGGGCAGGAGGAGCAAGGGATTAGCGGATTGTCATCGGTTGATCCCGTGCGGTCGCAATGAGTGCAACGAGGGATTCCATCGGCAGGCTTCTTTTTCCTTGGCGTAGGCTTAGGGATCTTGGGAAGAGGGGTAACCGTAGGTGACGACTCTTCGGGGGAAGGGTCAATTTCGGAATGCTTGCGTTTGGTGGGTAGGGCAAGGGTGTTGGATTTTTCTCTTCTATGCGCCTCCGCAAACCGGACGGAAATGATGTCGTTTGTCCCGGTGGTAGCACGGACACACTGGGAAATGTATCTCTCTGTTTCCGTAGCGAATTGCCGACGGTACGGCTGCTGGGGGGAGCTTGGAACGTAGGCCGTAGATAACTTCAACGAGGACGGAGGCTCGGGGTAGTAGACGACTTTCTTGGCCTCTTCGGGTCTGGTGGTCTTAGTAACAGAGGCGATAAAGGACTCGGGGGCAAAAGTTGTTTTAATGGTCAACGCAGGAGCAGGAGCAGGAGCTGAAGATGCTGCCGAGGAGGCACAAGACGAAGCCTCCTTGAGATCACGAAGGGCGATGAGAGCGGCGACTTCGTCACTGGTAGCAACATTGTGGGCGTGACCGCCATGCGGTGAATCTCCCGGCGCAAGTGAAGAACCCACACTCAACGGCGAGGTCATATCTCCATGATTGCCCCCATAACTCTGCGATCTCGAATGGCTGAAGTCGCCTGCGTGGTTCCCAATGCGACTAACAGACATATCCATCTGCATGCGTCTGTGATCTTCCCGGCTGTCACGATTCCCGTAGCTAATCGGCAGCAATGTAGTAGCTTCGTTGAACAGGCTGGACTGGTGTAGTTTCCGCGGGGGCCCTGGGCGGATTTGCGGGAGAGAGACAGGGTGGTGGGTGGTGGGTCCGGAAGTCGACTGAGAAGGGGAAGCCCCGGGGCCGGAAACTGGTGGTGGAGGCGGCGGCGGCGGAAGGACGGGACGGTCGGTCATTTTGATGTCCATTGGGTATCTATTTGAGAATTGGGACGCTGAGAATGAGTGGGAATGACGATGGTAGGTTCCTTGTGAATAGAAAGACGGCGTTGATGACTGGGCGATGGGTGACGAGGGCAAGGGGCCGTAAGAAGCGGCGGAATAGAGATTCGATGGGAGATTCCCAGAGTCGAAAGACGGCGTTTTTGATGATGACGGAGGAAAAGACAGGATGAGATTGTGGTGGTGGTGGTGGTGGGAGGCGGCGGTGGTGAGGGCTGCGCCGGTAGTCATTAGGATGAGGTTTGGCAGCGACAGGGAAGTGGGAAGAAAAATTATGATGGGTTAAAAAAATGATGATGCTACTGAGTGCTAGGGCATCAGGCTATCATGAATTTGGCAGTTGCGAGTTTATGGAAAGTAGATATTGACACCGGATTCTAGATTCAAAATTCACGAATATCAGATATTTTCACCTTGTAGTGAAGGATCAAGATCAGAAGAAAAAAACGTGAAAAAAGAGAAAAATTTTTTTTACAATTCTGGATCCCATCCCAAGAAAAGCAAAAAAATACAAAAATACACACATCTTCGGACTACGGTGATCTGATTCCCCCCATATCCAACCCTCCTCCATTCGCCACCATCTGCCCATTTACATCCTTGAAGCAACTTTGTCACTTTATATTTCACCATAAATATATACATGTACTCATATAATGAGACTCAAAAAAGTGACAAGTTCCTAGCTGGCCAGCCTTGACGGCCTACCAGCCCGGGGCTTGACAACATCAAACAAACGTCAAATCGCATCCTGGGTTCTGTAGAAAATGGGCTGATAATGAACGAGTGTCGTTCGTTTGCGCTGAGGATTGGGACCGGGTGTGACGGTGAATTGGCACCCAGTCTGTTAGCTAACCCTGTGTCTTTCTTGAAGCTTTAACTTGTTGTGGTAATACAGTTGGGTTAAATTCATGCCTTTTTCTATTTCTTTTCTTTTTTCCTTTGGAAAAATGCACGCCATGTTACTGGCCAACTTTGCGATGCATTGATTTCCCGATTTGGTTTTTATTCGCTGCACGACTGTTAACCTAGAACAGAAACATGGTCTGGTTCTTTTTTTTCCTGTCGATTCGCCGGGACTGGTTTTTCTCTCGGCAGCGGGTAAGAGTTGGTCAATAGATAGTGTGTGTGTTCGGGTGAACGGTGATGTTGGACTATACATCTCCTCACTCGCGTGTTCAGCGCTCGCTTGGTGGAATGAGAAGAGAGAAAAAAAGGAGATACGGAGCTTTTTACTGACATCCGGACAGGCACAACCGCACAAGGTTGGGCGAAGAAAGACAGTCATGGGTTTGCTGTATCGGGATAGTAATTTGGGGAGATACGGGGACATGTGATCGCATTGCCGTCTCCACTTCGGACTTTAATCGTCATCTTCCCGCCAATCCCCTTCTCGTCGCCCGTCTTTCCGTAAACTGGTTCTTTAATCTTTTGACCAATACAAGAAAAAAAAACAATCGCTGACTCAAAATCACCCTCATATTCACCTCACAACACAGAAACTTCAACAAACCATCCATCCTCAGCCTGAGTCTCATCCTTGAGCCGCAACTCACTCTGCATAACAGCTGTATGTCCCCCTTAATTAGTCACAAACCATGACACCATGAGCTGATTTGAGTATGAATTTCACTTTCATTCATTTGGTAAACAAACTTAAACAAGGATCCATTTATTGTAAAATCGTGGGTTTTTTTTTTATCCGCCTGGCCGCAAGTCATTCTTTCGGATCTAGAATTGGAAAAATTTGGATAGTAGACCCTAATATGCGACACAACTCTAAGTATGCATGGAAGCCAATCATCTTGCCACTAACATGAACCTAACAGCTCAGGTGGCGTTTCACTACATGACTTCAACGTGAGCATGATCTGTTTTTCCTTCAATATAGAAGCATCATCTTAACCTGACCATATTCATACATATCCATACATGAATTTCCTCATTAGATCAATAAACAAGATAACACCATCTAATCTCCGCCCTCACCCCCTTTCACAAGACACCTAACGTACACTCCTTGCTTTACCTGACCACACCCTCCTTCCTCAACTCCTCAATTTCTTCTCCGCTTAACCCTACCCTCTCCTTCAGCACTTCTTCTGTGTGCTCTCCCAACACTGGAGGCGCCATCCGTGGCCCCACTTCGATATTCGAAAACTTCATTGGCAGATTAATCACCTTGACTCCCCCGCACTCCCCATGCTCCATCTCCACCACCATGTTCCTCGCTTTTGTATGTTCCAGCTCCAACGTTGTCTTGATATTGTTGATGGGCGCATAAGGGAGACCTTTCCCTTTGAAGGTGCCAAGCCATTCTGCTGTTGTTTTAGTCTTGGTGATGGCCGTGATGGCGGATTCGAGAGTGGTGCGGTTGGCGACGCGGAGAGCGTTGGTCGAGTAGAGGGGGGATTCGATCCACTCTGGGTGGCCGATGCCGTTGCAAAGAATACCAAATAGTTTGTCGTTGCCGCCTCCCAAAAGAATAGAGCCGTCTTTGGTCTCGAAGGCGCGGTAGGGGACGATGGAGGCTAGAGATGTGATGTTAGTAACTGTCAGTCCATCTGTCACTTGCCCCTTTCATCTTCACCCCATCAAATAACTGCAAATGTAATTCCAATCTAATAACTCTCACAATATCAATCACATGACAGGATAGAAACTTACGATGGGCTGTCCCCCACCTCCCCGAGTCCCCCTTCCCACCAACCAGCACACTTTCCGCAATATTCGCCAACAAACTCGTCTGCACATCACTCAAACAAACATCCACCCACGTCCCCTTCCCCGTCTTCCCCCTCTGTAACAGCCCCGCCATCACACTCTGCCCCGCATACAACCCCGTCGCCAAATCCGTCACCGCAACCCCCACCTTCACCGGCTGTCCATCCCGCTCCCCCGTAATATGCATCAACCCAAACTCCGCCTCCACCATCACATCATACCCCGCACGGCCAGAATACGGCCCCAATTGCCCGTAGCCGGTGATGGAGACGTAAATGATGCTCGGGTTGATGGCGGAGAGTGTCTCGTAGTCGAGTGAGTACTTTTTGAGGGTGCCAGGGAGGTAGTTTTCGACGAGAACGTCGGATTGGGCGGCTAATTTGTGGAGGATAGCGACGCCTTTGGGCGATTGAAAGAAGAGGCCGAGAGACTTTTTATTGCGGTTGGCGGTGAGGAAGTAGGCAGATTCCCCGGGACCAGTGCGGGTGGAGTCGTCTTTATAGGGGGCATATGGGGGGCCCCAGGCGCGAGTGTCGTCGCCGCGGACGGGGTGTTCAATCTTTAAGACATCAGCGCTGTCGGTGATGTTAGTAGGGGATTCATCGTGGGATATGAATATTGAAAGGAAAACTTACCCGAGATCACCGAGAATTTGGGTGCAGAAGGGCTGCAGTAGTTAGACGGGGATTCGCTATGAGGGGATATTGTCATCTTACGCCAGCGAGAACACGGGTTAAATCCAGAATCTTGACACCCGACAACGGCAATATCTTTTCTGGTTTTGTCGGCGTCACTTGCGAATAGGTCCGAGACAGAGATATTATAGGTGTCACTGTTCCCCTCTTCACCAACTGTTTTGCCGGGCCTCTCGCGATTGCATGTCCCCAATTTCCCAGCATATTCGGCACTTAGGCTATCTGAGCTCGTTCACGATATGAGCAGTAATGATCGCAAAAAGTCACAATGAATGACGGGACTTTATAAAATCTGGGTGTCAGGGCCGGATAATCTAGTAAGGAAAGGGATAGCGAGTTGCCGTAATTGGAAATATGGGGTAGAGTTCGGGGAGGCAAGACCCAAGTAGTGCCTGGAGTATCACAATGAGTCCTGGGCCTTTGGGAGTTGTCTGGAACAATGTATACAGCACGATTAAGGACGGTGCAGATGATGCTATAAAATACTGTGAAATCGATTCGAGGGTTAGTAAAGATTGACAACCCTATCACTTTCATAAAGTTCCGGTAACAAAAACCAAT
Organism: Ambrosiella beaveri; assembly: GCA_030294605.1. NCBI lineage: Eukaryota > Fungi > Ascomycota > Sordariomycetes > Microascales > Ceratocystidaceae > Ambrosiella > Ambrosiella beaveri. The sequence goes on from JARQWA010000007.1 coordinate 284,370, forward strand.
TTTGTTATTACAATCTGGCAGGTTTCCGCGATAATGGCTAACTCCAAACTTATCCCTATTGCACAAATATTGACTGTCACTACTCAATATTGCTCTAGCTTGGCGGAAACTCCCGTTAGAAAATGACTTGCTGTTTGTAACAAAGAAAGCTATGCGTTAGGGATCACCAGAATTCTGTCCGTAGCCATCGGCCATCGGCGTCGACATCTCTCAGAACCCCCCGTGCTTGTATCCAAAACGATTGCACAAAACGTTTCCTCTCTTCCAACTTCCTTATCATTGCAAAGAAAACGTGGCATGGGACACTTTGAATTCTCACAAGTCTCGAAACAACAAAGGGCGACGTCAGCAGGTATATAATGAAGGTGTTAAGAGAGTGAGGATTGTGTGTGTGAGAGAGAGATAGAAAATAATGGGCAAACGTGGGGTATGGAAACGGGGATGCCGGCCGGGGACGTGATGATTGGGTGAGGTTAGCAATTGTATCAAGTTTCTGATGGTAATTGTGTCTTCAGTTATGGACATGATTTTAAAACAAAAAAATACTGATAGGAAAGAAGCCCTATAATCACCAATGTCTCAACCGCAATCGTCGTCCTCGCGATATATTGCCCTCGTGAAACACTAATGCATACTTATTTCCCTTTTCAGATGTACCCATATCTGCTAATATATATGTGTGTATGTGTATTTGTATATCCTGACAAACAGGAAACACTGACCATCATGCGGCAACCAACGCCGCCATGTTGCAAGGCCCGCAGTAGACATCGTCACCCATCAAAGAAAGACCCAATACTGCCACTGACCAGCCTTTCTTTCGTTTAAGACCTTCCGCCATCAATGCTTCTTTTTTTTTTAAAAAAAAATCACCACGTACAGTATGGTTCATCCTGTCTTAGCCATCTCTCACTCGGTCACTCGTTTTTACTGGGACATTTCCAAGACTTTGCAACGCCGTTTGTTTGTGTCACTTCACAAGCGATTAACATCCAGGATTTCAGAGTGCTGACATGGATTTTTTTCCGAAGAATCTTCTTTTAAAGAATTAATCCGGGGATGATGCACAGAATGGTGAACACACACGCTTTCTTGAAGAAGGGGTTAGGAGTTATTGCTGATCTTCGAGGCGGATGATGTAGAGGGTTAGGGTTATAATATATAAGATCAAGTTCCTGCATCGTTCCTGCGTCTGCGAGACTCGTGAAGTCTCAATCATCATAAACCCCCAAAAATCGCTGAATCAGTTGTTTTGTTTTTCCTGTAATAATCGTCTTCGCCCTGTTCTATGCCTCTCTCTTTTTATTTCTCACTTCATCTCAATACTAGAGACGAATCCGATCGCCTCTCCCCGTCCGTAATGAACTATGACTGCCACACACAGACTCTTCAAAGCCTCAAAAATCTCAGAAACCGCAGCTGTGGGCAGTGAGATGCAATGCGTTCTGGATTATATAGACTTTTTGTCCGTACTGGAATGTGAGTTTTCAAGGCGTGGGGGTGGGGGCTACTGGGCACAGCCACAGGGGGACGTGTGGATGGGTGGGTGAATGGGGAAAAACAGCGAGAGGGTTTATATGTAGACACTTATTGTGTAAGTTGAGTTAGTGGATGTTGTGTTTAGAATAGTGTATTTACAAGTATTTACAAGTTGAAGCCAGTGGTAAATGGCGAATATGGATTCCTTGGTGTGGGACCGCAGGACCAATCACAGCCCGAGTTTTGTTTTGTCATCAAAGTCGCTGTGTAAGTCATCTCGAATCTGCAAGCCCTAAATACGCCTAAATGCGTCGTCTCAAACAAACCCCATTTTCTATGTATAAACATCTTACATGATGGGTCTGATATATACTTACAACACTTGATTGTTCGAACGTTTTATAACGTGACTGAGCGCATGTCCAGTGGTCTCACCATAATGACCGAGATGTCCCTCATTGAATTTCATGCTATCTTATGCGTTTCTCCGGGCCGTTGCCACACACTAATGCGGCATCGCTTCTGGAGCTTCTTGCCATCTTGACAAATAAACAACGAGCATTGAAAAAAAAAGCCTAAACAATGACAGCCAGTCTCGAGATCTCGGATACTTCTGAATATCTGGTAAACTCATACATAACGTCTGCATCACCAGGAAGACAGCTCATTCCTCATCTATACACTGCCAAATGTAAGCCACTCGCAGCCATAGTCTCTAATCCGCTCATCTGCTTTCCCCATGCAGTGACCACCAGAGCTGCCCCAATCGCCATTCTATTTTAGGAGATGCCTATGTCGATCTCTGCTCAGTAGACAAAACCCATTTAGTTTTTCTCTTTATCCCAAGCCTTGATTGTTTGTGCGTTGGTTGACATTAATGAATGGAACCATGAAGCATGCGGTTTGCATGCAATTCTGCTTGCGAGTGTGATGTGGGGGAGTTATGGGCTGGTCGGGACTGTGATCGTCTGTTCGTTCGCTGAAACGGTGGGTTTTTCATTTTCTGTTTTTTTTTTCTCTTTCATTGCCGTCCGTCTGTCATTTCTGCATGCCGAGAGCATCGAGTTTGCCGTTGGCTTTTTGCCATATGAAGGAGGACACCAAAATGATAGGCGAAAGGTGGACAGGATCAAGGGACGACTGAGACATGAGCAAGATGGTGTAATCAGTGAGCGAACAGAAAGCGAGCTGCCGATTAATAATTGCCATTTATGAGGTACAGCAAGAGATAGTGATGAGGTGAGGCAAGATCGTGTCGCTAGTGACTGTGGTCATCGGGAAAAGACATATCACGGGCGATGAAGACAAACCGTCTTCTGGTCACCAGCTGCTGCACACGCAATCAATAATCCACATCTTCCATCGCCCGTTTCGCAACATAACATCAGAGGGGCCTCCCCGTAAGATGATAAATCTTACCCGTATCGTCCTAATGTTCAAGTCATGTTCTCTCTTACGCCTACGGGACTCTGGTGTAGCGTATTGTCAAACGACCATGTTGTGAATAAAGCAATCACCTAGCCGATTGGCGCTGGCAGGCTTAGCCGGTCAGGTATTATAGATGAACCCCGCCAGCCAACACCTGCCTCTTACGCAGTCTACGCCACCACCAGCAAGCTGTTTAGCGGGCCGAGACTTGGGGAGGGGTCTGAGTCTCGCTTGTAATGGGTTGGTACTCGGGTGTTTGCGTGGCTGTATATTGGTCTTTTAAGATGATTTGGATTTGAGGCATGAGAAGTGAGATGGACTGATCATTTCAAAAGGGGATGAGCCGGCACTTGTTTTTCTTCGGAGAGGGCTTTCTCGATGTTGGTTCTTGTCATGAATTCCTGATTTTCAGTCTGAGATATCTTGACTATATCTTCTTTCATTCTGCTTAGTTTAGTCATCAAGTATTGTCATCAGTTATTGCCTCAGTATAAGCCAGTTCTTTCCTTTTGTCTTTTGTTCTGCTTGAATCTCCGAGCTGCTGCCTTCCGCATTTTTTTTTTTTTCAATTTTAGAAAAAAATCTACTCCTGCCTATTACAACACCAGAGCATCCCATAATCAACCACTGGCATAAACAACGTTGGTCCCTATTAGTGGCACCATCCCCCCCACAAACTCTTACTATCTCACCGCATTCCCTGCGTGACCTATTTTTCGCCTCTCTCATCTCGCTCTCTCTCAACGCATAACATCGCCATTTACATAACAGAAGCACTGACACAATCGCACTCATTGCCCTCCCCCAGAGAGCACAGTCTGTGAACCCTGACACGGGATTCCTTGATCCCCTGTCATCTCTCCGCTAAGCACCACATAACTGACGTCGCCCGTCGACTCCGTGCTCGAGGGGATATACATATTTATATTCGCTGTGCTCGCCTGACACTGTGGATACCGGAGGTGGCTTCTTTTCTTTTGCTCTTTTGTTCTTTTCCTGTACGCTGTCCCCCCTATTGTATCCAACGAGCGTCCTACTGCGATCAACAACCACCCGATGTCCCTCCGCGCGCTCTGCTACTTTCACCTCTTATTTATCACCTTAATTCTTTCGAATCGAGTGCTCGGTCTGTCGCCGTAAGACAGAAAAATCGAACTAAGTATCGGGGGCAAAGTCCTCACAATCTCCGGATCATAACTTGCCGTTACGGCTGGTTCCCAGACCCTAAACCTGGTCATTTCCACGACCCTGTTGGATCTTATCGATCATCCATCCCGCCCGCCTACAATCCTTGTTCCTAAAAATGGCACCCAACGTTCTCTTATGGTTCCGCGATAATGAAAACACTGCCAATATTGAAAACACCAAGACAAACTCAGACTCAACAGACAACTCAGGATCTGCACCTGCATCATCAACAAACAATGCCTCATCAGGCTCATCACCAGTCTTGGCCCAACCGTTAACAGATCAGCCATGGTTCATTGCCGTGGTAGTCATCGGCAGTCTAGCAGTGTTGGCGGCTGTTTGCTTCTTCGGGTATACCTACTACCGCACCAAGCATCCCCGGCGCCGGACAAGCAAAGAATACGCCAATTATCAACCACACGTATATAACAAGAAGTCTGCATCTTCTTCACCAACAGCTTCATTGAGACATCTTTCGCTACCTGGTTATGTTGCCCGGGAAAACTCAAAGTATGGCTCCAAGTTCAGCCATAAGCACTCAAGGTCTCTTCACCGGAAGCTCGCTAATCAGCAGCATCGGGCTCTTGAGCTGGAAGTGCAGCGGGAAATAGCCTTGCAAAAAGCCCTGAAGGAGCGTCCTCTTCCGGCCCCGCCGCGGCCCACGCGCCCGCAGAGGACCGAGGGTCTTTTTGAAGATGCCGACACCGACGCCGAGAGTCTCATGTTCATCTTCCAGGGCTCCATCCACCAGCGGAACTCTTTTGCCATTTCCACCGATAGCTTCCCCAGACCTCCAATGTTAACTTACAACCCTAAAGCTCACCCCCACATCCACCAATTGAGTCAACAAACCAATGTCAACCAAATTGTCGAGTCCGATTTAGACTCATTAGATGACGAGCAAGCGGTTCGCAGTCGCCGCATGAGCCTGCGCAGTGAAATGAAGACCTACGAAGCCGGCCTCATGCGTTCACAGTCCGAACGTCGTCAAGTCCACCCTATTGTCAAGGCCACCGAGTCCCCTGTGGTCCCGCCGCTTCCGGGTTCCATGTCTCTCCGGTCTGTTTCTACCAACAAAACCGGATTCGGCTCTCTGATCGGCATCGACGTTGCCAGCACTATCGACGTCGAGTCCAACAACTACCGTGCGTCCCTGATGCCCGTGCCACTCAGTTTCCGGGACTCTGACGCCGCCATGGTCACCAGCCACCAGCTATCCCTGGAACAACTGCAGCCTCTCGCCTTCGAAGAGGCTCCCCCCGTCCCGAAGCGTTCCTCTCGCCGCGTTGAGAACCATTCCCGCAGCAAGAGCTTGGAAAACCCGGCCATTATGCCCGGCTCCGACGTTGTCGAAATTTCAGTTTCGGTCCCTGACGTCATGCTTCATAAGTCGAGTTCAGTGGGCCATGTCCGGAATGCGGCGTCTTTTGCGAGCACTATTGACGGGGAAATTTCTCCGGGTATTGACAGTTATGAGGTGTTGCTTGCCCGTGAGAACAGCAATCGTCAAGTCCGCAAACTGAATGCACTGTTCAAGAGCCGCACCGGTCAGGACCCTACCGAGTATGCTCAAAGTTCTGCTCAAAGCACACCGGTCTCATCGTACTTCCCGCCTACTAGCGCTATCGCTTCGTCCATGTCGTATTCCGACATGTCCGCCATGGCTATGCCTCCCCGGATCCCAAAGGAGCCCGAAAGGTTCCTTCGGTGCTTTCGGTCTGTCGAAGAAATGAACGTCACCGCCCGCGTTCGCCCCAGCTACATGGCTGACCGTTCCCGTTCCGTCGATGCGGATTCCCGGAAGCGCCGGCCATCACTCAGTGACCTGCGCGCCCAGCACATGCGCAGCCAATCCAGCAAGTTGCTGCCCGGTGGCTGGAAGTTTCAAGAATCTATCCTTGACGTTACCGGTGCTGCTTTGAGACCGGCCGTCGCTCCATTGCTGGAGGGTGAGATTGTCAGCAAATTTGTCGACGAGGATAGTAACGTCTCCCTGTCCTCGGTGACACTGTCGATCCCACGACGCTCTAGCAAGCGGATCCCCGTTGGGGCAGCCACTGTTGGTTCTTATGCCCCGGCCTTCGCAACACCGCCTTCAACACCTCCTCGTGGCCACACGACCATCCCTTACATCACCGCCCATTCCACCTCCACTTCCCGACATCCCCCTTCTCCCGAATCAACTCCCGACAACTTCAAGCCCATATCCCGCTCCAAGACCATGCCGGTCAGTATGGTCTTCGACGCGGCCCCACGGTACCCAGCCATCGAACCCGAGATTGCCGACCGGTCTCTCCTCGTGTACCGCCCCGTCACCCAGACGCCGGCATCTCTTCGTGTTAAGAAGGCGACTGAGATTCCCAGTGCCGGCGAGGGTGAACCGAGGCGGTGGCGGTCGATGGGGAGATTGTCGTTTGATAGGACGCAGGTGAGGGATGGGGAAGGGGAGATGACGGGACGGTTGAATGGGCCATTGGGGGATATCATGCCGGCTTTCTAAGGGGAAGGCAGTAGAGTGACGTAATTGTTTTTCTTTTTTCTTTTTCTTTGTATATGTGATACCCGGGATTTAATGTTCCACGTTTTTGATTTCTTTTTCTTGTTGGTGTTGTGGATGGGGAGAGGAAGGCGGGCGTTAATACGGTAAATGATCTCGATGATCTCGATCGCCTATGGTTTCTTTTTTTTACAGGCCATCTTTTGTCTTTGTATATAGTCTCCTTGGCGAAATGATGGGATATCTATCGCGATATCAAAACAATACAATAAACACAGCCGAAACGGCACTTCCGAGTAACAAGATCCAAGATAATACGTGATGTCAAACGCTCAATCATTTATTCAATATTAATATTCTGTTACCTTGTACGCCAAACAAACCTTTCTTTTTTATTTTCTTTCAAGTTCTTCCTTTTCTTACTCCTTATTCATCCTCTGCTCTTCCCCAATATCATTCGTCACCTTAGTAAACGCCTCCCACTGCCGCAACGCCTCCCCCGACTTCAAAGACCACTGTGCCCTCCGCACACCTTCCTTCCACCTGCAATCGCCCGGCCCTCTCTCCTCGATAACCTTCCCGTTATCCCCTTTGCCCATATCCGATGTATCCGACTCCGTGATCCCTGACGTTACCAGCAACGTGGCCGTGTTCAGCAGGATAAAGTACATGAGCGGGTGGTCGTCGGGGAGCTCATTGTTGAGGATTTGCCGGAGGATCTCGGCGTTTTCTTCGGGTTCTTTGCCGCTGGAGACTTTGGTGAGGGAGTGGCGGGTGAGGCCGAAGTCTTCGGGGGTCAGTATGAATTCACGGATATAGACAACGTGCGCCAAGTCCTCTTGTAATTGCCACACAAACGTCGGCCCGGCACAAGAAACCTCGTCGAGTTCCTCGGCACCGCAGATAATGGTGGCTTTGCGGACACCCGCCAGTTTCAGGGCATCGGCAAAAGCGTATCCTAGCTCCTTTCTGGCCACGCCGATGACACGGGCCTCGAGAAATTCCTCAACGGGGTTCGCCAGTGGCCCCAGGTTGTTGAACAGTGTCCTCCACGGTAACTCCTTACGGATGGGAGCGACAAAGCGCATTCCGGGGTGGAAGACGGGAGCGAAGAGGAATGCGTAGTTAGATTCGGAATAAATGCGCTCCAGTGTGTCGGGTGTGACAGCCTCCAGGATGGGCGGTCGGGGCTTCATGGAATTGACAACGTCAGCGGACCCAGACTTGGAGGTGGAGGCGCGGTTTCCGTGTTTAGAGACGAGGAGGAGGGCGGAGGCAATGATGGAAGAAGTCGTGGAGATGTTGAAAGTGTTGTGAGAGTCACCACCGGTGCCAACAATGTCGCACTATAAGGAAAACCTATGTTAACATTTGCGGTTCAGCTAGAAAAAACTTGGAGCAAGGACTTACAAGACCACCTTTATATTTGCCCTCGGCAAGACCCTTCTTCTCAATCACTTTACGAAGAGCAATGGCAGGAATGGGAGCAGCGGCCTTTTGCATGACCGCAGCGCATTCGGCCATGACGTCAGAGCGCAGGTCGAGGCCGGTGTAGTGGAGCGCTTGGAGGAGAGCAGCAGCCTGGACATCGGAAATCTCATTGGTGAAATAGTAAGAGATGGCCGTGGCGATTTCGAGGGGAGTAACCACGCCGCCGACGGGCCACAGCTTGGCGAGAAGGTGCTTAATATTCTTCTTCTCCGGGACTTCTGGTGACGGAATCATGGTATTGGTGATGTGCAGTGGATATATAGCAAGGAAATCAATGGACGTAAACTGTAGACAAATATCAATTGGATATTGTAGAAATGTTCTGAATTAACCCGACTAAGTTTTTCAAGTCTGTCGCTGATGTCAGAGGATGGCGATGCAAAGCTGAGTTATGATATCGATAGCTTGTAATGTGGATCAAGTTGTGGGTATGTCAAAAATTGGGGTTTCTAGTCAGAATTTTGAAAGATCGCCAAGAGGAACTATTAGCCCTTATATAATAACATAAAACAACACAGGAATTGCAGTTACTTGTAATCGCCTATGAGTCAACTTGACGGAGCATGTGCCTTCGTCTCAAAGAATCTTCAATAGCTATTCATTAGTCCGTGCTTTCTCTGCGCTCAATTGAGTCATGGTAGATATTTCCCCGCCAAAATTCCAAGTCTCAGGCGTCACATTAGTGGGGCAAATTCCACCATCTTGCACAAAAACGGCAATCTCATTTACTGATTAAAAACGCAGCTATTCGGGTCACGCTAGCTGTAAAAACAGAGAAGGGGCCGAGATTCTACTTGCCGGTTATTACCCCCCCCCCCCCCCCGAGGTGACTTGTTGCGGATGTGTGACGGGGTATGATGAAATGGGAAGCCACCGGAGATGCTTACATAATTCAGGGCATTACCGATAGATTTGGTATGATATCACGAAGGGCAATCATTCAAAGATGAACCATTTTGATTGGGTGATAAACTGTCAAATATAACACTTTCAATGCATGAGTTGAGTGGTGATAGTGTCAGGTGTTGGTGATAATTGATATTGGTATGGGTATCACTATCATTTACTTGCTTGATACGACAGATATAGGGTTTTTAGTTCTAGGGTTAAGAACTTAGCGTCTCAGATCTGATGGACTTTACCGATGTGTATGCAACTACGGAACATGAATGCTTTCATCACGCAGAGCAAGCAGTTCAAAACCCCAACTCAGTAAACAAGTTCCGAGCCATACATATAGACAAGGTCTAGAAACGGTTGTTCATGCAGTTTCACGGGGCCTGTCCTCTCGACACCTAACCCAGCACCACCCGATCTTCCCCCCACCCAACATTCAAACCAGCCACGTTTTTCTGTCCGTAAATCATTTATATGAGGTCATTGTCCGCCATGTCAGTCGCCTCTGGCTACTCTACGAGGAATGGCGGGTTCCATAGGGTGCCCTGTTGGGCTGGAGCCCCTGGATGGATGGGTGAGGAGTGCATGGGTGGAGGTGAGCCGGGGCTGTGTGAACATGCGGCTATGCTAGCTCCGTGTAAACAGGATAATATATTGCTATACAGAGTGTGCCATAATATACGATTACAGACGGTCAACAAGCAGTTGTCTCTGTGATAATCAAGATGTTGTGTGGCATAGATCGGATACATTGTAATGGCTATCTTTCGGGGCTAGATCATGGTGGGGAGGTGATTACTAAGTTTGGCGGCTGGGTAGGAGGAGCAGTTGGGCAATATAGAGTTATCTCCAAAGTCAGGTCAAGCTCCATGGCCATGCGAGATGTTTCACCGGTTTTAAACGATTGACATCCGGCTTTAATAAGTTGGTTGGCATGGAATCCTGAATACACATAATTTTCGCTATTTAGTCATTCTATTCCACAAACAAATCGTCAACTCAGCACCAGTCATAAAATGGGGCAAAAGTCCAAGGGAACTCCTTCCCGTGGAGATCACCACCATAGCCTTAAGGAGCTTAATTCGAAAAAGGGTTCAATGTCACTGTCTCTGTTCAAAAAAGAAAGAAAAAAGAACTTGGCGGATCTGACATAATGGATCCATGTTTTTGCTAGAAATGTGTCAAGTGGAGAGGGGCAAGCCGGCATGTGTGTCCGTGAAGAATCCCTGATGGTGTAATGTACAGGGCCCCCAAAGTCGGCTCCTCACATAACATTTTGCTCTTGGTGTAGGATTGAGATTAGACTGTGGCTGAGAAAGAGGCGGAGTATTTATATGAGAGGCGCCTGTCCGTTATGCCTTTTTTTTGCCTATTGAAATGTGATTGCGGTCACAAGACTTTGGAATTTTGACTTGATGTGGCATTGTATGGTGGTTGAGATGCATTTGTTGCAGATAGGCCGGTGAGCCTGCAAGAAAGACTTGGGGGAGGGTTTTCTGAGGGAAACGGTCAGGATTACGGCGGGCGTTGTGGGTTAGATTGAGTTGGGGTGTTGTATTTAGAATGGTCCGTTTTGATTTTTATCTTGTTCTATATGTGACAGTGGTGAGTTTACCTGGCTTGCCGCCGGACCATGGGTAAAGACTTAACCGATTGAAAGTGAAAATGGTCAAAAGTAGCAACATTAACAGTCCTTCGGCCAGCAAAAATTCCCATTAGAAATTAAATGAAATTACGAACTGCGATGTGGTCTAAAGTCACAGATGTCCCCATTGTTGATCTCGGCGACTTTTTCTAACCATCGTCTTTCAGCTTGTCTCCTGTGCAGGACCGCCACCAGGAAAATCGCATGTTTGGACAGACGCAATGGTATATAGATAGATAAATCGGAGACATGCTGTTTATGGAGAGAGACGCAACTTCGAATGCTTATGTGATATGCGGATAATCTATAAGTAGATGGCGCACATTGGATGAAGTAGGAAATAGAATCATCGAAATCCCGCCATGATATTTTAAGATATAAATATTTCACCATGTGATTGGAAATCTCAGAAGGAGCATTTGGTCAGTTCACAGAGTGTTTGCTCGTCATCATTCCAATTATAAGCAAGAACCCTCTGCCACTCTGTGATCAGTGCGATTGAAACATCACTGAAGTGATATCGGTTCAGTTATGGCATACGAGTGGCATCATCAATCAAGTGAATTTGTAAACTTTCAACAGAACCATAAGCCATTCATATAGTGCCGTCAGTCAACCGAACACTAGACACCATGGTTCGTGATGTCTGCTATCCAACTGCGATCCAACTATCTACATGGAATGGGTCGTTTGGCAATTACTCAAAAAGAGCGGTTGGTGGTGGTTATCCAACTGCAGGTCTCTTCCCAAAAGACCACTTTCCAATTTCATGTGAAAGCTCGATTTTTGAACCAGTAGAAGCCTCCAGTTTTCTTTTTCTTTTCCGTTCTCTCTGAATCACCAACCTCCTACTCTACCATTTTATAACCTTCATCAATAATCATCAAGTCTTTCAATCAACATTCCCGGATCTCGTCATCAGCATGAACTCCGTGATCTCCAAAAAAAAAAGCTTTTGGGGCCCTGTAAATAACCCCGGCCCAGCAATGAGGTCAATCAACCGGCCGGGCTTAGCTCTTGTCATCAGCTCCAAAAGATGCCCCCAGTTGAGCCTAACACAACAATGAGCAAGCCATCCCTGATAGTGAAATCATAGAAGAACAAACTGCCACCCGCTCGCTTCGCTTCTTTTCCTCCTCGTTTTCCCCGCCGTCTATCTACATCCTGTAATATATATACACGACATACCAATTGACATTTCTATTGACAATTGAGCAGTCGGTTCCCTCTTTTCGACATTTACAATCGACTTTTGCCACTTACACCTTTTTAAGATTTGTTCCCCGTTCCGCGAATATACCAGTTGGATACGCCGCCGCTGAAGTTAGTCTACTATCTACCCGAACCCTTACCAGCAACGCATTGAATACGACCCGATCGCAAACTCAATTTGCCTCATGCCTCGGGTTGTTTGAGTTGTGTTTGTGATAATAGTGCGAAGTCGCCTACATATCAGACATATATGTCGTAGGTTTCTCTCGTTCCTACCTCTGTGCGCATAGCGCTATCGATTCTTGCGCCTATCCTCTGATGGGTTTGCTCCGAATGCAACACATGCCATGCATTTGATGTTCCCCCCTTGGTCCCCAGTCCTAGGCCCTAACATGATTATCGTTGCAGGAAAACTTCCTACGAACTCAACATACTGTTGCACTTTGTCGCCTACATCGCAGATTTTATTTCAAGATATTGAAGTGGTGCTCCTGACAGCATTTCTTGATGGCTTTCGATCTTTCCGGGGACCAATTTGTGCCCAGCAGACCTCGTTCCGGCCAGCAGGGAGATCAAGCTGCCGACTTCTTCCTGGATGCGAACACGTTCAACTTTAACAGTCCAAACAACATGGACTTTAGTAATCTTCATGCCGCTGATCTGGTCTCCTACGGGCAAAGCTCGCCTGGCTTGAGCATCTATGAAGAGGATAGCCTGTTGAATCCCAACTTTGTGCCCGGAGACTTTCCACTGTTCGACCAGCCAGGTCCGTTCTCTGCCCCCAAACAGGCGAAAATTCCTCTGACGCCATCAACAGACAATTCACAATCATTTTCTCCGGAACACCCTCGCGGCCGTTCAATGAACCCTGTGCAGACTGCCAACTATAACATTGACATGTTGGCAGCCAAACCGTCTCCTCATAGTGCTCGGTCTAGTGCTGATAGCCTGACTGGCTCACTTCAACCATCCACACTCTCATCAGCACAAAGCCCCCGTCCTCAAGTTATGATTTCATGTTATGACCAAGATGATGTTGAACATGTTGCGTCTGCCCAGCCTCAGTATTCGCTGTCACCACAGCGTTCGCGGGGTCACAGTCGGGCACCCAGCATGACCTGGACTATCGCTAGTGACGTTGCCACTCACGATGACATGAGTGCTATCTTTTTTCCTCCTCGGGATTCGGAGGGTAACTGGTTACCCAATGAGGCTTCTGGTACCAGAGGATTAGATCCCAACCAACGCACCGGAGAGTTGACCGAATCTCTTAACGAGACCAGCAAACGGAGAAACCGAGAGGAGAGAAACGTCAGTGTCAGCTCTTGGCTGGAGGTTAGCGCCGATGCCGATGGAAATGTTGACGAGCCAGCTTCACCAGTTGGGGATGCACCTTCCGCTGCCGAAATTCAAGAGGCTTTCGAGACCATCCCTTTGGGCAATAACACTGAAAACAAACTCCTTGCCGATCAGACCTATGTCAACCGCAATGCCACGACTATGGATGATACTGATTTGAGTATTATTCAAAAACGCCAAGCCTGGGAGGAGGGGCCGAGATTGCACGCTATTGACTCACGCAATCGCTTTCAGCCGCAAAGTTCTGCCGATGCGATCGCCATGTACCGTCAGCGCATGGCCCAGTCAGACGCAGATTCAGTTGTTTCTTTTGCCGCAACTCTTGGTACTATTCGGAGACGGAGCATCTCAACAACTACTGATTTTAACACTGATGAACACGAAATTACGAGCGGTAGCTTGTTTAAACGTCTTAACCTCAGAGATAACAAGCCTAGTCACCGCCGTGGACCTTCCTTCTTCCAAGCTGTGGGCAATCTGATTCGTAGTCCCAGCTCAGGTGGCAATAAGCGCGCTCTCTCCAAGAACAGAGAGGGTAGCAGCTCTGGTGAGGTGACTCCGACTGAAAACGACCATCAGTCAAGAGACTCCATCTCGGTTAATCGCAGTGGCAGTACTCGACACAAAGCTTCGCCTTCTATTGGCACATTGGTTGCTTCAGTGGGCGGCAGTGCTGCTGCCATTGGGTCAACTCATGCTCGCCATGGATCTATAAGTGGCACTATTCCTTCCATTACTGCTCTGCCTAGCTCTAGTCTGAGATTCAGTTATATTCGCACCTCGTTGAGACGCAATCGAGTCCGTAGCAAGTCGGATGTTGGCCGGTCGAGTGATGGATCTCCTGGAATTTTGGATGCGCCTAAAAAGGAAGATGGTGTTCCGGGTGCGGCCACCAGTTCTGAGAGTCCACTGCCCCAACATAAGCCTTTGGTTACTTCGTCTACCAGTTCTGTGAAAATAGCCAATAAGGCTGGTGTTGAAGACACTGACGATGAAGAGGAGTTGGAAGATGATGATATGGAACGATCAGCGGATGAGTCGGACAACATCGAGCCTACATTCGAAGGTTTTAAAGCTCACATTCGTTGGTTGAACCCGGACATCTTACCCCAACATGACTGGCTTGTGGACCGGATTGCCACTCACCAGGTGAATCGTTACAAGTATCTGGTCAACCTCCGTCTGAAGCATCTTCGACTTGGAGCTGGCTGTCCGAACGGAAGCAAATGCGAGAAGCTTAATGGTGTTGTGACTCTCCTTAACCAAAAGGGTCAACCCCGAAATGACGAGGACTTGGGTATCGCCAGTGATGATGACATCATGTTGAATGATGGATCTGTGTCACAAGAGAGCTTCCCCAAGGGTATTCCCATGCCTCCGACCAACTCTCTGCCTGCTGAATTTGAGTGTCGGTTGTGCTTCGCGACCAAGAAATTTAATAAGCCTTCAGACTGGACTAAACATGTACAAGAAGATGTCCAGCCGTTTACTTGCACGTGGGACCGGTGCAAAGACCCCAAGATGTTCAAGCGGAAGGCTGACTGGGTTCGCCACGAAAATGAAGGCCACAGACATCTGGAGTGGTGGCAGTGTGATGTGCCAGAGTGCAGTCACGTCTGCTACCGCCGTGACAACTTTTTGCAGCACTTGGTCCGGGAGCACAAGTGTCCGGAGCCTCGGTGTAAGACCAAGGCGCAGAAGCAAAAGTATGGTGGGCCGGATCCTACGAATGATCGTGTTGATGCTTGCCATCGCGAGACGCAGAAGTCTCCTTTGACAGAATATTGCAGATTCTGCAACAAGAACTTTCCCGTGTGGAAGAAGCTCAATGTTCATATGGCCAAGCATTTGGAGCAGATTAGCTTGCCTGTGATCAAGCTCGCTCAGAAGGAGATTCACCCGGATCTCATCATCAGCCCTGCGCATGAAGTACCTCCTCGGCAATTCCCGACTGCCCCTATGAGCAATGCGGCCTTCCCACAGAATATGGACAACTTTGGCTCACTGAATGGTAACCTTGGCAATGTATTGTCTGACCAGTTTTCTATGAGCCAACCCGTGCCTAATGTCAACGGTCTCAACAGCATGAACTTTCCCAACACGGCCCCACTTTCCCAGAACGGATTTCCGTCCCCGACTCCGTTGATAACGAATTTCGCGGTTGACAATCCACCTAACATTGGCTTGGCTAATTTGTCACCGCCTGATCCCTTTTTGGTTCACGGTGGTCCGATGATTCAGAACGGGCAAATCGGACACATTACTCCCCAAGCCCAGTCGTCTCCGGCTCAGCCATTGATTCACAACATGGGAGTGTCACAGTCTTTCAACGGTGGTTTCTCGCATCTACCTGCAGCAGCGAATACGAGCAGTATGGAATTTAACGACTTTAACGGCGCGTCGTTTGGTGGGCAGACGACGGATAACATTGGGTTTGATTTCATGGGGAGTGGTGGAAATATGATGGGGGGTCAGTTCCAGGGGCAGAATGGCGGACATATGAATAGGGGTGGTCCTTTCTACTGAGATGTGGATGAATGATGTGTTATGATGATCTGTTGTATGTATAATTGATTTTGGGGGTTTCTTTTGTTTTGATATCAGGTGGCTACTTTTTTGCCTATAGTTTGGGTAGCAATTTGTTGTCCTTTTTTTTCGTTACTGAATACATGATTGTCTTGTGATGATTGTTTTACGATTTTGTGATATTGTATATAGGTGACGTCAGAGCTATGTCATATAACAGGCCATGCACCGCGGAACATGCGTCTGCAAATCTCCTTGCCAAAGCCTCCCCACTTTGCCGTCATCGGCCCCACACGGGCTAAAAATGCCCACAAAATGGCGACTTCTAGGCTTTCCGCAATGGATTCACCCCGTCACGGTGACGGCTTATCGATAGTGATCTAAACTGATTACCACATTCAGACACAGGCACAGTGTGTGTTAATTGGGCCAGAACTGTCTCATATGTGATTGTTTGGTGAGGTGGTACAGTGTGGGGATCGTGTGTTACGTGAAGGTCGACGTCCTATGATGGTAATCGGCTGGGATGGAGGACGGGTGGTGGGCAGAATGTGATGGAGGTGAGTTGGAGAACGGGGAGAAATAGATGGCATGTGTGTGTGTGTATAAGGAAAGACAAGCAGTGGCCAACTTTGTTTTAATAACTTAAACAGCACCTCGCTCTCTGCCTTGGGACCTGTTCTTCATTTACAAAGTTACACACATACTAAACCACAGAACCGCCATCCACCATGTCTGTCGTCACGGACATAGACAAAATCAGTATCAGCTGCTTTGGTAAAGCCCTCTCCACTATTACCAAAGAACCCTCCACCTCCGACGACCTCGCCAAGTACGATGACTTCTTCAAAACCTCCCTTTACCGCTCCCTAGGCATGATTTACCTCCGCGAGAATCCCCTTCTCAAACAACCCTTGAAACCCGAGCATCTGAAGCTGCGCCTGCTCGGCAACTTTGGCTCGGCACCGGGGCAGATTTTCACGTGGATGCACTATAACCGGCTCATCAAGAAATACGACCTCGACAATTTGTACATTTCCGGCCCGGGCCACGGGACACCGGCAGTGCTGAGTCAGTCTTGGCTTGAGAGTGTCTGTGGGGAGGTGTACCCGGAGATGACGAGCGACGAGGAAGGCCTGCGCAACTTCTTCAAGCAGTTTTCATTCCCGGGTGGGATCGGGTCGCACGCGACACTGGAGGCGCCGAGGTCGATCCACGAAGGTGGGAACTCGGGTACTTGATTTCACATACGTTCGGCACGGTGTTTGATCACCCGGAACTGATCACGCTGACGGCGGTGGGCGATAGAGAGGCGGATATGGGCTCACTGGCGACGTCGTGGCACAGTATCAAGTTTTTGAATCCGATTATCGATGGCGCAGTGCTGCCGGTATTGCATTTGAACGGGTACAAGATTAACAATACGACAGTGCTGGCGCAGATTTTGCATGAGGAGTTTCAGAGCTTGTTCTTGGGGTATGGGTGGGAGCCGTATTTTGTCGAGGGGGACGATGTGCATTCGATGCATCAGGCTATGGCGGCGACGTTGGAGAATTGCGTTTTGGAGATTCGCAGGTTCCAGAAGGAGGCTAGGAAGAGCGGCAAGTCGCTGCGGCCGCAGTGACCGATGATTGTGCTGCAGATGCCGAAGGGGTGGACGGGCCCGCGGAAGTTGGGTGACCACTACCTGGCCGGGTTCTGGAAGGCGCACCAGGTGACGATTACAGATCCCATCAAGAACCCGGAGCACCTAAAGGTTCTCGAGAAGCGGATGCGCAGCTATGAGTCGGAGAGAGTGCTCAAGGATGGCTGGCTGGAGAAGTCGGGGGGCGAGCTGAAGGGGAGCATGTCGAACCTGGGCCTGTAGCTGCGGGACGTGATTAAGAACCCGACGACGTTCCGGCTGTTTGGGCCGGGTGAAACGGAGAGTAACAAGCTGGGGCATATATATGAGGGCGGGAAGAAGGTGTGGACAGGCGAGAATATGGAAGAAGACAAAGATAGAGGGAACCTGGCGCATGCAGGGAGTGATGGAGATGCTATCGGAGCATACGTGTGAGGGGTGGCTGGAGGAGTATCTGTTGAGTGGGCGGCACGGGCTGTTAAACAGCTATGAGCCGTTTATCCACATTATCGACTCGATGGTGAACCAGCACTTCAAGTGGATTGAGAAGTGTTCTGAGGCGAAATGGCGGCAGAAGCTGCCGTCATTGAACATTTTGCTGACGGCCGTTATGTGGCGTCAAGGTAAGCAAGACCTGCGTGTATGACTAATAATATGATACTAACAATGCAACCGCCGGACTACAACGGCTTCACGCACCAAGACCCCGGCTTCCTTGACGTCATCGCCAACAAGTCGCCCGCCGTCGTACGCATATACCTGCCTCCTTCCTGCCATGGACCACTGCCTCCGCACGTCCAACTACGTTAATTTCATCGTCGCCGACAAGCAGGAGCATCTGCAGTATCTCCTGATGGAGCAGGCCATCGAGCACTATACCAAGGGCATCAGCATCTGGACCTGCTTCAGTACCGACCGCGGCGAGACCCCAGACGTCATCATGACCTCGTGCGGTGACATCAGCACGCACAAGGCAATTGCTGCCGCCGACCTGCTGCTACAGTACTTTCCCAATCTCAAGATCCGTTTCATCAACGTCGTCGACTTCTTCAAGCTGATCTCGCCGCACGACCACCCGCACGGCCTGGGCGACATGAAGTGGTCGTCGCTGTTCCCAGCATCGGTCCCCGTCATCTTCAACTTCCACAGCTACTTGTGGCTCGTGCACAGGCTGACGTTCCATCTCGAGAACTCGCACAATATCCACGTGCGCGGGTATAATGAAAAGGGCAACATTGACACGCCGTTGGAGCTGGCGATGAGGAATAAGACGGACCGGTTTGGCTTGGCGATGGATGCGATTGATTGGATGGGGGTGGGAGGGCGCGGGGCGGATGTGCGGCAGGCGTTGGTAAATGCGCAAATGAGGGCGAAGCGGGAAAGTTGGAAGAATGGGATGGATCCGAAGGAGTTGACGGAGTAGGTGTGGCCGTGGGGGCACGGGTGAGATTAAGACGCCGGTGCTGTAGGTTGAGGCTTGGCATGGGGTTGGGCTAGATAGTGAGCGTTAGTTATTGTGTTTATTTGAATGTATCATCATTTGTTGGTGCTATTGAATTGAGTTTCCTCTTTCGACTTATACACAATCCCATGTACTCGTTCCCTCTTCCTATGTATCTTTTCATGACCATCAGACACTCCACGATACAGTCCCTCTTGTGACATTGGTCCACTAACTCTACACATACACCCTCATATCTCTCATCACCAACGCCATAACCCTCTTCCCCGTGACACCCACCGGCTCCCGCCGTCTACCCCCTCCAGAACTCTTCCTTTTATCAACCCGGCCTCCAAACTCGGTCATCTCTCTTCATCCCACCCAATCTGTCGGAACAAACCCCGTCAACTATCAGACGACCCCATCAGGCCGCCCATATACCCCCCTCCTAATCCGTCCAGCCCTCCTCCCATTGGCCGGGCGTGTCTTTTGTCCGCTTCTTCTACTGGCTCAATAGCCGCGATGCATATATACACCACCATGATCCACTGTTAGGCACTTTTTAAGGTATTTTCAATGGAAGTGTTCCAGTAGATAGTCACACACCAAGCCAAGCCACGGCCCCACTCGGTTGAGAGAACAGGCCGCATAGAAGATTTCCGGGGTTAAGTTTAGGGGTTCACAAGAGGAACTAGCAAGTCGATCTTAACGAAGAGCAATTGGTGGCCGCGTGGCCCAATGGCAAGGCGTTTGACTACGAATCAAAAGATTGTGGGTTCGAATCCCATCGTGGTCAGCTCTTTTTAGTGTTTTGGGGGAGCAAATCGTGTGTACATTAAGACAGATTGCATCTTTTTTTTTTTTTTTTTCAATTTTGTAACCAAAGCCATTGGAAATCTGTATAGTATATTCATACTGAAGCTATTATCATAAATGACCATTGAGCATGCATCTAATTAGGGTTAGTCAGAACACTTAACCCCCCATAGGGCTCAGGGATCCCAAGCTCTAGGGCGTCGTCGGCTCCTGCCAGCGTAAAGCAAGCGAAGTTTCCATCGTTGGAAGCTTGTGCCGTGACTTTACTCGCCTCCAATTTCGTGCCTCGGCTGAACAGTTTCTCAACTTGAACATCAATTCTGACGATAAACTCGACAATCTCAAACATCGCCTTTTTTTAATATCGTCTTTTTTCTCGGCTTCATTTATTGTCTTCCATAGTTTGGACCTTTTTGCGACGCGATTCAACTGTCTCCATAATATCTAATCACTGACGTGTGTGGCCAGTCGAGCGACACAACACTTTATCACACTATACCATACCTTACAATATACACACATCACTGACCACAGCAACCTATCCTTTTGTCGCACACACACACAGCCATGACTTCCTCAACGAAACCCCCCGGCCTCCCAGATCCATCCACAACCATCATCTCATCCACCTCTAACACGCCCATCTTTAACTTCGCCGAAGCCCAATCCCGCATCGCCGCCCGCCGCTCCGCCCGTGAAGCCACTCACTTCGCCCGCGACACCTCTGCCCTCCGCTCCCACCTCACAACGCTCCCGGGCCCCCTTTCGCGACTATCGGCGCTCTACGATTCCCTTGTTGGCGCTGCCAGAGGCACCGGTTCCTCTACTTCTGTAAAGACGCGCCCGCAGTTTCGGGTGGGGCAAGTGGATGCAGAGTTGTTGGATGATGAATTAGTGGAGTTGCTGAGGAGGCAGGTGGGAGAGGGGTTGAAGTATTTTGCTGGGGGGCATCTCAAGGAGGATTACGGGGCTGAGATTGCTTTGATCTTACGGGCACTCTTGTTCAAGTTGACGATTTGGGATCATGATGCGAGTTATGGCGCAGCGTTACAGAATCTGCGGTATACGGATGCCCGGAAATACACAGATGGTGGAGTCCTGGTGCCACCGACGCGCGGGCAAAAGGCGGCCTATGGGCTGTTCTCAGTGTTTGGAGCCTACGGATGGTCAAGGTGGGAGCAGTGGCTGATAGGGCAGGACGATGGGTTCAATGAGCCATCACCATTGGTTCAGCGATTAGTGACGTTGACGGGGGCGGTGACGGCAGTCCATTCAGTGGCGGGATTTGTAAGCTTTTGTACTTTTTTGGTACATGGCCAATACCGGACGTTGCTGGATCGGGTGCTGAAGATGCGGTTAGCATCGCCGTCGAATCAGGTATCACGAGAGGTGTCATTTGAGTATCAAAATCGGCAGTTGGTGTGGCATGCTTTTACCGAGTTCTTGTTGTTTGTTTTGCCACTGATTGGCATCACGAGATGGAAGAGGTGGTTGATGAGATTGTGGAGGAAGACGAAGACGGTCATTAAGAAGAAGACGACGGGGAAGGAAGAGAGCGGCGACATAAAGTCCGGAGGCGAGCTGTCGTTCCTACCCGAGAGAACCTGTGCCATCTGCTACCAGGAGCAAAACTCGGCAAAGTCGGAAGCGGAAGTCATGGCTTCTTCAGCCGCAGGTGGCGTCAGCGGTTCAGCAGCCACCGACATTACCAATGCCTACGATACTGTTCCCTGCGGCTGCGTCTACTGTTTTGTGTGCATTGCAACGCAACTAGAGAGGGAAGAGGGCGAAGGATGGACGTGTCTGCGGTGCGGAGAGACGGTAACGGAGTGCAAGCCGTGGAATGGAGATGTCATGGAGCCGGCGAGGACGGCGACGAAGACGGTGACATTTAAAGAAGATCCGAGAGAGTTTGCGGAGGAGGTTGGGGGTGAGGCGGAGGCGGAGCAAGAAGAACTGGACATGCCTGAGATGGGGGAGATGTCGGTGGTGGAGCCGGAAACGTTGAGGGATGATGAGTAGACGGATGTCAGATATCGTCTTTCACTGCATTGTTTGATTTATGTTTTTATTATTCTGAACATATTGAGTTGATAGCTGCTATATATACCCTTGATTGCAGGCTTTCACACATAGACAACCCACACGACCACAATTTATAACGCTGGCCAACTCCCTTTTTGGTATCAACCCCCGGAACTGACGTTTCTTCCGGTTCTATTGTACTACTATGTATATATGCGCCTATATACCCAAGTTACACCTTACTACGACCTCATCTACAAATCGTAGGTGATGTTCTTGGTGCGGACCCACTCCTCAAGACCAATTGAGTTGAACCGGCCGTAACCGCTAGCCTTGACACCACCATGAGGCAGCGCACTCTCATCGTGAACAGTCATCGAGTTAATATGCACAGCACCCGTCTCGATCCCCCGCGCAAACCTCAACCCCTGTCTCAAGTCCTTGGTGAACACGGCCGACGTCAGCCCGTACTCGGTGTCATTCGCCACTCGCAGCGCCTCAGCCTCACTGTCCACCTCGATCAACGACACCGTCGGGCCAAACGACTCCGTCTTGTAAATATCCATCTCGGCCGTCACGTCGGCCAAGACCACTGGGCGCATCTTGTACTCGGAGTCCTCAACGGCCTCCGGGTTGCCAAAGAGCACCTTGGCACCCTTGGCCACGGCGTCTGATATCATCGTGCGGTTCTTGGCGACGCCGGCCTTGGAGGCGAGAATGGGCGCGTCCGCCGTCGATGGGAAGAACTGCTCAATGCATGCGACGAGCTTCTGCTCAAAGATGGCCCGCACATCCTTGTGCACGAGGATTCTCTCCGTCGACATGCAAATCTGCCCTGCATTGATAAAAGCTCCTAGCGCCGTCTGCGCCGCCGCCAGGTCCAAATCAGCATCCCTCCACACGATCGCTGGGGCCTTCCCGCCGAGCTCCAGCAACACGGGCTTCAAATGCTGGCCCGCGAGCCTGCCGATGATCCGGCCGACGGGCGTCGAGCCGGTGAAGTTGATCTTTTTGACAGCGGGGTGGGAAATGATGGATTCGGTGACGGCAGCGGCGGCGGTGGGAGGGGTCACGATGAAGTTGAGGGCGCCGGGGGGCACGCCGGCTTCGAGGAAGCAGGAGACGAGGGACCAGTGGGTACGGGGGGAGAGCTCGGAGGCTTTGAAGAGGACGGAGTTGCCGACGGAGAGGGGGAAGGCAATGGCGCGGGTACCGAGGATGATGGGGGCGTTCCTGTGGTGTGGGGGTTTAATGGTTAGTAAAGGGGAAAACTTCAAAAGGATCTGATAAGGGACATGATGTGTGTGACGAAGGGGGGGAAAATCAGGAAAGATCTGATAACAAAGAATCATGTGACCGTGGGATCTCAAATAGGCAATTGCTTTACTTACCAAGGCGCCATGGCAAAAACCACTCCCAGAGGCTCCTTAACAACCATCGCCCCAACAGCCGATGACGCAGTCCCAGGCACCATGCCCTCAACCGTCGCGATTCTCCCAGCAATATCCTTGACAAAGTCAATGGCAATCGACAAGTTCATGTCGGCCCACGCCTGCGCAGCGCCAACCTCCTTCTTCATGTACCCGGCTAGCTCAGCCCGTCTGCTCTCCATGATGGCGGCAGCCTTGATGAAGATGTCGCGGCGAGCGCCCGGGGTGGTCTTGGACCAGGCGATGAAGGCGACAGCAGCAGAGTCAACGGCGCGGAGGGCGTCGGCGGGCGTGGCGGAGGAGCAGGAGTGAATGGAGTGGCCGGTGACGGGGGAAGTGATGGGGAAGGTAGTGGGGGTGACGGATTCGAGGCCGTTAATGATGAAGGGGACGGTGTAGGTGGACATTTTAGGCGGTGGGGTGGGGTAAGAAAAGAGCGAGTGAAGATGTATATAAAGGGTTGGTGGATAATGATAATGTTACGGAAGAGCCGAGAGCTAGGATATAGGATTGCGCAAGATCAGAAACAAAAAGAAGAACAATAAAAAAAAAGTTTACTTGTATCTAACAGTAGAATGACAACCTGAATAAGATATAAATGTGTATGTGAACAACAGCAAAAGAAATCCACAAGCTCGGGTCCTCTCTCCCCTTTATATATGTACGTGTATCCCCCCCTCTCCCCTCCCCTCCCGAAGTTCCCCCCAACATCCGTTCACGCATGGCCTTCCTGCCATATCACCCACCCAGCCCACCCCTCCTTCCTATTCATCCTCTTGCCTCGTTTGCCCTTGACTGTTTCCCATGAACATCTCCTTTTGATGTCTAACCACTGGCGTGTTTCTTCCGTCCTGTTATATCTTGAGAACTATGCTTCGTGCTGAATCAGTCTCTTCGAGTTTTGAAAGGGCTGAGGGCTGGCCATGGACTGGATGGTGGATGTCAGTGGTGGAAGGCAGAGGGAAAGAGTTGTACATGGCATGACAGGAGGACACGGACGTTCAGACGTCAAGGTTTTGAAACGGTGGTGGTGATGAACTTGTTGTTTATGTAATGAGATGATCATCATAATGGCATATGCTGTTTGTAAATATACGCCTTTAATTTTTTTTGGCTTCATATATTTATTTATCTCCGGTGATTGAGGTAAAGAACGAGGGATGCCCGGGGGACTGATCGACCGGATAGGGAGGATACACGGGACTTTTTGGTCGAGGTTTGTTGGTTGTTCATGGCATTAGATACATGAAACAGCGACTGTGTGTAGTTGCCGTCGTGGCCAAAATACCACGCTATTGACAAAAGATAGTGCTGACGGCATTAACAGTCCTCGGCCCATATAACAGCACCATGTCATACCATTCCTGCTGGTAGTGTGTTTCTTTTGCTATCGGAATAGGTGAGAGTCTTATGGCTTTTTATTATTTTTTTTCTTTTCTTCCTTTTGTAGAGTTGC
The DNA here is from genome assembly GCA_030294605.1 of Ambrosiella beaveri. Classification (NCBI taxonomy): domain Eukaryota; kingdom Fungi; phylum Ascomycota; class Sordariomycetes; order Microascales; family Ceratocystidaceae; genus Ambrosiella; species Ambrosiella beaveri. Next base: position 308,884 of record JARQWA010000007.1, read on the forward strand.
CCGCTTAACATGTGTTTCTGCTCGCCTTAACAGGCCTCATTCCTCTATTTTACTGGATGAGAAAACTAGATAAATCCCATCTACAATTTCCGATGTCGTCCACAAAGGCCATGCGCTATCCATCACATCTCCGTCAATATAAAATCCCAACTTGGTAAACTTGTATATAAGAAATTGCTTCCCTTGAGATGGCCTTTCCCTTTGGCGGATTCCCTCCAGAAATGAGCTACTACTCTAATTGTGATCTGTGCCATCATTCTTTCACGTAGTTGCCCGGATCGTTGCAACAGTGGTGTAAATAAATAAAATTACAAAGATAGCATTCATGATACTGGAGAGGGGGTTGCAATTGAGATGGGGCTTGTGAGACGATCTAGGATTACAACTTGCGCCGTATACACGCATAGTGGACGCCACCTAATTGAACAATCACAACCGTCTCATCCACACCAGACCCAGACCGAATACATCCACATAAATATACACATACACCTTCACGTACATTTTGATACATATACCCATATTATACAGGGACACCAAACACTCCCTTGTCTTACATTCAATATTCGCCTTGTCTATCCCAACATACCCACATATCCAACCACGCTTCCTGACTTCCGACCACCAGGAACACAGGCATCTAGCGTTGCAGCGCTCGTGAGAAAATCAAGGGATTCCCAACTCAATAGTATATGGTGTTTCGCTGCCTTCTTCCCTGCCGAGGCAGATGTACGCAAATGCTGTCTGTGAGCTTGTATGGAAACGGAAGAGATGCTTCTTTGGGATGCAGAGATACATGATGGGGTCGAGGCTGTTGAGATGCCGTGTGAGAGTGCCGAGGAGGGAGGTTCATTCACAGCATGAGTGATGGGTGGGGTAATATCATGAGTGGGAAGGAGGTAAGGGTCATGAGCGGACATGGAGGTGAGGTTGTGATATATATATATATTTGATGGGTCGTGACTTTGAGACATTGATGCATTCAACCCGGTAACTCTCGTGAAACCGGTCAACCTGTCATGATTGTCCCTTATCCGCCAAAAACATCGACATCTTTCTATCAATGTAGAGCGTTGATCTTTGTATGATTTGATTGTAGTTTGTCATGTTCAGCGTGGCCGGTCGGGATACTGCAAGGGCCAATGACAAAAGACATAACATGGCCATGTTTTCCCACAATAACAAACATTGTGTGCCGATGCCCCTTACCCCAGTAAAGCTTTGCCTTGGTGAATTGAGTTTATTCCCCACCAGGTTGCTGCGTGAAGCGAACGGGCCTCTCAGTGTCCGAGTCAAAATGGACCTTGGACGACCTGAGCTGAAAACATGACAACTGTTATATATTGTATATATCGTTTCACAATTTATACATCATTTCGGATACTGACCAGATAGTATGTGGCAAATATCCCCCATTATCACGACATCGCCTCCCAAATATCGTCACCGTTAGAAGCAAGGACCTCTTGTCAACCATATGTATCTCTCATGAACCCCCATAGCCACTCTTCTCCAGCCATAACATCGGGAACTTTATCCATTTTGACATTATCCCCCAATTTTCTGTCCTGTCTCAAGCTGCAAAACGCTAGGAGCAACTAGAAACAAAATAATTGTATATTTTGGGATCACGGAAATGATCTGACGTTCACTTGCCTAAAAGGGTGAGTTCGTCTGGATGACGGTGGACAGGTTCGTTTTAGGTGACATTGAGACAAAAAAAATAAAATACACATAAAGCTGTTGATATATAGATATCTGAGCAAGTGGGTTTATTAAATTAGGGTTCAAATATCAATGTTACTCATTCGATGTTTCTGCTTCACGAGCAGCTCTGGCAGCTGTCTCTGTTTTTCGTCGTTCCTGGGACTCCTTGTAGTAGTTTTCTAGTATCGCGGGATCCATAAAGAAGTTGGGCGTCTTGTGAAAGTTGATTTCTGTGGTTGGAACTGCAACGACAAAGTTAACAGTAGTGAACAGGTGACAATAGATAAGGACAAATAGACAATGACCATGTCGTTTGTCATCTCTCCACATTTAGAGTCCACCATATGCAATTAAGCGGGTCTCAATTATCTCAAGACCAATCCATAAATCCGCCCATTTGTCTTGCTACGCACAGCAGTAGATCAAGGAAAAAAAATTTACCACTTACCAATTCCCACTTTTGCGCGCCTACTACCTGGAATCACAAATCGCACATCGCTTGAATCTTGTGGTGAAACAACATAGACGCTGCCGTCAGCCAAAGATGCCAGCGAAGGCGGCTTCAACGTCAAAGATCGCCGGCTGGACGATGGTGGAACGGTAGTGGGGCTTTCAAGAATCATTAGGGTTTGATTGTTGGGAATCTTGGTAGGAGGAGGTTTGATATGATGAGGACGTAGGGACAAGTCAGTAAGACGAGTCAATATAAAGGAAGAAAATATTACAAAATACACAATTCTTTTTTTAATAATGGGGATGTATATCTCTAACTTTCTATTTCGCGTTGATTGAATGAAAATCAAATATTAACCCCTACTTTCTTTCCTAGTATTATAGACAAGTTTTTCACAGATGACGCTCCGCATTAGCCATACCGCCACATCAAAAGGTGCACCCCGGTCCAATAATCAGATCTGTCGCATAAGTCTAAAACCGGTAAACCAACCGGTGCGAAAATCACGAATGTGATGGAAGTGGATGGGTTGGTGTGGGTCAGCGGACAAGAGCGTAGAGGACCGCTGGACAAAGTCCTTGTTCCCTGTAAACATTGTGGTGGGGTGGATCACGGCGAGACTCACGACCGGTGGTTGATGGCTTACGGTAGGTTTATATAGAGGCGGGAAGAGAAAGAACATAGTGATGGTGGTGAGTGAGTAGGTAGGTGAGTGGTTGAGGGATGGGGCGGGAGAATGAGGTGGTGAGACATGACAAATCATTACAGACCACTCTTTTGTAACGATATGCACGAATCTGCAGTTGCAATGACACACATGATGACTAAAAAGTATACAGTAGTATTTAACTTTAACCCATCGGGTGATCTCTTGGTAAATCGGGCCCATCACAAGCCCATTATGTCGTTCTCCCCACATTCAACAACTCCATCATCCCACTCGCTACAACGATACCACAATGGATAGAGCTGTTGAGTGAATCTGCTATTCTATATGCAAGAAAGTTTCTGACATCCTCATTTGGCTTCGAGATTATTGGACCGTTTATAGTCCTGCAGCATACACGTCGGTATCTCGTTTATTGTCGCTACTTGGTAACGATTTGCGGAACTTGCAGGTGATGGAAATGCAGCCATGCAGGTGTTGCTTTTTGGGCGTTTTCAGTTGGAGATGATTATGGGTATGTGGAGGATTGCATTCTAGAAGGACGACATAGCATATATAGAGTCCAGATTGGCACATCATGGCTTATGGACATGTCGTGTGGAAGCGACACCTTGATGGCCTCTTCATTGTTGAGAATGATCACTTATATTTGATCATGACTATTTCACCCACGTACTCCAACGTAACAATAAAACACACATACCAACTCCTGTCGGCCAGAAATCATACAAACTGCAAACTGAATGACCCTGATGACTCGAGCATCCGTCACCCATTGTCGCCGCCCGTCACAAAAAAATTGGTAATAATTTCCGTATTAGGTAAGCCATCGGGTACCAAACCACATCTGATGAGTCAAAGGCCAAAATACACCAGGTGCCAAGGGAAAAGGCTGAGAGATTCCGCCAATCAGAATGCGCTGGCGAAACTGCAAGCGGCCCCACTCGGGACTACGACGTGCCTGGGTTCGGGCCCGTGCACTCTGTCTTCATTTTCTGCAACCTGTCCCCCGTTTGGGTGTCATTGTGTGGTGGAACGTTGAATTTTTTTCTTCTTCGACTTATATTTTGGAGAATAATGGTTTGCGACAAAGCAGAAAGATTGCAGAAAGCTAGTGGACTCGAATGGGCTGACTGGCATCATTGGCTGGTGGAAGCCTGGTCGGGAGTCTCCACAAAAACTTTTACAATAGCTGAATTGAACTATTGTAAAGTGAGGAACCTGGGGAACCTAGTTGGGGCATCGTGGTGTAAGTCGAGTGGTTGATTCGAGAAACAGAGGGAACGTTAGCATTTTTTTTGGGAATTTTATATGCGACGTAGCCATGCGCTGGACTAGGCGGTGCTGGATATATATGTGTATTGGCCATCAAGTTTGTGTCATTCAGGCGCGTAGTCTCATTGAGGCTTTATTTTTCGTTACCGACATGTACTTGTAGTCTGTATCACATGCCTTGAACTCTGCTTTCATCACGAACCTTCACTTGGCGAGCCAACTTGAAATACTTGAGGGTCAACTATGACCGGTTTGTGGCCATTTGATACATAATTCTGTCATGTCAAGTGCAGGAATGAGCCAATTACAAGATCCCATGGGGCAAGGAAGAGCTTGAAAGCCAGGAAGGAAGGAAGGAGGCGAAAATTCTGGTCTTATCCGTCCTTCAAAAGTAGTAAAAGTAGTGGTTGCTCCAGCTGGGCCATGATTTAAATTCTGAAAGAAGTAATACGATGCTTAGTGTGGCCACAAAGTTTAACTCTGTTTCCAACTTTTATTCTGGGTATTTTTTTTCTGTCTCCGCCACCTGACGCTTTCATATCTCGATCTTTCATTTTAAACTTGACGATACCATCAAAAGTCCTTATACCAATAAATATTACTGTGCAATAGCGACCGCAGCTATATAAACCAATACAGCAATTATACTGCAGTTCGTGAATCCTTGAACCGAGCGTGATTGTCCTTGTCATAGTTTGCATGCCTCAGACCTTTGGTATATGTCTCCACAAAGAGTCAACGATCTCATGCACGAGTATTAACTATCTGATCCGTCTCGAAAACATACATCTCCAACTTTCATCGCAGTTCATTCATTCAGTACAACATCTTATAGTTGACTGTGTAATATTACTCGACGTTCTTCGAATCAGCTTCAACCTCCCACCTCTGTCACAGTTGCGCTTCCATTTTCTGTCAATTTTTTTTCTGTGTGCTGAGCACATCGCTTATTGTTTTGCATCATCCACCCATCCATCCACCGCAATTTTGACGTCGGCATCGTCGCCAAGTATTTTTTTTCTGTAACAGCAAATTCTTGCGCCCAGTCTGGGCTTCTTTGCGACAACAATCGGTATCGCAAACCTTTTGTCTATTGCGACAACTTGCGATTCTCAAAGACTCGTCGCCATTTACCCCGCTTCAACCTAGCCATTTGCGAAAAAAAAAACTTGGTGCTAAATTGTAACCACTACTTGCAGCCCCGGCTAAAAGAAAAAGTTGAAACAATTCCAAAAAAAGTCTCGACGTCATCTATTCCCAACTCTTTACAGCATCACACTTTTACCGCCATAACCACTTGACTCCAGTAATCTTTATCATAGAAGACAAGATGTCGCCTCAACAGGCCCCTCGACAACCACAGCAACAACAGACACAACCACGCATCAGACAACAATCACCTCCAAACGGCCTTTTCGGCATGCCACCACCACAGACTTTCTCGAGCAGCCTCATCGCGATACCACAGAATAACAACCATGTCTCCAACGGCACTAATGGAGTTAACGGTACTAACGGAACCACTACCAACGGCCACAAGCGCAAGAGAGAAAGCATCTCAGGAATGGATCACAGCAGTCCTCATAGTCCCGGCGTTGCTGAAGAGGAAAACCCCGAACATGAAAAGAAGCGGCAGCCCGGTGTCAAGCGGGCTTGCAACGAATGCCGTCAGCAGAAGGTATATCTTCCAAATATCACGATGCGACTGCTCTGGCTCACAAGCCGGTACCATGACACTGCAACCTGCAGTACAAGTGACCGGTTCTTCGACTCACGGGCTAGTAAGAATCCCAGAACCATTCTATGTAGTTACTTTTTTCGTCCAAGGTTTCGCAAACTATCCGGTGGTCGTACTACCAGATGGCCCAGTCTGGCATATGCCGTGTCCCTACAATAAAGCGCATGTCCCGTGTTATCTTAATACACGTTCCATCAGCCACCAATACTGACTTACCACTTGTTGTAGCTCCGCTGTACCGTAATTCAAGAACCATTCACTGCGTGCAACCGGTGCGTCAGACTGAAGCTTTGTTGCAAGATTGAGTCAAATTTCAAGCGAGTCGGAAAGCGCAGCAAGCATGCTGAAATGGAGAAGGAAATCGAACGCCTTCATCAACTTTTGCAGTCAGCCAAGGAGAAGGGATTTGTCTGCCCTGATGAAGTCTATAGCAATGACTCTACCACTCGCAACACCTCGGTGCAATCCGACGACATGAAAAATGGCAACAATATTTCTGCTCAACTGACGCAACCACCTACTGTCTACGAACTTGGGCCGGTAAGGTTGACCGCTGATGATGCTAGAGCCCTATTTGTGGAGTACTTTCAATATTACCACCAGTTCCTCCCATTACTCGATGCTGCCCAGCTTCCAGAGGCTTACGAAAAGCAACAAAAGTTGCTCTTCTGGGCTATCATTGCTGTGGCAGCCCGTCGCTGGAAGGACCCCTCGCTGTTGACAACTTTGGCTGAGCCGCTCAACAAGTTTATCTGGACCACCATCGGTGAAGTGCCTAGCAGCTACTACGTCGTCAAGGCTCTGTGTCTGCTTTGTACGTGGCCTTTGCCCATCAGTACTAGTACCGCGGACCCAACTCACCTACTGTGTGGTGTCATGATGAAGGTTGCCACCATGATTGGACTTCACCGTCCCAATAATATGAAGGACTTCTCCAGGGTGGACCTTGAATTGGATACCGAGCAGTTACATGACCGTGTTGAAACATGGGCCGTGTGCAACATCGTGGCTCAGGAAGTCGGTACTGGGTATGGCCAGCCTGCGTCCACCATCTATGACTGGGCTTTGACTGTACTGGACGGTGAGAAATCGCCTTTGAAGCTCAGCACGGAACTCTGGCAGCGTGTTCTCATCGAGCGTTTCTGCGACAAAGTTTCTAAGGAAATGTACAGTAATTCCTGTGACCCTAGGGGTGTGGCGGGTGATGCGCATAGAGTTATGCTTCTCAGAATCTATAGAAGAGATCTTGTCGAGCTTGAGTCTCGCATCAAGTCACGGAACCCTAGCCCGATTGTTAAGCTGCATTTGGCTGCGGCCAGACTTCATTTGTGCCTGGCAGGCTTCTACGACTCCAGTACTACTCCTCACTATCTAGATGATCTTATGATGCTTTACAGAGCTACTGGGAATTTCATCAAGGGTATTCTTGAGACCGACCAGGTCACGACCCCCAGCGATTCCCCAGACCGTGGAATGCTGTCACATTGCACCAACTATATCCAGCAGATGCTCGTCGCTGCCGGCTTTACTTTACTGAAGCTACTCAAGAGCTTTTTTGTCAACGTTATTGACGCCAAGGTTGGCAAGAGCCTGTTCAACCGTACCATCGAAGCCATTCGCCATACCAGTGTTTCTAAGAATGACCTGCAGTCCCGTCTGGCCGAGTTGATGGTGCAGATGTGGAACGGGACCCCCGATCCTCCTCAGCCGTCTCCTTCGACTGATGATGAGACGCCCTTGCAGTTGGACGACAGTCTACAACTGCGCGTCAGATGCCGTCACAGCATGAGTTTGGTTTTCGACACTATCTGGAGATGGCGTGAAGAGTTCCAGGCCAAAGGTCGTGGGAACTTGGATAGTAAGTCTAGTGCTACTTTTATCGATCGTCCAGCTCAACCTATATCCTGTCTGTCCTCATTATGTTCCACCGCCGCGCTCATGTCATCACCATCTGCGTCTTGTTTGGATTCAATTGCCCCTCGTACTAACCATTTTATCTGTAGCTAAATCGCCTACGCACGTCAACACGACGGACAACGCCCTTGGCGGGTACAAACAAGTTTATCCGCCCACCGAAGGTCTTGGTCTTATGAGCGGCATAATTCCTTCTACTATGGATGACATACCAACTACTCACACACTCCTTGAGGCAATGACTTACACCCAACCTTTATATGAGGCGTTTGATCCCCAGAACTGGATGCTTGATGGACTGATGGACTTCCAGTTTGGCTACCCTCTCAACCCGCTGGATCCTGCTTAGAATGCTGTCCTGCTGGTTCGAGAAGGAGGTCAGCAAGATACTTCTCGGTGGTGTCATTGACGACCTTGTGATGTCAGGGACGATTCCTAGCAGTAACGTCACTTCTGCATGTCTTCTCTTTCCATACCTTGATTCCGTTAGCTATCCTTTTGATATTTTTCTTTTTTTTCTCAAATTATCAAATGGCCTTGTCTATTTGATATGCTTCTCCAACAATCATGCGAAGATATGACCTCATTTCACGACTGCTATCTCATCGCCGTTTTCTTATAGGGCTCTTTGGAATGCCATGTTCAACTCATTACCTACTCCAAATGACGAGTTTGGCTAATCCACATTCTTCCTTTATGAAACTCGAGGATTGGTTTATCCCGTTATTGTTCCGGGATCCCTTGTTTTCTATACCGTCATTCCCATGGGGAATAAAAGTTTAGTTGGTTTTTGGGTTTGCTTTTTTATTTTGTTTTTATTTTGTTTTTATTTTTTTTTGTATTTGAAGGCTTTATATGGTGTCAACGGCCATTGTAATATTCTCTGTTTTTTCTGGCCTCTTTTCAAGTACGGATGCGGGTTATACCGTTTTGTGTTTCAACTATTTTTTCATTTTCTCACTGGAACACCCAATCTGAGTATTGTTACCAGTATTCTATGCTCCAGACATATTCAACTGTGTTCTGATTTATCGATTTATAGGTTCAGTCATTCCAACGCTGCGGGTAATGACTTGGTACCACTAAAAGAAAAACAAAATACAAGCTACTTTTTCTACCTCCACCAATGGATGTCTCGAAATATGATCTAGTGAGCTATGACACTGCCATCATTCATGGACTCTAAATATGGCATGATGAATACGGTAACATGAACCCGAGACGTGATTATGGTTCCTGCCTCGACTAAGCAGTTGTCTCGCCGATAATAGGGTTCGTGACTTGAAGTTGTAATGGAGTTCACTGACTGGAATGTAAATTGGAGTATCTACCCCAGATGTCTGTGACCTGAGCTCACCGAGATCCAGAGGCCTGTTTCAGTGGTGTTGAGCAGAGACGACGTTTTCCCCTTGAAGAGCAATAAGGGATCGTGAACTTTCTCCCATTTGGTGGTTTTCCCCAAGGACAACGAGTATGCGAGTAACTTCCCGATTAAGACAATGAATTGAGCAGTTTCTTAATCCGTTGCTTAATAGCTGGCATACCAAAACACTAGATCACTAATTAGGAAAGCACGCGTAGATATCTTACTGCGAGGCTGGGAGGAACCGCAAGGCATAGGAATGCTGGTGATGACATGAAGATAAGGTTTGAATTTTGAAAGATTCGGCATTCCGACGCAAATACGATATAAAAACAGTTGCTAATACCCGCGATATCATCTATCTTTCTGGGGATATTGCTTGACCTTAATTTGGCTTACCAGTATTGCTTAGACATAGCTATCGTTACTCTTTTTTGTTGTTTTTGTTTCTGGAGCTTCGCGCTTTTCTTTTCTCACATTCTGTTGCGACCGGTAGATAACCACAGTCATACGAACTAGAAATTCCCATCATAAGTCTGGCGACGGAAATATCACCGTTACCGGTGGCCGCGAGGGGAATCCTGATGCACTGGGAGACGGTGGCAATGAAGTCGGCGACGAGGAAGTCCATGGGCTTTTCGACGGTTCGGTGGGTTACGGTTCAGCGGAACGAAGAGAGAGCTGCCGGTGATAGAGGATAAGAGTCGGACAGGGCATCTCCTGATTACGGGGGATGTCCCGCCGGTGCCGAAGATGGCGTTGGAGGCGAGGGGGGGCGGAACCTTTTTAGGGAGTTGAGTGAGCATGTGGCGAGGATGGTCAGAGAGAGGATGATGGGGTATCAGGAGGGGCAGGTCTTGAGGAACGACAACATATCGGACTTGGGAATCGAAGGCGGGTCGAGTATTCGCATGTGCATATCCTTTGTTGAAGTCATTCTAACGTCTATTGTGTTCTTACAGTTGTTCACGAGATCTCCGGGTTGATTATCCAGTCCTGGAACGACAGAAGAATCGTAATTCCTAACGGCTCTCCGATGTCTCCTCAGAAGTCTTCAGATAACTTTCGCTGGGATGTGCCACCCTTTTTTGAAAACCATGTCGACCTCATCAAAGCCGCTCACAATCACAATGAGACCAGAGTGATACGATCACTTTGTTACAAAAAGTTGGAACCCCGATACAGTGATCTTTCAGTTCCATGTGTCACCCAAGTGTGCACATTACTGGCTGATCACGCCCTGCTGGAGCGATCACTGTTGACTCTTCCATATATTGATGCATTGGTGACGGACTTGCAAAGTCACCATGTTCTATATCAGATGAGTCTCGGCAATACCTACGAATATATGAATGCCTTGAAAAGTGAAATATTGGGCCAAAGGGTCTGGTGGATGGACTATTTTTGTCGTCACGTGGTTGCTGCCCTCCGTTGAATCTTGATAAATGACCCACACCGGCAACCTACGTGACTCTTTGTTCCGAACCAAAACAATCATATTAGGGGGACTCAAGACTGTCGACTCCGCGCCCTTCTCTATTGACTTTGCTTTCATCAATACGGAACCTGTGGCTGTGAACGACATGTTGTGCGAGAATGTGGAGGTGATGGGCATTTGTGCTTTGGGTTCGGACATGAGAAGTATGAGGAAGGTTGAACGTCGGTTTATATTAACAGCAGCCAAGCTGTTCAAGCAACCTGCTCGGTTCGAGATATTTGGACTCTCTGTACATAGTGACATGAAATTTTGCTTGTGGAAATTTACCCGGCATCGCGCGTTGAGAACAGAACTCTACGATCTCAACGTCCGCTACCGACTCTTTACCAACATCATTGCCAATTTTGTGACTCTTCCACGGAGTCAAATTGGTTTCCGCAAGATCTTTGCCAATATCACTCATGAATCTGACGGTTAGACCGACTGTCCTATCGTTTTTTTTTTTCAACGAGAACAAGCTGGGGGCCGTGTGTCTCCTTACTATGCTCAATGTGTACCCCACTCCTCTTCGTCGTTTGACCGAGGTCTACAAGGGGGAAATCCCGCTTAGCCGGCGAAAAGAATCAAGACACCACTTACGGTCAAAGACTACTGGTGCCGCAAATCGGACAGCTAATCAGAAGCTGAGCTTACGAAAAAGATCTTTGCATCTGCGGCGAGAAAGGGAAAGATCATGACGCACATCCAGCAATACTATCATCACGAAGTCATCGGCATCATGGACGTTTCTAAGGATGTCATAGAACATAATCAATATGAGTCAACTGGTGGCAAGTATTGACAGGCCTTTTCACAAGTACGGGTGCCGCCTGGAGGCCACATCCGAAGTCTAGTTACAGATGATTACAGCTGAGTGGAAAGGGCTCGAGTTATGTATAGCGTATGGGTTCAGAAGTGCCTGCTGTTGCGATGGCAAGGTCGATCACTGTTCTGGAGTATTTCGCCAATTGCAGTTTACGAAAATATACTGGATGCTATCATGGGCCATGAGAATCTGTACAATGCCGGTTGGCTTCATCGTCGAGTCAACTATGGAAATGTACTGACCACCACAGATGGGAAACGGGGGTTTCTCACTGATCTGATGTATGCGGTGAAAGTTGGGACTCGGCCCGGTGGAAGACTGTACACTTGTCCATTCCAAGCTTTTGACCTGTATAAGAATTCCGGCCGACATGACTTAGTTCACGATTCCAGTCTTTCTTTTGGTTACTTTTGTATGTCTCGACGAAAATTCCCAGATGTGACCTCGATACCTGGGCCGGGGAGCAGAACCTAAGGACAGGCCTGCTCTCGCATAGCAACAAGAAGGCCATCGCTTCCGCTAAGCCGAAAGATTGAGACAATATGATGCGCAATCTTGTCGACCCCGATTACATGATTTTCCGACCCACTCTCTCGGCTCTCCACGAAAAGATTTTCAGGTCGCAAGTCCGGGTTGGTGTTAGGGAAGATCATATGAGTCGTCTTTCGAGCGAGTGGTACAGCCGAACCAAGGGAATCTTGTTGAGGATCATCTCCTGCACGAAGCAGTTTCAACAACACAACGCAAGCGATCCACTGGCTGGCCTCGATCGTCCAATCTACTTATACAAGAAGAATGGCTGTCTCTTCCTGAGACCGACCAGCCGGTCATCGATTACCTCGAACAAAATCCCGAGGGACTTCCGCATCTTTGGGATGCGCAAACGCATATTTCGGTCTCTATTGAACAGGAAGAAGAAGCAGCGCCAGAAGGTTGCCAATCTAGCGTCTTCTCAGGCGACGACATATGGTGCTCAGTCTACAATGACCCAGAGAACCCAGACTACCTATAATACTACAACAACAAATCAACCCCCAACCACAACATATCTTGCTCAACGAGCGGCACGGAGCACTGGTGGTCTCCCTGATCCAAATCAAGAGGGCCAGAAACCCTTAAAATCTCGGCTTTGATCAATGCCTTCACGGTCCTGGAACACTCTGGGCAAGAAGTCGATTGAGTTCTCTGATTCGTTGCGCTGCAAGTCCTCGGCAATCTTCCAAAAGTCTCGGGCGTTGAGTCTGTCTAGCGGATCTCAACGTCCGGGTTCTTCTGGGACTACTGGTCCACAGGGTTTAACCGGGACGGGGGGACAAGGTCAGGGCGATGGTTATGCAACTCTTAATTCCGGGGATGATCAACTCCCGGATCCCATTGAACCTGCTGAAAGCTAAAACCTGGTGATACTTCAGAATGTTGACTTTGTGAGCCAACATCCTCGTCGCCAGTTATCGTCTGACTCGCCTCAAATCTCGCCTACGCATGAGAACCAGGACTTCTTCGACGACTTTTCGCCTCCTGTTGAGATTGTTGATAGGCAAGATGACATGACGAGTTCGATAATTCCAGATCCGCCGACATCTGTTTATGGCGATTATGAGGGCGATCAACCTGAGTGCATGACTGAACAAACAGCTGGGCGGGGCCACTTTGTTCGATCGAGAGCGCAGACGATTGTTAGGTTAGACTATGCAGGCAGCCACCATGTGGCGGGTCGGCCGGCTAGCGTTGCAGACTTTCGTTGTAAGACCGCGTGTGAAGAAAAGATAAAGCTCATGGTTTCGAGTCAGCGGTATTCAGATCAGATAGTCTACTCGAGTTTTGAGCGTCCGGATGGAAGTGATCGGACGCTAGAGACACATAACTAGCTCAAGGCACATTTTGGGGGGATGGGATGGCCTCGAATTTCGTGGGATCGGGCCTCTATGGGGAGTTGGGTGGGAGACCGTCACCGCGTAGTTAGAGGACAGATGGAGGTCGATAGTGTGGTGGTATCAAGAGTTTAGGTTTTGTACTTGGCTACGGAGACTCTGATGATTCCTGATGGAGTGATGATGAGTTACGTGTGATGACATAAGCGTTATTTTGTTTTGTTTTGTCTTTATCTTTTGTTGCGTCCTTGTTGTCTACATTTTCCTTGTCCTGAAACCTGGACTTTTCATCACAACCAACGATTAATATACGATTATGATACCATTCTTCAGTCCTTCTTTACCTCCTTTGTTTCCGTAAAATGACCAACTTAAATCTAAATTCTTTTGATGGAGAAGTCGTCAACGTGTTGGTTACTACATATGTATCTATAGTGTCATGATCGCCATGTCCTTATGAAAAGAAAAAGAAAAAGAAGAAGCAGCAAAAATGCCTTATAGACTATGCCTCGATAATCAGACTGGCCGCGAAAACCGGCCGGCCAGGTTTAGATCCTGTATGAACATATGCAAACACTGAATAGATGGATGTAAAATTCGCAGTTCCAGGCCTGTGACAGGGCCGAGGGGGGTTGTCGGTGATGCATGTGACATCATGAAGATGACGGGTGGACTGAAGTATGTACATGTTTACATATGTATGAATGGCGTCAGACACAAAGGCATCCAGCTCCTAATCATTGTCTTTTTTGTCTTTGGCCATCTGTCCAGCTGTTCAGTTACGGAGTACAAGAATGGCAAAAAAATAGAATAAAATAAAAAGAGATACATATGGTGGGCCTCAGCTGTATATCGCGACTATCACACACACAAAACGGGACATCGTTCTATTTTAATATTTTTCATTTTTCATTTTTTTCGAGTCTCCTAGCCTAGTCCAGTCAACAATGGGTAGCAAAATGTTACTATCCCACTGCCTTTGCCAGTCTCTCCACTTTTTGGCCCCCAAGTGGTGCCGGCGATCATACATATCAGTATAGGACAGGAGAGATAAAGACACAGAGATCCACCAGTGATGTTCGTGAACGTTCTGTCGGCTAGATGCCGATGAGGCCGAGACGAAGGACGAAAGATGAAAGACGAAAGATGAGAAGTATATGGGGCGGTGAGTGGATGGATGGATTGTCGCTGTAGAGGGAAACAAACGAAAGAACTATAGAAATAAATATCAAATAACCTCACAAATCGATCGTTACATCGTACATATGCAGCAAAGCCCTTCGGATCGAGGCGTTGTCCAGTTAGAGCAAGGCCCCATGGCCTTTACTGAACCAATCACCTTCGCCCTCCTGTCCCGACAGCTTGGGTCGGCGCTTGCGGTGAAAGGGGGAGTTCAGAACCCTAAAGGAGACAAATGGTAGTGTTGCACAAGGCTAGCACAATTAGTCCCAATTAAGAAAGATTAAGATGTGCATAGTGCATGAATGTCAGGGGGGTCCTTATCGGGTGGGTGGGGTTATAACCCTAAAGTGGTACAGAAAGGATGTTACTTTGATTCTCAAACTTCCTGAGGTCAATTATATGGTTAATGGATTAAGTTAATGTTGATGTGATTTGAGGGTTTTCCCCGGGGGCGACCGTGTCTCGGGGGCGTCTAAGGGGCCAGTTAGAGAAGAGAGGATTGCTGCGGGCGGTTTATAGACGGGGTGGTGGTGTTATGGGATGATGGAGTTGCCGCCAGCGGATGTGTTGGATGGAGGGGAGACGGGTGTGCAAGGGGAGAAGTGGGGAGAGGACGCGGTAGTGTCAGAGGGGAAGGTAATGGAGGCGGCAGTGGCGGCGGAGGGAATGGTGTTGGTGTTGGTGTTGGTCGCGAAGGGTGGGAATTGTTGGGAGGTAGGCGATCAAGAGGGAATGTTTTTTTGCTTTCTTGTTTGATAGAGAGGAAATGAAATGAAATCATGACGTGATGGGGTGGAGGACAGAGGTTGGTCTTTCGATGTGTGGGTTAGGGTGAACGTTTTGGTAAGGGTAATCGAGGAGCTGGATGTGCGGGTAGTTGCTTTTGACTCATCTTACACAAATTTCCGATACACTGTACCTGAAGCAGTAGCCCGAATAAACATGGACTGTAACCATAAGTTCACTCTGCCTTCTTCTCATGCATATTTATCATTTGCTTTGGTTCTTAACGCCAGGTTTCCGCAGCTGTTGAGGTGGAGTTACTATCTCATCAGATCAGCTTCTGCAGACGCATCAGGAAACTAGATTGAAGTATCTGGTTGATTGTCTGTATTATAGGCGGGGTTATGTACCTTGCAGATAGGAACTGCTTCTATCCAAGTGTCACAGTTAATATGAGTTTAGATCCAAATTAATACATACATGCGGCATTCACTGTTGGAAGTTCAATGTGGAATAGAGGATGTAAGCAACAAATTCTACGCACCATCACCGACGCTATCCAATATGCCACTGGAATAAGTCCCAGAAAATGATTACTCAAATTTGCGCAGTGAACTTTTCTATTACAAGTGCTGTTTTTGGACATGGCTAACGCAAGGTACCCGATTGTGATGTCTGTCATTCACTCGATGAAGTCCTGAATCTCGGAACTTTTGCTTCGGAACCGTAACCCTTGACCCTAATATTATTATAAGAACTGGAGAGTGTTGAAAGTCATACGTGTTATTCAAGATTCAATTATAATGAGCCATACTAAAAAAAAAAAAAACAAAAATTGCGACATCATACTTTCGAGCGGCGCCTGTCTTGCCTTATTATCCGATTAAGCGTAGCATTGTGAGCCATGTCATGTCTTGACAGGACACACAGACTAACACCAACGCTGCCTTGTCCCCCTCTTCTGGCCAGCTCTGTACATCTTACCCAACTCAGCAACGTTTTCGTTGTGTATTTGGATCAATGTTGGACTCTGCCATATACAAGGAATTTGCCTTTCAACGGACTCCATAATGCCATATTTGCTGAACGCTTACCAAGTTGCCACATATGTGCGGACTTGGCCAGGACAAATGATGCACATGGCCGCCACATCTAGGAAACACGATGGGCCTCACGCAGTATTTCATTTGTTGGTGATGCAGATATAGTAAGCCGTCAGCAGAGTATCTAGATCTAACTCTTCAGGCCCAACGGGAGGATGGGCAGGTCGTTGCCTACCCGGATTGTAGACTGAATCAGTAGAGGTTTTGTCTACAAATAGCTAGCCGGCTGGCTTGAGATTGAAGTAAATGAGATATGCCGGCGTATAAACAAGTCAGTGAAAGCATGCTTACTAAGCAGCACAATGTACGGTATAGGGTTAAATTACTAAAAGAAAAAGATGACGGAGCTACACAAAGTAGTGCGAGGGCATAATCCAAGGGCTGCAAAGCCTCTATTCAAAGGAAGACCAAGGTGCTTACGGTACCCGTGCCTTGAATGCAACGACATCTGACAGGTACAAATATCAACAGAGGAAATCTGATTCTACGAGAGAAAACTAATTTATATGGGAAGTTGTCTTTGTGATGAACGCCTACTTTGCCATGATTTGTTTTTTTTTCTCGTTGAGAAAAGAACCCCGATAGCAATATCCGGACCAACAAACGCGAGACCGAGAACAAAATGAGACATCTCTAATCTTTCATCATCACTAAACCAGGAAAATACCCAAGGGACACACCCCTCCCCTTCTCTCCCAAACTCCATCATCAAGAACACAAAAAGAGAAAAGAAACTCAATCACCATCACCATCATGCCACATGATCTCTGATCTCTGATGCAGCGCGGGTATTAACCGCACGTTGGCGCGCAGTTGTCCGGCGTTTATCCAACGACCCCTGTCACGTAGCGGATCCTGCCAAGGACGCAACAGGAAACAGGCGAGATGGCAAAGGCACATTCACATATTTCTCGGTGTGGATAGTTTGGTTGATGGGTGTGCACATGAGTTCCTGGATTGTTATTGTAAATCACAGTGTTGATATGTTTCTTGCTTTGTTTTGTTCGCAATGTGATGAATATCACCTAGAGACCTGCACAAATGTGTACTTGGAGTCCTTTACGTCTTGTCTTTTCGGCGGCGCGGACGTTTCATTTAAACACTCACTAAAAAACCCGTGCCTCTTCCGAATTTCTCCGTCCTTTCCTGAACTCATCATCACCCACATCCACTAAACCCTTAGACCACTCCAATTGTCACATTTATCAAGCCTACACCGACTCCCTGACACTTGGCGGCTGAGGGCTTGTGATGTGCGACGTGCGCCAACATCAAAACTAAAATCCTCTTGTAAAAAAAAGGACGACAACCCCATCGGGTAACTACAGAACTCGTGAAAAGAGAAAAGAACACAAATCCATACCCGATACTACCAATAACGTTGGTTTCCGCGGCCAGGCTAAACGCCCTGACTCGCGGTTGAAGGATCGAGGGTCATTAAGCGCACCTACAGATGTCAAGAAGCAAGGAGCGAGGAGCGGTCGATCGAGGAGAGGGAAATATCTGTGCGTTGACGTTGACGTTGACATTGATGTTGATGTTGATGTTGACTTGTGATTGAGTGAGTGAGTTATGAAGTGATATGAAGGTGGGATTTGGGGGTTGGCTTGTTTGATCCGGAGTGTCGGGCCAGGAGGGGCGATTGCGGCAGGAGAAATAGAGAAGCTACCAACTTATTTCCAACTGGGTAAAAGCAGGAATTATGATTTCCAAATAGACTAATTCATTAATGGAGGTTTGCTTTTGAAAAAAAAAAGAGAAATTCTCCAACCTCCAAGGTAGTTAATGGCATATGGCAACCAAGCAATATTATATTTTATATGATTATATTCTATATGCATATGTACAAACTGCCGATGAACAGTTACGAATTCCGGCATTATTACCACCCACTACATTTCCTGCGCCATGAGCTCCTGATGTCATTTTTTTTCCTCTTGATTTTTCCTGGCCCCCAACTCCACCTCCGCCCACCACACCGCGCCTCGATCCCACTGATAGTGGGATTCAACGGATTCAGTCTAGGGTCCCTGCATCGTAGCATTGACTCAGCGCATGAAATCCTCAATCCTCACTTGTGGAGCCGGTGCAGGTCTGGAAGAAGGCTGTGGGTTGATGGAGGGACTGATGGGAACGGAAATATGGATAGTCATATGTGTGTGTGTGTGTGTGCCTCATGAAACAGATTTGTGGCCCCCAGAGGAACGATACGAATGTGGATTGTTGGCGAAGACGTGGATGCAGATGAGTGCGGGGCACATGGAGATGAGCTTTGTGGAATAATCAGGAACAAAAAAGACACTCAATGGCGAGACTTGAGGGGTTTGTGCTCTCGACTTGTCCCTTTAAGTGATTCACCCACAACAAACTTAACACACCAATGCTCCTTACACTCAATCTCACATTCAACCAGATGTTTAGTCACACCAATCAATACAGCAAACATTGATCTTACAACCCTTCACACCAGCACAAACGCCGATCGATACCTTGTCCGTATCCACCATTTCCCAGATACCACGTCACCCCAGATCGTCCCGAGCCCCCAACCCGATCTCGTATATTCCCGTAACTAAACTCTGACCTTAACTTTCCACCGCACCCCTCTTTTTTCTTTTTCTTTTCTTTTCTTTTTTTTTTTTTGCCGTAAATCGTGTTATTTCAGGACCCCAAGAACACGTCGTTTTCTGTCATCACCACTGGAGCTAATCACCATTTAAAGAAGACTCAGACGCGCGCGTAGATTAACCAATCACATGCAACCCTGTCCATATCAAATTCTCTAAACAAAGAAGGAAAGAGCAAATAATGGATCCTTTCATTGTTGTATTCTTTGTGGATTGATCAGATTTGGATTAGGATAGGAAGATCGAGAAGGATGCTTTGTTTGTTTGTGAGTTTGCTTGATGCGAACAATAGGACAGCGAAAAAACGACAAAAAGGATCGGTTCATGTCTGCGTTGTCTACTGCCATGGGTTGTTCAAGGTCATCGCTGTGGACATCATTGTAGTTCCTTTGGTGCTACCTGTTAAGAAAGAAATCCGGCCCCTTTGGGCAGCCGCTCATATATGATTTCCAGAAGGGGATAAAGGGTTGCATCTGTCAGTAACGAGATGCCTTATGAGAGTGTTTTCGTGCTTTGAGATGGCATTTCTGTGTCGTCAGATGATGGATTCTGTGGCGTTATTTTGGGGGAGAGGACTTTTTCTATACTTTGCCGTCGAGCCCTTTATAGCTGCTGCTGGGGCACAAATCTCAAACGTGGCTTCCACCAGATTCGCTAAGTACGTGTTTGTATTAAGTATATTACTTTCACACCATGCCATTTGCTTGTTCCTCTGTCCTGGATCTCGACATCGAACTCTGATCCATTCTGCAATGGGGAATATCCCTTTTAGATTTCTTATTATTTATCTATTTATTTTCTCCTCTGGTTTTTCCCTGTTCCTTGCCGCCCTACATCCCTGCACACTATGGCCCCGCCTATTCAACTGTCCAATCTAATCTTGTCTTGGGTACCGACTGAACGGATCGAAACCAAGGTCAAATGGCACTGGAGCCTCAAGAGACGCTTTCATGAGGCGTAGAAATAAGAGGTAGACTTTAGGGACATGAAAATATCATACTCTGTCTTGTTTCGAATTCTCTGGTGTAGACTAAATGCAGCGTGTGGCTGGCAGAATATCTACCAGCCGTATGCGTGGTATCATTGGTCTCGACTGATTTGATTCCTATACTTGTCGGACACATCATGAAGGTACTGTGTTGAATCAAAACCTTAAGTTCAATTTTTCTGAATTTTCCAAGCAAAGTTGGCACCTTGGCCCTATCCGACCAACAACAGCTCCAACCTCGCTTCTCCCCCAACCCCGAGCAAAACGAAAGGCAAAAAGTTCACTGAACCAACATGATTCTTCATCACTTCTTTAGCCCCTAGTGGATCTAAGCCAACTAACCTTTACCAACACTACAAGCGTATAGACGCATCCTGTGGAGAGAAACCTTGCGCTGCGTCTACCAAGAGTTAGACGCTGCCGCCTTGCCGACGAGTGGCTTTTTTGGTGCTATATCAACTTGCTAGCTGGTTGCAGACTTGGGCAACAATACTCTGCGAGCATGAGCAGGAGATATACTAGACTCATAGGGTAAATATAAACGCTATAGTCAGTAATAAATCTAATATTTAGCATGTCGGACATGTGCCTCTGAAAACACTGGCAGGACCGAACTGTGGTTTGTGATGTTGGTCACACTCAAGGAAGTAGACCGGCACCAACTGAAGATGGAATATTGCAAGGCACGACTTGGAGGTACGACGCAGCGATGTCTATACACAGCTATTCAAAGTAATTGCATCATACCCCTTATTATGTAGACAGGAATAGCTGCACTACGGTAGTCCTTGTGCACCCGGCTTCATCATAACTGTTTTGCCCCGCATCCCATAAACTGCCCTGTTGCATCACATATAAACTAACTATTTCTGTATTATTTTCTCGACATATTTAGATCCCAGCGAAAGGCAATTGTGCCGTTGTTTATTTACATTTTTAACTATGAGCATACAATTTATTCTATAGTGATGGGGTGATAATGGGGTCAAGGGCAGATGACAGTTATGAAAACCTTAATCCAGATTAAAAGAGGCAGAGTCTAGGCTAGGTACAGACTTGGTTCCGGTAAGCCATATCCTCTCATCGAAATCCTGAATTTTGATTTTTTAAGTCTTGAAACGTACTAGAAAACAGAATACAGCGTGGGGTCCACAATTACATTGTATTCGCTCATCCATATTCAACACTAAGTAGAAAATAATCTTATCTATTACACAAAAATACATACTTGGCACCCGTCAAACCGACATCAAAGTCTACCCCACTGCCATCTCACGTTACCCAATGCCTTGACGCGCATCAATGCCATACACACATATATATACACAAAAAAAAAGTTAAAAGTAACCCTTTACTGCGGGATTTCTATATTCCATACAGTCATCAGAGGCCGGTTTGGGGTCTGAATGCGTGACGGCAACCTTGCCCTGTGAAGGCCAGGATAGGCAGTGGTGTGCTGGATTTGGGGGTAATTTTCGAGGACGTCTGGCCTTGTTTCTGCCATGGTATTTGGTTAAATCTAAGTGTAATATTGCCCTAAATTACATGTTTGAGTTCATTACTTTTATAAAAATCTCTTTTTAACTAATACACAATTTCAACGTCGCTGACTACACGCTACAATGTCAACCTTTGGATCCAGGCCCGAGGGCTTCCCGAATTTGGGGGCCATTTACTTGTAAGATAGTACAGGGGTCATGATCAGCGGCAGGGTCGAACTAGCTTAATTGTGGTCTGTGAACTGGTCTGCAGAACCCCCACCAGAAATTGTAGGCCTTCTAGTAGTAGTATCATGAGATCTCTCATGTGACCAACTGTGACTCTGGTTGACATACTGCAAGGTAGATTGAAGAGGGTTTTTATTTCAGGGAGGCCTTTGAGAAGGAAAAATTGCATTCTACAGAACGTTACCGAGATGACGATAGTTCCTATAGTGTTCCACGCTGCACCTTCTCGATGCAGCCAACCCCTGTAAACCCGTGTCATCCCACCGTTTCATACCTTCGGTATGGAGCCCACGGCGCCGCTGGCCCCCGCTCCCTCCGTGATATCTGCAGACTCACAGTCAAAAGGCAGACTTGTAGGATTTTTTTTTGAGATGCGTGTGTAAATGTTTCATGTTTCTGGATGTGGATAGGAGATGTGGCTAGAGGACGGCCATGGGAAGTACTTGGTCCTCCGCCACAGGTGGTGGCCGTTTGGAGTGGCCCATCGAGTCACTTGTGGCGCAGGGGGTATGTCTTTAAAATCAGCTGCTGGACGACATTCCATGAAGAGTAATTAAGTTGATTAACATGCACACTTGTGTGCCAATTGCATGAGCATAGGCGGAAGTAGGCATTGTTTATTATACCACACATTGTATGCATCCTATACATTGATAGCAGAAAATATATATATATATATATATTATCAACATTCGATGTGATTAAAAAATGATGCTGGTAACCCTTTTGGGTCGTGTATGCACGGGTGCTGTCGATCTTTAAGGCAAATAAAGGAAACAGCAGAGGCCGAACATGACTGCACGGGCGGCCATTTCCCACGACCCCAAGCCAGGGATCCACACAAAGACACTGATTGGGCTGACAGACAGACCAGGCATGTATGTATGTATGTATATACAAAGCTTCTTTTGAAGCTTCATTATTCATGAATTGAGTTAAATAAGGATTAGTATGCCTTGGTGGTTGGATTTAGAGACAACCGAAGAAGATGCACGGGCGTTAATCTAGCATGCATGGCATAAATGAAAAGGAGGAAAAGCACTACTTTGAAGCCTTGTTTTGTGACGATTCCTGATGTTGCACGAGTGTGTAAGTTGCAATGCTTACTCGATTGGGCACCAGACAAGGTGGTGTTGTGGGGAGGAGATACAGTTGTTTTCAGTAATGGAAAGAATATATAGTTTTATGGGCTAGCCACCCGAGTTGGCCCCATTGTGCAAGATGCTTTGAGGTTAGTATGGACAGCGGCGCATTCCTGTGGTGAGGAGTCGTGCATGTATAGATTTCAGAATGCAGCGAGTTGCCAGTCGTAGCGAGCAGTTGTTTTCGCTTCCTCAATCTTCATCCAGGACATTGTTGTGACGAATTGATAAAGAAAAATATCCAATAAAGCAATCATAAGTGCTTGTTTTACTATTGTTGGCTTACATATTTCTGTAGATAATGGGAAATATTACTTATTCAAGACTTTGTCTTTAACATGCCTTGGATCCACGCATATGAATTTAGAATTAGGGTTAGGGTACCATAGTTTATCACCTTGGACCCATGCATCCTGAATCCAAATGCAGCTTGATGTGGAGCCAGGGACTAATATGCATCAACAGGACGGTCATTATCATTCTATATGTCTGTTATAGTTATACGAACTCTCAAGATTATCTCCTATGTAGATGATGTTGAAGAGCCTTCTCAGATGTCTGGAGAAGGTACCACAAAGTAATGTGTTACCATTGTTTTAACAGAAAAGGGAAAGCGCATAATGGCCCATCAAACGACAAGCTTGCAACAAAGGACACAGCCTATATATCTGATTTTAAATCCCAAGAAAATACATAAAAGGAAAAAAAAAGAAATTAATTTTTCTCAAAGAGTAGCCCTGACTTGACCCTCTTCTCACGTATCGTCCCTCCTCGACAATGTATACAGCACTACACCCCAAGCCCGTGCGGTCTTTCAAGCGACCGACCCCGGCACCAAAGGCGGAAGATGGGGGAGGGGGGTGCAAATAAGAGCTTGACCGAGCGCCCAAAGGGGCGTAGGGTGTGTGTACATGTGTGTGTGTGTAAATATGTGTGTGTATATGTGTTTATTCTCTCTCTCTCTCTCTCTCTCTCTCTCTGTGTGTGTGTGTGTGTGTGTGTGTGTGTGTGTGTATGTGACGGGGTTCGGCGCGTAAGGTCTGTAACCCACTCCTCATCTTGCTCCTCCCTTCCGAGTGCGGTACTATCAGTATCAATTTTGGTGGAAGCCCAATCTGGCCATTGTGAATGTATATTGCATGTAGATGGCTACTTTGGCGAGCGCGCTTGGTGGAGAGAGTGTGGATCATGGACTGAATTGAGTGAGGGTGAATGAGAGGCCATAAGCGCGAGGGGGTGTGCACAACAAAAAGAGACAAAAAGACAAAAAAAAAAAGAAATAAAACTTGGCGGCGAAGAAGATGCAGTAAAGTGGGATGTCGACGAAGACAGGTATTGTATGTATATATGTATGATATGCACTCGCCGTTCTTACCTTCTTGCTCTGAAGTTTCTTTCTCGCCGCAACTTGCACTTGCGCTTGGTGCAGTATTATTTTTTCTATTCATTCGCTAGTCTTTTTACATTTTTGCCAGCTTCAGTCGCTACCATCGTCATCAGCAACCACAGCAACCACATTTTACATCATACATAGTCTTTTTTTCCCCCCACACAAATTGCACACTAAGCTTGTATCACTACACGATATTCTATTACTTTTTTTCTTCTCTCTCCTGGTGACTTTCGACCGAATAACTCGACCGGCTGTGTCTTTGTCTGCAGCCACCAGGACCACCACCTCCCCTTGCTCTGTAGGCACTGCAGACATTCCGGCACGGTGCTTGTTTTGTACACAGCGGCGGAGGCAGTCCAGCTTTGTTCTCGTTCTCGACTACATACATATAGACTTGGACACCCCTCATACTTGGTGTTATTATCATTGTTATTATCATCATTTTGTATCTTTATTCATTCCAGAGACCTTTTACGGCCCACGCCGAGACCTAGAGCATCCTTTCATTGGTTTTGTATCATATATATATATCAATTCTTGTTCTCAAAGGACTCCTCCCACAATGGACCCCGACATGTCCCTCTCCCTTATCCGTGGAGCCGACCCCACCATTTCTTTCCCCGCCTCTTCGCGCTCCCTCGTCCGTGATCACCGCCCATCGTCTCTGTGCCCTACCTCGCTGTCCCCCGAGCTCTTCCTCAACACCACCGTCTCGATGCAGGCGGATACTATTTCTCCAGTCGAGATGTTTTCCGACCTGGCTGGTTTCACGGTTGACCCTGTAAGTATATTTTCCTCCACTATGTTTGTTTTAGTCCTTTTTGTTTTGGGGGTGTTTCAACTACGCCACTATTCAAGTTATCGTGTATGCCATTTTGTACCGAACATCACCAGCAGTGGCCCTTGTTGGAACTCGGTGATTCTGAGCAAGTGGCTCTCGATATCTCTTGTCAGTGTTTTCCGCCGTGATGGCCAGTTCTTTCGTCTCAGACAAGGCCACATGGCACAGAACTCCAGCGTCTGTTACCGACTATTGGTTATTGGTTGTTGGGGCCTTCCCCCAAACATACCATTCCAAACCATGGTCTCTATGTGCAGACTAGCAACATCACTTGACGAGTGCTGTGTTGGTTCTGCACCCGGACACTCCAGGAAAGAGCATGTTCCCATGCCTTGGGCCCTAGAAGCTCCTTTACGCCTTGGGCTTTGGGCTTGCGGTGACATCGCTTATGCATATAACTATTCCATGGCACGACTACACCTTGCTCAAAAGATTTACCCACATGCTCACTCGCCACATACACACACACACTGCTACTGTACATACCTCGTCAGCATGCCCTGTTCTTGTTCTTTGTTCTAGTGACAAGTGACGGTCCATCATTCCAGTGAGTCTATCTTTGGCCATCGTGCCTTTTGGCACAAATAACACATCATTGTGCAGACAGTCTCTGCATTCCGTACCCACAGCCAAAATATCACGTTCTGCCTAATAATTATCAAACACTTGGTGTTTCTTTGTCCTCGACACTCTTCCTTTCGGCCTGAACCCTGCTCTGTTCTTGTTTTCCTTTCACTGTGGTCACCCCCATTTCTGTATATCGTCCACCCCTGCCAGCATCCCACCCTAAAAGAAAAGAAAAGAAAGAAAGATCCGTCATCCAGCACAGACTATTCTTTTCTTTGGCCGCCCCTCTATATGCTGCTCATTTACACTAGGCCTTCTACCCATTGTAGTAGCTGTCCTAGATAGCGCCCTTCTCGTTCCTTTGGCACACTGTACTTTGCCTTTTCTCTTCCCTTTTATAGTTCGTCACTTGTCCCCACGACCTTTTATACACACACACACACACACACGCCCAAATATTTTCTTCATTGAGGGCCTTTTTTTCCCAACTAACATCCATTCTTCTCTTCTTCCTTCCTCATAGACTGCCGTTTTCGACTACCCGCCGCCCTGTGACTCCGTCCTTACTCCTAACTCCGGCTCGCTGTCCCCGCCCATGCCCACAGTCGGCGATAAAATGATGCACAGCCAAACCTACCACCACCGCCACCACCACCACCACGGCGGCCCGGCAAACCAACAACAGCCCACCCCTCCCAGCTCCTCCAAGTCCTTCTGGCACTCCAACTTCGACCTGCATGCCGCCGCCGCCGCCGCCGCCGCCGCCGCCTCTTCCTCTTCCTCCACCAGCCAAAGTAGCCCCTCCCTCGGTGCCTCAGCCCCCATATCCGCCGCCGTCAGCACCGCCGCCTTCGACCCGGCCATGACTACCTACATGGCGCACTCCTCGCTAGACAACAACATGGCCACTACCACCTCGGCAAGCCCCTACTACGCCGGCCCCTACGGCGTCCCTACCAAGTCCGACCTTGACAGCAAGACCTACTACCATCAGCCCCAGACCCATGCCACACCACACGGCGGTGCCCCGGGTCCCTCCGGCTACTCGCAATACCAAACCCTCACCTCCAGCATGAGCCTCATGGTTCCGCACCCTCACCAACAACAATCTTCTCACACACTATCCCCGACCCCCCTGGGCCAGCCGGCCCATCTTGCCCCGTCAATGTCCCACTCACACTCCCACTCTTTCACTCTGCCCCCCTCAACCCACTCCTCTCCCCTCGAAATGTCACCCTCTCTCCGTTCCCGCCCCCACCACCGCATAGCCAAACCGCCGCGCGCGCCCCCCACCACTGCCCGCCGCGCCGCCAACGCCCGCCCCAAAAACACCACCCAAAAGGTCCCCCTGGCCCCCCGCGACATCCATCCGCTCCAATTCAAGCCAGGCGTGCCCGACCGCGAGCGCGCCGTGCTCGAGCTGCGCCGGGAATACGACGGGAACAAAGGGAAGAACATGTGGGATTTGATCGGGGCAACGTACAAGAAGTACCAAGAGTACGAGGCGAGCAAGCCGGAGAATCAGGGGAAGAAGGAGTATCTCAAGGAGCCTTCCAAGGCGACGCTGCAGATGCGCGTGACGAGGGCCCGGTCTCGCTGGATTGAATGGCCACAGCATGAGGTAAGTTTCTGTCAAACAGAGGATATATCGTGACATGTAATGTATCACCCAAAGGACTCGCCCCTCTTCCGGCTCGTTCACTTTGATGTGCTACAGACTCGAGATCTTTCCCTTTTTTTCCCTAACCGACCTGTTTGAATATGGCAACTTCCCTTTTTTGGTCCTTCCCTGCACCTGCTCGTTTGGATAGCCACTCAGCGTCGCACGTAGTTGTGCAGCACCACAAGGACCCCAAATCCTTGTATATGCCTCTTTTACTCCTCTTTAGCACATCCAACTTCTCGCTTCTTAACTTTTTCTTTGTCTGGTTTTGTCACACCAGTTCAAGACTCTACTTGCTCTTTGCTTCCATCCCTTGTTCCGGCTCCATTTTTTTCTCAAGATTGGCCCATAAATTGCATGGATGTACCCCGGTTGTTTCCTCCCTTGTTTCTTACCTTTTTATTTATTATTTTATGTATTTTTATTCCTTGACCCAGGCTGTGCTTGTCAGATTGGATGGTAGGCCCCTTCCTTCCATTTTGATCATGTCGAAAGCCCGTGCACGCCGTTTCCAGTCCTTCCCTTATCCTTACCACATCCTTGCCCTGCTTTGCCTTTCTCAGTGCAACATTGTCCTACCACAACTCATGACTACCGCCACCACCACTTGTCTCCTTACATCACCGGCATTCATCCGCGGATACACTTCCGTCCGGCAGCAGCAATAGCAACACAATAATGAATACTAATAACTAACATCCCCCCCATCAGGTCGACCTCCTCCACCAAGCCTGGGTCCAAGTCGAAAAAGACCGCTACAAACTCATCCGCGCCAAATTCGAAGAACTCGGCGGCGGCAGCTACATGGCCTGGAACGACCGCAACATCGAATGCAAGCTCATCGAAGACGGCCTCGAAAACATCTACTACCACGAGGAAGCCCGTGAGCTCATCCGCGCCCGTTTCAAGCCCGAGGCTGCCCACAAGCAGTGGAATGCTTACCCGTTGGTGCCCGGAGTTAAGAGTCGGAGCTTTAACCCAATGACGCAGGTGTATCGGGCGAATTTGGGGGGTCCGGAGGCGGAGGCGGCGGGAGGACCGGTTAGTCGGGGGATGGGGGAGATGCCGGAGGTGGGGATTGATAGTATTATGTCGGATATTGAGGCGGTGCGGGGAGAGGAGATGTGGGAGGATTGCGATATGGAAGCCGGGATGCAGTAAAAAATGCTGTTCTGGGGCTTAGTGGGTGGCTGTCTGTTGGGGTATTTTCATTATCATTTGCCTTTCCTCTTCTTTTCATGTCTTCATTTTCATCTTCTGGCATTTGAGATCCGGCCCTAGCGTTTTACCTTCTCATTCGTTTCTTCCTCTTCCGGCCATGATCTTTTTCTTTTCTGTCTGCTGGTCTTGTTTCGCTTATTAAGATGGAGGCTTCCTGATCACTGGCATTTTTTGAATTTTTTTTTTCTCTTCATTACACACCATTCCGGTACATCAAACATACCAAAACCCTCTTCGGATTATTGCCTTGTGTTTTTCTAAGCTTTTCTTTTCTCTTCTTTTTTTCTTTTGGTTTCCCCCGTCATCCCTGATGTGATAACATCTCTGTCATCACATCTCTTCCCTTCGCTTGCTTTCACCTTCTTCTTGCTTGATTCCCTGCCTTGTTTTGTATTACCCAATTTCATGCTCGTATGACCAGGATTTGTTCTTTGTCGGTTTCGATATCGACCTCACATCGGGGGTTCTGACCCCCATGTCTCGTTGGCTTTTTTTTTTCTCTTTTTCTATTTGTATTTTACGCATTGTATCGGATGTTTATTGAATCTTTTTTTTCTTGTTTCTTTTAGCATCTCATGGTCTTGTTTTGTTTCTGGCTTTCACTGTTTGTGGGGTGGCTTGGTTCATTTTTAACTTTAACTGCAATTTTGGACAAAGGGTTAGTTTAAATAGTTATTTACATCTATATCCCACTTCTGAGCACAACCAAAACAGAAAGTTCCAAATAGTCTCCATCACGGGTCTAAAAGTTTTTGTCTTTGTAATTGTATGTTCCAATCTACATCTCAGCAATTTATATGTTTATTTATCAGGCAGTGACTTTATAGTGACGGAACTGGATCACCTCTCGCTCCGGAAGATAGCAAAATTCCTGCGCTAGTGGCATTGTTTTACTCATTCTTTCTGTCACGATGTACTTTCGTCAGACCATGAATATCTCCCTAAAGAATAACTGTATTTCTTAGTCTACGATATGCCTCTCAACAAAGTCAGCCAAGGAGTTACCCGCTTTCCGTAGTCGAAGACCCTTGTTGCACTAGGCCAACCCCATATTGAATCCCTATGGTCTTTGGTGAGTTGCTTGTCAAATCATCAGCACGTCGGCTTTCTCTCTTATGATCTTCCTGATATCTATGTAGATAGTTATATTAAGCCATGTATTTACTACATATGTCTCCATTACAGTAATCTTGCTCTATGCATAAGAACAAGCTAACTGAAGCAGGATCTGAAGCTTGCAGCCACACATCAAAGGAAAAAAAAGGAAAAGTAATATAAACACCGCTGCTCTATATTTAACCACGAAAAACCGCCCTCTTGTGTTCCTGGAGCCCAACGTCAAATTTCTTGGTCGTTTCTACAAGCTCATACACGCACCTCAATGGCTTCCAAACTTCCATTTCGGTCTTCGTATCCATATAACTTGAATCCATATAAAAATATACACTTACATATAGATTTATGTACAAATGTCAATACTTGCTGCACAAAAGTCCAAGTCCAACGGCCGGTCCCAGGCTGTTGGCATACGGGCTGCCATCATGCACCGACTTGCAGCCGCTGCCTATCACGGGCCCGTCAACCCATAGTCTGATACACATAGATTCCAAATCATAACGGGTCACATTGTGGGATGTATGTATATGAGTGTGGGGGGTTAGCCCCTTGCATATTGACATTACATTTTTTGTATACATGTATACATGTCCATCCATCCATATTCAGATATCAGCACTGTTGCTTCCAGTTGCAACTGGGGCTAGAAGCCATCGGAGGGCAGAACGAAAGCGGAGACGGCTTCGTTGATTCCAAAGACTCCCATAGCCGAGACCTTCTGGATGTTCTGGACCATACATCAATATATTCACACATGTATATGAGGTCCTTCGACAGAGCAGTTCAAAGAAAGACCTATATTTCTTTGATTCTCAGAATATAGACTTAGTAGATACCATAGTTTACACACAACTACCATCATATTCGCTTCCCGGGCCCGAAATCACTGCTAGAAACCCCGGATCTGAAAAAATCAAATCGCCTTGTCTCAAAGTGAAACTTTATTCAACTTGCTGTTGGTAAATCATAATCTCACCCTAGTCGCTGGGTACATCCATCCTCCCGCTATTTTGATCATGGGCTTTGTAATTCACCCCTGTGGTTAATCTCACCGGATGGCATGTATGTTCATGCATACACCGACAAGCGAGATGCCGCAGTAAATGGCCAAGCGAGCCACACGTCTTTGATGTATCAATAGCAAATAAAAGCCGCATCTTAACCGTAGCCCATCTATGTCATGATTCCTTATTACTAGACTCTTTTCTTTGAATCAGACATTGTTAAGCATCATACCCACATTCATATCTCGTAGTTCCAAGTGGCAACAATTATGAAAAAAGAAAAAAAAAACACTTACACGCTTGGACCAACTGCCCAACACATGCAGGCCAAAGGTCAATAACACCAAAAAAGCAACCCTTCTTCCCTGCAGTTCCCTTGACTGACAACCACCACCCTACCTATAAAACCATTATCCATATATGAATATACCTATACAAGCCCCGCACCCGCATCGCCATCGCCCTTACCATCACACTTGTCCGACAAACAAATCAATGAAAATAAATAGCGAGGCTGACATGTCTTGTCTTCCCTTGCCTTGTCAGTGTTCGCTCCCTAGGGTAAAACCAAGACCCAGTCAATCCCAACTCCTAACTCTCAACCCCAGTTATGATCCGCCTTGGGCTCAGGACAAGTTTGACGACCGCAGGGCATAATTGTTAGGAACAGAGGCCGTGTCTGTCCGTTTGTACATGACCCTGCCGCTCAGACAGGTTTGAATTTGAGTTTCTATGTGGTACCCAAGCTCAATTGTTCATCCCGATTGGGCAACAACACTCAGCGCGGACGTCTAAATACCTGTCTCCGCCACAGCAAGACAAGCAGAATAATCAACTGTAGACAGGACCGGGATGCTGGTCCAATTCATTTACGCGAGTGAGATTCGTGGATGTTGATGGTGACGAGAGGGGAACAAGGGCCGATCGAGAACTTTGATCTGGCCTTGGACTTGGGGTTCGATTATATCTGTATATATACGAACAGTAATTTCTAGATGATCATTAACGCCAGTAATTGGTCCAAATTAGATGGACATGTCCAGATCGGACCCGATAGTATTTGGTTGTATAATTAGGTCACATCGCCTGTACACAAACCTTGCACCACACGGCACCTCCTCCTTATTCATCCGTGGAAGGCTTGTCAATTATAGGTGGCCACATTATAATCTCACTGTCCTATATCAGACCATACCTGATATCAATCTGATCTATAATGGGCTCGTCTTTTTCAATCGGCCCATTACTATTGCCATTGCCGCCCGCTGTTTTGGGCCCCCGGCAATTTATCAACCCAGCACGCTTTGGAATCATAGCCTTATAAAAACTAATGTCCAATGTGATAGAGGCCCAAGTATAGTTTCACAATGACAAGAGGTCCGAGAGAAGAAGCTTCAAAATGGTGAAATATACCATCGCAGTCGAGTGACATTTCTCATGCCCTTTGAACCCAATGTGGCCCAAATGGCCAGGATTTGATACCTCAAAGTAATTTAAGTGTGTGTGTGACATTGGCAGTCTATCTGCAGGATAGCCAGACAGGACGTGGTTGAATTTGGTGTCTTGCATATGTATCAGAAGTCAACCGTAACGGGTCTCTGGCCTTAGATAGTTTTGGATGTTCTTTGATTCCAAATATCTGACGTCTGAGGCTTTCATAATGTCATAATGGTGCAGCTCGATATACCCTTCGGTTACAATGGGCAAATCAAAGTGCCGGAGGGACCACCTCATCACACAAGACTGGCCTAGTCTGGATATTGCCTGATATGGGCGTGCGGTGAAATTTTGTATGCCGGACAATATTGCTTTTGGTGCATGGTAGATGGTGCACTAGAAAGAGATACCTATGCTTGCCAAAGCTTAGCGTTGACAGGAAGTCCAGTCCGGATTCGTTTCATGGGACATACGCGACGAGTTCCAGTGATTGCATCCACTGACAGCAACAAATACTTGTTAGGTCCTCTTGGCTAAGTGAGGTGTATGCAATGCAGTGACAGTCCAAGGCTTCAAGATTAGGCACCCCGAGTGATGTGTTTCCATTGGGTACCTCTTCCGCGGTAAACTACCCACGCATCACGCACTGAATCTTCGTTGATCCACACCCTTCTAATATATACCTTCACTCGGCTCCAAATAGACAGACAACACGTAGATCGCACCGCGCCGGGCCTCTTCCCTTCGCTAACTCAAACACCATCAACCGGGGTTCGCTCTTCTAATATTGACCCTTCTCCCATCTCCTCTTCTTCATCACGTATGGGCCCCCGCGATGTTGAGCATCAGAGACAGTTTTTCCCAAAACGAGGCCCCCAGTGAAGCATCTGCCATTCCAACACTGCGGGGGAAGGCTGGGTCAAAGCATCTGGGAATGTGGGAATGTGGTAACCGCCGACAGACTCCTGATTGAGGGTATCCCTGTTATCAAGGAACTCGGCATCTTCGCGCCTTTGTGAGACGAGTGGGTTTGAGTGACAAGTCACAAAGAGTCATTTGATCCTAAAGTATCTGTCATTCATATTTGATCCGGAAGTCTGGTCCAGGAGGCGTTAGTGAGTCCGGTTGTATCAGGGTATAGCATAGGATGTGCCTCTCCACTGATTTCAACAGAGAATCTAGGATATTGTAGGTAAAGCTATTATGATGCCGATCTTCTTCTCTTGTATGGTAGTGCCGAACCACGAAAAGGTACAGTATGTCAAATGACAGAGCGAAGATTTCTTTCGAATTGGCTGCTGGTAAATTATTGTATGCAGGTCGCATTGAGATAACCAACACTTTGGCCATTCATCACATCGTCATCCCCTGAAGTGACGAGGAATCTACATCATCCAGAATATCCTTTCCCCTCTGTTAGGCCGAGCATCTTCAACTTCGGGGCCCATTTGGGGCTGTTCTTTGAGGAGAAATCAGTTTTCTGCTGTACGTTGATCTGCTGACGACATTGTTGGATCCCGTTCGAAATTATTTGTATCCAGAGAAATATCAAAATGGCCCCCGCACTTTGAGTGGTCTAAGTTGAAGTATTAACGGTCGGCCCTGTTCGCCATCAGTTACTGAGGATCCCCCTCAGCCGAATGATAAAGCGTCAAGCCTCTAGTTTGTGAACATCAGGCTTATGTCCCGCAAAGGTTTTGCTTCTTATTCTTATTGGTCATTAGATACCCACAGTTAGGTAATTGGAGCCAATGTGGTGACGGCACCGGTATTCTTGGGTACCTAACATATGGCAGAACATCTTGGGTTGCACCTGTAGATTATCATATTTGTGATTGTCCACTGGCTGATACAACGGTACGGGTCTTGAACTTCATCCAACAAGTCATATATACTACTTATTCGGTAATACCACCTTGTCCGGCGGTTATGCTCAAGCTCTTCCGGGTACTTGTTGCGACCGACCGTAACACTCAAACATTGCTTATCAGAAACTCCAAAACTATGGTAGCCGGGTTTATTCTGCAGTTCTGATATCTCAACGGAATGGTGCACACAGTGGCATCGCGGGTCCTTTTTGGGGATCCTAATTAGATATCATGCCGCCGTCTGTGATCATATCGGGGAGAGTGTAACCGTAGCAGGGGCGCTTTCCGGGATACGCTTCACGGGAGCAGTGATTTTGCCAATAGGTATCGAATGCCACAGGCATGCTTTCAATCGCTTGTCAATAATTTTACATGCGTCTAGTGCGAATACTGATGTATAGCCTGTATGTGCTGAGATATCGCTCCGTGCGACTAAGATGTTGCATTAGCATATTTGATAGCTTTCATCTCGGAATAAACCTTCAATAGTTTAATGTTACACTCATAAAATAGTTGCTTATGGAAATATTTCTGATAGGAAGTCCGTATAGTTCTCTTGTCGAGAAGAGTGGGCTTGATAGATCCGCAAAAAAGTAACTCACATAGACGACGATCAATCGCAGCTGGGTAATAATTCCGGTATGAACAGAATCATGATATGGTTAGCCAGAAGAGATATGGAGGACGATCGATTTACAATGTTTCTGTGTGTTCCGTAAGAAACGAATCAAATGCTAGCCTTGCAGTCATGTAATCATCCACATATTGAAATTGTAACTACGTAATTGCCATTATAGGTAATTTCAAGTTTCAGAAACTGACGAAAAAGGAGAAAGAAAGACAAGCTCAGAACCGGAGTCGAACCGATGACTTTAAGAACTGCAGTCTCACATGCCGTCACTGCGTCATCTGAGCCCATATGTGGGAATGTTATCAGCCCTTTTGTTATCAGTTGATTGGTTGTGGTGTTGCACAAAGTTCTCATGTCTGTCTTACATCAACTGATAGAAATTCAGTAGGGTTAAGGGGGTTTTCAACCCGTTGCAGAATTCTAGGGTTATATATAAAACATTGAACCCTAGACTGGATGAATTAGAGAGAACTTCCCCTCTGGACCATCTGGCTAGCAATGTCTCCATATTGTAGCGCGATGGCGTCATCAATAGAATCATGCAACATACTTAGCTTATTCCTACGCCAAAGCCAGTTCGCAGCAAGATATGCGGTCAACCCAGGCCTATTTTGTGTCTATATCCGCAAATTTGGCAAGTGGTGAAAGCTCACCGATCACAGGATAGACCATGTTCTGTGATTTTCTGCAGGGATTCTGCATGGCATAGTGGGGTTGATCTCACAAGGTGGTGGAGGGGCCAGGAGCCATTAGGTAATTTTGTTTTTTCCGATTCAGATACATAGAATCTGGGAGTTTGATGACAACAATAGAGTTATGATAGACGAGAGGGTTGCATGGCTATTATCGAGATGCAATGTAGATTGTGTGCATTTCCCGAGAGCAAAGTGCTGACTAAGACGCAATATGTATCTTAACATATCGGCACTATATAGCACCCAATGCCAAGATTTTGAGTTACGACAGAGAGGATATACATATATGCTGATCTCAGCGCATTATAGAGCCACGCAAGCAATGTTCCCCTCATATTCAACTGCACGGCCCATGCCGCCAAATGTAGACCTTCCCGAAATGGCACAACCACAAGCCAGGAAAACCATGATTTTGCACCTTATCGTAACCGGAGAGCAGGATTGCGATAGGACCACACTTGTCAAAATCCAGACACAAAAACAGTCAGTCACCACAACTAGATCTCTACTAGATCTCACCATAATGGTGATGTTGAAACTCCGGCTTCTATAAACTTTCCATTGCAGAAGGAGGGTGATCCCTTGGTTTGTTCCAGAAGGCAATTACCCTGACATTTGTATACACAAGGTCGGCCACCGGAAGCTCCTTCCCTGACCGTTGTACCTGCCGTCGGACCTATTACTATCCCTTATCCGGAGCCGTTGATAACGAATACGCAACAATCTTTTTTTTTCTCAAATCGCAACGCAATCAGGTCTAAAATCCCACGAAGACGGGCAAACAAGCAAAAATCCCATACGCCATTCGATCTTGGATTTTATTTCTTTTTCTATTTCTTCTTCTTGTTTGGTTTATCTTGATTCAAATATTGGCCTCTTCGAGTATCTTCAGCCCCCCTCCCATCTCCAAGCTTCAAGCTTCAAGATCACTTGTATCAGTTTTGCAATATACAGGAAACACGAGCGCAGATCACCGTCAAATCCCCAATTTGTCTCGTACAAAAGCTTGCCGAATCAACGCCACCAACACCAACTAACCCATAACGCCACTTCTGAAAACAGCCCTCACCATCATGTCTGGCCCAGTCCCCCTCAGTTCCACCCCCAAGGGCATTGCTCAAGATGTCGAATACGCCCGCTCCTCGGGCTCGCACCACGGCAATGCCCTTGGCCTCGACTCCGTCGAAGACCACACCGGTGACATTGTAAGCTCCATCGAGAACCACTCCCTCAAGCGCGGTCTCGAGCAACGCCACCTGTCCATGCTGGGTATTGCCGGTGCCATCGGTACCGGTCTCTTTCTGGGCCTCGGCAGTGCCATTCAGACTGCCGGGCCACTGGGTTCGCTATTGGGCTACTTGACGATTGGGTTAGTTGTTTGCGCGGTGCAATTTGCGATGGGCGAGGTAACGGCCTTTCTGCCGATTACGGGTTCTTTTGTGAGACATGCTGAGTTTCTAGTGGACCCTTCACTGGGATTTGCTGTTGGTTGGATTCTGGTGTACGGAAATATCCTGTCGATTCCGTCTGAAATCACTGCAATATGCGTCTTGTTCGAGTTCTGGACGGATATCTCGTCCGCTCTCTTCATTTGCATCTTCATCTTCTTGACAGTGGTAGTCGGAATCTCCATGGTTCGTGTTTTCGGCGAAGTCGAGTTTGGCTTTGCGATCCTCAAAATCATGCTGGTCATCTTCCTCATCATTCTTGGTCTCGTCATCGACCTCGGCGGTGTCCCCGGCACCCCCCGCATCGGCTTCCACTACTGGAAAGATCCCGGCCCGTTCGTCGAGTACATTGCTACTGGCAGATGGGGCAGATTCCTTGGCTTCTGGAGCGTCATGTCTGGAGCGGTCTTCTCGTTTGCCGGCGTTGAGTCTCTTGCCATTGCCGCTGCCGAGACTAACAACCCTCGCCGAGCCATTCCCCGCGCTTGCAAGAACGTCTTTATCCGCATTGTTCTCTTCTATATCCTTGCCGTCCTCATTGTCGGCATGCTTGTCGCTAGCAACGATGAACGTTTGAGCGACGAATCCGGTACTGCCGCCCAGTCCCCATTCGTCATCGCTGCCTCTGCCGCCGGTCTTCCAGCCATTCCCAGTGTCGTCAATGCCGTTGTCATTACGTCTGCCTTCTCTTCTTCGAACCAGGCGCTGCTGACCGGTACACGTACCTTGTTCTCTCTGGCTCTCAAGAAGCAGGCGCCCCAGTTGTTTCTGAAAACCAACCGTTGGGGTGTCCCGTACAACTGCGTTCTTCTGTACACCGCCTTCATGTTCTTGTCCTTTATGACTCTGTCGAACTCGGCCATGACTGTCTTCTGGTGGTTTGTTGATCTGTGTGCAGCTGGTGTCTTGATTTCTTGGTCTACTATCCTGTTCAACCACATTCGCTTCAGACAGGCGTTGAAGAAGCAGAACATTTCGCCCATCAGATTGCCGTGGTACAACTCTTGGACTTACACTAGTTCTATCTGTGGTCTGGCAATGTGCCAGATCATCCTTTGGACCGGTGGCTTTGCTGTCTTCACAAAGGGAAATTGGAGTGCCAGCAACTTTGTCTCTTCTTATCTGTAAGTGTCCACTTTATCCTCGCTACATCGATATCTTGTCAAGCCATTATCAAGCCATTAACATGTTTTTAGTGTCATCCCAATTGTCATTACCCTCTTTACGGGATGGAAGGTATTCAAAAAGACCACGTTTGTTGACCTCCAGGATGTCCCCTTACTGCGTGTTATTGAGCACATTGAAGTAAACCCCGAACCCGAACCCACCAAGAGTACAGGGCCGATCAAGTGTATCAGCTGGATCTGGGAATAAGAGTCGAAAAAAAAAGAAACGGTATTTGTATGGAGATATATTATGAAGGTGCACGAGAC
This sequence comes from Ambrosiella beaveri, assembly GCA_030294605.1. NCBI lineage: Eukaryota > Fungi > Ascomycota > Sordariomycetes > Microascales > Ceratocystidaceae > Ambrosiella > Ambrosiella beaveri. The sequence continues at coordinate 346,985 of JARQWA010000007.1, forward strand.
GGTGCCGCTATCACAGGCTTTTAACAAGTCGGGTTACTATTTGTTTGTTTGTTTTTGTATTAGTGCTATTCAACTAAGCCCGTCGTTATGGCGTCATGATACCCATTATTGCTAATGATAGAGGAAAATAGATAATTCACACAATTTGAACTCGTGGTATAGTGAATGTAAACTTGTGACAAGCCTAATTATTATGAAACTACAGTTCAAAAAAGGAAAAGAAAATGAAAGGGTATTATCAAACAAAACATCAAAAAACACAAATCAACACACAACCTATCAGCTACATCACCTCTTAAACTGCAACCTCACAATCGAAAACATCATATTCTGCAACACATGCACCATCACCGCCGCACTAGTTGGCACCAACTCCGGCCAAACAATCAAATCCATCTTCCCCTCCAAATCCACATCCACCCCATACCCCCACCTGATCACCTCCCTAACAATCAACTCCGCTGCCACCTCGCACGCCCACGTGACCGCCGACGAGATATACGTCAACCGAAACGTATACAGCTCCTCAGGTTCATCGAAGGCAAAATAGGGGTACATGTCCTTGTTGGAGCCAAAGTGGAGGATGGCGATGGACCCCAGGAAGGCATCCATGGAGGCGTTTTCGGCAATGGTGCGAATAAAGACGTTGCGGAGACAAAGCTTTTGGTAGCCGGGGTAGCTTTGGGTGGTGAGACGAAGAATGGTGAGGAAGTGGTAGAAGAGGGGGTGCATGGTGAGGGGGACGAGGACGATGAGGAAGGAAGATGACATGAGCTGAAGCCAGAGGAACTGGGAGGGAGAACGGAGGCGAGCGTAGAGAGCGCGGACGTAGGTTTGGTAGGTTATTATGAAGTACCTAGTAGACCGCGTTAGTGTATATGTATGCGATATGCGACGTATTTATAGCTGCGATGACAACTTACAGTTTGAATGTCCAGCTGAGTGGATAACTTCCCACACGTTCCCCTTCACGAACACCGAGGATCCACCCGGTCAAGATATCAAGAAGGTGGATCGTGATAACCCAGCTGTAGACATACACAATGGTATCCCAAGAGTTATGCGGGAGTCTTGAGATAAATCTCCACATAGGTTTCTCCCAGCAAATATGCTAGCAACCCCACAATCAAAGCCATACAGAACCAGATAAACCTCACAAAAGATGCCGGTAACCAACTCCTCCTAGCCACGGTTCCTCTTCTTCTATGTCTAGCATGACAGCCAGCTCGGAGTTCACGGTCACTGGGCTCATCGAAAAAGTCTGGGCCGATCGGCCCGCGATCCCTCCGTCTAGATTCTCGACGCATAATAGTTTCAGGATCCCTGGTCCACCACGACGATGTGAATATGCGCTGGGTATCGGACATGGACTTGCGCAAGCCCAGATGGCGTTCGTTAAATGTCAGGATCATAAGGCAATCACAACGGGCACAGCCATTATGACAAAAGACCAGCTAGTCCATGCTGTGTTGTGCTCAGTGATCCACTCCCAGTTGTCGTTGTAGTATATGGGGATCGGCACCACAGTCCCGAGAATGGCCACTAAACTCAGTGCAAGTGGGAATCCCATGCGTTTAGGCCACCAGTTGAGATTATAGATGTTGAATACCTTGGTGATCCATATCAAGGCAACAACATTGTACAGCCCGTAAAAAACAATCAAGAAGAACCAAAAGTTCAGTTCTACTCTTGCCTCGCCATGCCCTGGCCGAGACTTGAAGATCCGGGACGCCAGAGCGCTGAACAAGCTCATGTCATCTTCATCGTCATCCCATTCTATGTCATATTGCGGAAATGGAATTGCACACCAAGTTATTGTCACGATCGCAGGCAAAAATACCATGAGGAAATAGCGGCTGTACCATTTGGTCATTGTACGCTTGACAGTTCCCTGCTGTGGTTGCACATACAGATTCACAATTTTGCGACGTAACCTGCAAAACCCTTTCTTGACACTCTTCGATATTGCCTGCGCAAATTTCCTAGTCCGTCCCAGCGTAGATTCCGCGTCACCAGCTACATTTCCACGTCGCGCATCATCAAATGGACTTGCAAAAATTCTCCCTTCTTCTGCATCGTCATCATCACTACTGTCGCTGGCCGAGATATCCGGCACAACTATAGCGCCATATCCGGCATGGACGCTGCCTCCCGTCGCAATCTGTTGAAATGTTCTGTTGTCGATTGTCTGTTGATGGCGGCGACCCGGATGGTGCTCCGAGGCTAAAAGCCCCAACTGCGGGCGGCGGAATGGTGGCTTTGGCGTACGTGGGGGCACGGCGCGGAAGCGCCCTAGAATGGTTCAGTGTCTGGCTGGTAAGAAGCGGCATTGTCAAGACCCTGTGTGAACTCAAAAAAGGTAGGCATTATGAGGTCATGGTTTCAGATCACAGAAAAAAGCAAGATTTCCCAGAGCATCAACGGACAAAACACGGAGAAAATAGAGTAAGAAAACGAAAAGGTGGAAATTGTCCCACAATAACAGGTTAGAAATATCTCGTGATTGTTTTGTTGAGCTCAATGATGCGGAGAACGTCACTAGGTCGGCCACTCACTCCTCTTTTCCTCTTTCACATGCGCTTTTCCTCCTCAACGAAGAGGCCGGAAGGGATGAAGTGACAAGGGACGTTGGTGGTCAATGGCACTTGGATGACACAAGCGAGGATTGGTTAGTTAGAATGGACCGTTGCTGGAAGGGAAGGGTATCGTGCCCACGTCTATCATTCTCTGGCAGAGTTGTATAGCTGCCTATGCAATGTACCGCTGAGGGCGGGAGCCCGCAAGCTTATCGCATCAAAGGGAATGCCGTGGGGATAAGGCTTGGAACTTGGTGGATGGCGGCTAACGTCAACATGCAGCGGCCGTGCAGTGGACGGAAAGGAAAATTAGGTGGTGGTTGCGGTGAACAGAGGATCGTGAATTTCGAAATAACAAAATATGAGGATGTCGCCAGAATTGAAGATTTCCGATGATATTTCTAAGAGAACAATGAGGTATTCACCGGACTGAGACTAGTTGGCTGGTCGCTAACAAGCGATCCCGTTTAGAAAAACGTGAGAGCTCGTTCAGGTGAACAAGGCAATGAATTGGTCAATTGTTCTAGCGGGAACACAAAAGAAGATGTAATCATGACAAAGCATTATGAATGTGTGGGAATGTGGAATATGACGTTGAATTCAAGCTTATCAGAGGGGTAAAATGTCGTCAGATCACATGACGACGTTAATTTCTATAATGGAAATTACCACAACTAAAAATATCATGACGTCCTCTGATTGGCGATACTCAAAGGAGGTTAAAGTTTTATACCGTTGAAACCCTCATTAGGCCAAAGTTGTGCTTATAAGTCGTCATATGCTCCTCAAAATAATGTCACATCTGTGCCGATTTGGCAACATGACACCAGCGGGGCTGCTCGTGCCGGCCAACAACGCTGCGAACAAATATGTGCGTATAAATGATTACACGACACAGTAACCACCCGTAGATGATTTTCTCTGGTCAACTTGATTGAGGGCAACCATGGCGTAGTCTGAGAAGAGATCTTCTGACTTGAAATGGCCCCTTGTTGGGCTGAATTAATAAACATCTAGAAGTAGAAATATCCCCAAAAATGTCGACATGACTACTTCTCAGAAAATGCCAAATGCTTATGACCAAATTCGCCTACAAAGAGACTTGAAAATCGCCCTCCAACAGATGCTCTAGTAGATGGATATGTGCGTTTGCACCAACTGCATCATGTCAGTTGACTGATCTCTTAATATCTTCTACAGCATTCTTTCATTTTCTACTGCATTTATAGCGCACCTACTGTTTGGGGACAAATAGGTGATTACTGAGCTAGTAAACTATAATCAGGCTCTTGATTTTTTTTTTTCCTTCAATCTGCTTTGGAACCACAGAATTGATATCCTCGTTTCATTCTTCTTCTTGAACCTGACCACACGAGTCATTTATGGACCAAAATCCAATTCTCAGTACACACTTAGTTGACGTCTCATCAGACCTTCAACATCACTTCTATCCTGGCCCTACCCCCACTTTCTCCAGTAAACAAGCTCTCATAGGCCATCCTATCAATAGCTTTGCGTAACACACGGAGCCAGCCTGGTCAATCCAAAAGAACGATAGTGCTACAAGGCGCATTTAATCGACATTTTTGATAGAACCTATTTTTCCACACCGTGTTTCTGTATTCGTATCTGCTACTCTTTGTCACGATACCAGTCAACACAGTGACTACTACTTCCCACGAGTATTCGCCACACATCGCTCGTCAATCCAACCTCAACACCGACACCTCCCGACCTCGTCTCGTCCACCTATATCGCCATGTCCGATAACAAAATTTCCTTCAAGGTTAAAGCCGGTACCGATGCGCCGATCCAATTCACCGTCTCCGATTCCCTGACCGTCACCGAGCTGAAGCAGCAGCTGGCTGCTGAAGACAAAGGTAATGTCCCCGCCGAGCGCCAGCGTCTCATCTACTCGGGCCGTGTCATGAAGAACGATGATGCCCTTTCTGTCTACAAGATCAAAGACGGTAACACCATTCATTTGGTAAAGAGTGCTGCGAGCAATACAGCCCAACCTGCTGGCACACGCTCGGTTCCCGCAGCGGTCCCATCTATGGCTGCCGGCTCAGTTAGTGACCCGTTGACCAACCTAACTGGTGCCCGGTACGCCGGTCTTACCAGCCTGCCTAGCGCCAGTATGTTTGGTGCCGATGGTGGTGTAAGTTATTGCCTTGTTTGGATCCACTCTTGTGCTATTCATTACTAACATTGGACTTTCATGTCTAGATGGGCGCTCCTCCTAGTGGTGACGACCTTGCCCGCATGCTTGACGACCCTGCCGTCCAACAAACTCTCAATGCCGCTCTGGACAACCCCGCCTTCATCGACCAGATGATCCGCATGAACCCTACCCTTGCTAGTATTCCGGGTGTTCGCGAGATGTTCCAGTCGCCCATGATGCGCCAATTCCTCACCAATCCTCAGCTTATGCGCATGACCGCTGAAATGTCCCGCAACACTTCTGGCATGGACAACAGTTTCCCTGCTCCCGGCCCCACCGCTACCTCAGAATCCAACACTGACAATAACAACTCTGCTTCTACCGGCGCCAACACTGCGTCTCCTTCCTCTCATCCATTTGCGGGAATCCATCTTGGCATGTTTGGTATGCCTCCTCCCGACGGCGTTTCTGCCAATGCTTCTCAAAACCCTTTCCTTGCTCTCTTCAATAACGCCGGTGCTCCCGCTGCAACCCCCGCTACGACTACTGCTGGTGCTACTCCCGACACCAACACTACTACTTCCGGCTCTAACCCGACTCCCAATATCACTACTCCTAACCTGCTCAATCCCTTCGGTCTCAATCTGAACCCCGCTGCTTTGCAAGAGGCGTACAACCTCATGGCTTCCGGTCAGCTTGGTAACCTGTTCCCCGGTATTCCCAGTGGTGTGGGTGCTACTGCCGCTGCTCCTCCCAACAACAGACCTCCAGAGGAGCACTACGAACAGCAATTGCGCCAGTTGAACGACATGGGCTTCTTCGACTTCGACCAGAATGTTGCGGCTTTGCGGAGAAGTGGCGGTAGCGTGCAGGGGGCTATTGAACACTTGTTAGGCAGCATGTAACGGGGAGCGTCTCTGATAATATTTGAAAGAAGGTTTCTCGATGTCTTGGATAGATGCTTTGTTCTTTTCCTTATGGAGGGTGGGAGTTTCTTTGTAAATTTCAAGCTTTTTTTGTTTCGGTTAGGCTGATTTGCGGTGGCTGTGGTTATAATTTGAATGATAACGGTCTTTGTTTTGTCTGGTTTTCCTGTTAGGCTTTGGACATCATCATTTTGCTGTATCCACGAGTAACAAATTGGGAATATATTTCTTTTAGAGTATAGGTGTTGTGTTGTCAATGCCATGCTTGATTTTGAACGATTATCTTATACTTGCTGTCGTAATTTCTGGCCATACTTAGGGTTACTACAAATCCACATTGGGGTCCACAGGTCACTAATAAACTATGAGTTTCATCCAGGAATGAGAGTCTCACTATTGCAACACCAACTAACCCATCTCAATCTATACCTGTCACTTTTATATCGCCGTATCTGAACAAAAGTGCCAGCCATGATTCAAGGCATCTTCTACGCACGCTTTCTGCGCGAAAAGGGTATGTCCGCATACTCTGTCCTCCATCCAATGACCCTGCTCTAACTCTCACTTCCAGGTCCCACCATCATGGCCCAAAGCCCCCTCAACTGCTTTGGCCCCACCAACACCAGCCTCATCGACTTTGATGTCGTCCAGGAATACATCATCCCCCGCAAGCCCTTTTGCAACCGTTTCCTAACCGTCCTGGGTCCCCGCGGCAAATACGTCATCCTCGGCTACCCGGTGCTGATCGCGCACTCCAAGTATGCGCGGAACGAGTTCATTTTCAACTTTGGGTTGGTGGTCGATGTGGGGACGGTGCTGGAGCCGTATGAGCGAGTGGTTAGAAGGTTGGCGGTGACGTTTGCGGAGATGGAGAAGCAGAATGAGTATCTTTCGGGGCAGGAGGATGCGGATGGGTTGGTGGGGGGTGGGGAGAGTGGGGGGTTGAGGATTTCGAGGGAGAGAAGGGCTATTGATGCGTTGTTGGAGATTGTAAAGTCGGATCTGAACAATTATGGCGAATGCATGATCCCGGTGGGTAAGTATTTGTTTGTCTCAGTGGTTATTACGAAGGATAAAAAGACAAAAAAGAAGAAAAGCCAGACACTGACCATCTACAGACGAGGCCAACACGGTCAACATGAAACTATTCCCATATCACAAAAACCCCACCATGGTTGAAGGCTGGCACGTCCCCGTCGCCAAAATGAAACTGGCCGACATCGTCGACCCCACCTGGGACCTCACCATGCAAAAAGTCATCGCCCACATCGACGGCGTCTCTGACGTCCGGCGCATCGCCTGGCAAGCTGACGTTGCCCTCGACCTCGCCAAAGCGGCCCTCCGCCACCTCCTGTACTACGACACTATCTTGTTGCTGGATATGTTTTTCTTCTCTAGTTGCTATGCGCCGCAGCCAGATGGACTGAGAGATTTCATTGCGAATAATGATGATATTGTGGACGAGTGTATTGCGTATACTTGCATCCACGAGAAAGATGTGCAGCTGACACATTTCCAGATGAAGAGGCTGGTTAGCACGTTTGTCTATGGGCGGTCGGTGTCCGAGTGGCTATGGCTGCACGCGGAGGCGGGTCTGGATGTCTTGTCGTTTATCGATGTGCGGAGATTGGTGCAGTTTGGCTGCATCAAGGGCGTCTTGTACAGAGTTCACAAGCACATTGTCTCGAAGCAATATCTGGCGCAGCTGGCGACGGGGCAGTCTCAGCCGACCAAGGACGGCGACCCGTTGCAAAAGTACACAGATGGCTGCCATCATTTTGATCAGATTATCACGGAGACCAACATGATGAATCAGGAGATTATACACAAGCTCAGTTCGCTGAGGCTTCCGGCGGGAGACTTGACATGGCTGTACTACTAGGCTGGGGGGAGGGGGGTGGAAGAGATTCAAAAAGGGTATAACAGTACAAAACAATGGACTTTTTAAATACCAATCTAAGCAAACAGCAGATGCAGCTAAAAACCTACAGATCGTGACGACTAATCAAAACAGTAATAATAGTACACTGAGGCCTGAACCTAGACCATCTCATCTCCCCAAACCAAAACCCCAAAATCCAACGATTATCAATTATCGTTGTCATCATTGTTCTTTATCCCTCTTCTCCGCGCATGCTTCATCCATCTGTCTTCTCCGTGCTCTGGCGGCAGTTCAATATTCTCATTATTCGTCAACCGCACTGGATCCTTCAAACTCAACACCCCGTCTGCCTTCATCTGCTCCGCCAGCTCCTTACGCAACTGCGTGTTACTCTTGATCTCACCCTTCTCCAGCGCCTCTTTCTTCAGCTCCTCCAGCACCGTCCGCAGCTTACCTGTGTTGGGCTCACCGGGGTACGTCTGGCCACTGGCCTTCCATTCCTCGTCGCTGATAATCTCAATGATGCGAATGTTCCGCTTACCCCGACGGAGAATCAGCAGCTTATCGTCAATGATGAACTTCTTGGTATCTTCAGGGAACCAGTTCTTCATGGGCGTCCAGTCCAGGGAGCCAGGAGTCAGGGCCTGCTTCTGCCCAGGAGCAGCGGCAACGTAAAGACCCCCGTCGTTCAGTAGGCGATGGGCCGCAGATGTAGAATGGGCGAGGCCAACGGCAAAGACAATCTTGGGGATAGAGCGGCCCATGACAAGGTCCTGGGGAAGTTGCATTGTGATCTGCTGGGCAAAGTTGCTGCTGTTCTCGTTGGGAGAAACACTGTTACCCAACTCGACGGCACGCTCAAGATTCTTAGGGATGGTTCCAGGAGGCATGATGATTTGATCGCCGCTAAACAGGGTGACGTGCTGGCGTTGCTCGCGGATAGCAATCTCGGGGCCATGAATCAAGGACACAACCTCGAAGGCGAGAGTGTGCTGTGCAACACGTTTGGCAGGATTGGCCTGGTGCTCCTTGACAAGAGTCTCAATGGTGGAAAGCGGCATAAACGTGAACATTTTCAAAAGCTGTTCGATCTCGGCGTCAGGACGGGAAACAAAGTAGCCATACAAGTCAAAAGGGGTAGTCTCAAGGGCATCAAGCCAGACAGCATTACCCGCAGACTTGCCAAACTTGTTACCGGCAGAATCCACCAAGAGAGGAGTTGTGAAGCCGACGGGATCGTTAAGCCAACCCTCAGGCATCTTCATCCATGGGACCTCCTCATTAGTGCGGCAGGTTTTCAAAATCTCAATACCGGCAGTGATATTACCGTACTGGTCGGAGCCACCAATTTGCATCTGCACACCAATTTTGGAGTACATGTGCCAGAAATCCCAGCCTTGCATAATAGTGTAGGAAAACTCAGCAAAGGACATGCCATCACCCTTTTGCAACTTGTTCTTGACGGTGTCCCTGGCAAGCATGGGACCAATACGGATATGACGGCCAACCTTCTTTAACATTTCGTAAAACGGAAGCTTGTTGAGCCACATGTTGTTGTTCCAGAGGAAGTGACGGCCAGCCCACTCACCAGGATAGCCGTATTTGCGGCCAAGGTCCTCAACATTGTTCCAGATGCGCTCAATCTGGTAGTGGATCTTAGTAATATTTCTTGAAACCTCGGCGTTGCTGAGCTGGGGTCTGGAGCTGAGGCGGTCCGTAGGATCACCGATACGGGCAGTGGCACCACCGATGAGGGAAACAGTGGGGTATCCGTGGAAGTAAAGCCAGAAAAGGGGCATCATAGCAATAAGATGGCCAACATGAAGAGAAGGAGCAGTAGGGTCAAACCCGGTGTAGGCACCTATTCTCTTCACCCGAAGAAGCTCCTTGACAGACTCACGGCGGCTGCAGATATGTTAATTCAATGTGAAATTCTAAGACATACACGCAACAACATACCCTGCAATATCCTTCACAAGACCTCTCTCCTCAAAGACATCCCACACATTTTTGGCTTCTCCCTCTTTGATCGCCCGAGCTCTGGCGGCAAATTCTTCGGCCGACTGCTCCTTTTTGGCCAAGTGTGTTTTCGAAACATAACGAATATCGGGTTGCGCTGCAATGCGCGGGAGTGTAGCTGCAATCACAGCCGGGGTCGCACTGGCAACTCTGACCAGTATCGACGGCCGCGCCGAAGCCCCGATCCGGAGGCTGGCCGGCGCTATCGACCGCCCAGAACGATACATAATAATTGTGAAATAGAAGTTGAGTCTAGATAAATTAGAAACAACAAAGGACCAGGTAATAGTGTGGTATAAGACACCACCTGATGAATAGATCTCCAACCACAAACAAAAGCAAAATAGTGGAGCTTACCGCATTTCAACATGCAGACCATGAACCTGTGAAAAAAAAATCGACGATCTAGGATTTTCTGGGTTAGCATGTGGTTAGGGTCACTTACTCATGTGACAGACTGAGGTGAGGTTGTTTGTGGGTCGCTTATATCAGCAGTCATTCTGACTAAACCAAGTTTGATCCAAAATGGGTAAAGTCGATTCCAGTATTGTCGCCTGGAAAGTTAGGCTAAAATCTAGCTGCTCCCAGCTGGCAAGTTAACCGTTCCAGCCTATCAACACACAGATGATTCTACCAGATCCTCGGCAATCCCACCAAAAGCTGGGGCCATTTGCAGGCTTGTGACAGGTTAGAATTCATTGTTTCTGGGGGGAGGGCACGGGCATTGGAAATGATCCGGAATGCCAATAGCCCAGATAGTGACTTGAGAATATGCATGGGTTGCCGCCAACCGGGAGGTACTCGCCGTGCTCTCACATTCTCTTTCTTACCTGGTTAAGCTGTCAAGTGACTTCAAAGCTTGGCAATTGCACTACAGAACTTGCATTTGACTAGGATTTAACGATTTGGCTTCCGAGTCGCCCTGGTCCTCACTAACCGGGTATACAACTATCTTCTTCAATTCCAGCCAATTACACAATTTCGGGGAACGGGCGTCCCTTTTTGTATTCTTGATTTTCCTTTGTTCAGCGATAGATTGAACCTTTTTGTTTTTATTTTAATACTCAGTTAACTCATCGCATACATTCACAATGGCTTCTATTGCGCGCCAGACTTTGCGCCCCGCAGTCTTCGCTGCCCGGGCTGCCCACATGCAGCGTGTGGCTGCTTTCACTACCACTAGCCGCAAGAGCCTGCTTCCTCCGGGTCCTCGTATGAACATCCCCATATATGCCGCGCATCCTAACCATGCTGGGCGCCGACACATGCGCGTGTTGGGTCCAAATTGGTTCAGCAATGCTTCATCATATCGAACAGGACATTAGCTAATTATCTTCCTGCAGAGGTCATTTCTGGCACCGGTATGCCATCCACTTCCCCGTTCACAACAACCTAATTGCTTTACCCGAACCCACTTGTCTCGATTCCTTTTCTGCGCCAGTCTATATGATCACCAAAGTCAAGAATGAATGTTGCGATCACCCACCACGACCACTACATATGACCAACAGGAAACATATCGACTCTTGTGATCTCGTGGACGGCCGGTTCCTGTCACCGAGCACACATCAAACAAACCGTGGTCTTTACTAACCCAATTCTCAGTCAACGATGCCGCCCCCGTCCCGGAACCCCACCCTTCCCACGGCTCCTACCACTGGACCTTCGACCGTGTCCTAGCTCTCGGCTTGCTCCCCCTCACTTTCTCTCCCTTCATCGGCGGCTCCCTCAACCCTGCTACTGACGCCATCCTTTGCGGCCTCATGCTTGTCCACTCTCACCTCGGTTTCGGCAACATCATCACCGACTATGTTCCCACCCGCCAGTTCCCCAAGTCCCGCAAGGCAGCCAACTGGGGGTTGAATGCTGCTACTCTTCTGGTTGGTGCTGGTCTGTATGAGTACGAGACCAATGATGTCGGTATCACTGAGACTGTCAAGCGTCTTTGGAAGGCGTAAAGGATGTGATACGGTGATGATGGGATGTGAGGATGATTGTATACCACCATGATGCTGTTTGAAAGAAGCATTCTGCCGCCCGGAACACAGCAGTAGAACAGTTTGAGTTGACGTCATTGGACTTGGAGGAAGAACTAATGAACAGCGGTTGAATATGTACCAGCTGTGATTGTACTATCCATCACTCGACATATAGCTTCCTCGTTTTCGTTTTGTTCATTTTTAGGAGTCATAGACACAAGGATCTGGGTTTTCTTTGTTTTCATTTTCCTGCAACTTCAAGAGAAAGTTGTAGTCTCAACAGATGTTTTCGTTGTACAAATCAGTATTGTCGCCACAATGAATTAGTTGGCTTTCCTGGCCAAATTTTATGATTGCTGAGACATGAGAATTCATGTAGAGTGAAACTTACCAGCTCCATGGTGTGTTTATGTAAGCGACCCTGGTCATCAACATACACAAATTGGAAATTGGGCTTCAGCGTTCGGACGTCTCATAGTTGGAAGAACTTTATGCAGGATCACCACAGGCTTGAAATTGATTTCAAGATTTTATGATGTCAGTACACGTGTGTGAATGGTCTGGTTCTCCATTCATTGAAACGTGGGGATCTCAAGAGGTTTGTCGATATTCTCTTGGTGATGTAATGGGCCGATGGCTATAGCTGACTATGATTGAAGTCTGGGGATAGCCATGCTTTCACCAGTTGGAGATGATAATTTGGTTATTTCTAAGTAAAGGTTGACTCCGTATTATTATTTCGAGCGGCAGCATCTCATGCACGTAATTGTGAAATAGAGTGGCGAGTGTTCGAGACATCGCAGTGTCATAGACGTTGGGTTGGGTCTCCTTGAAACTGAAACACTAGTGACCATTTCACAGGGCCTTTCTTTCTTCTCCATGATATGTCATTAGCAAACCAAGTACAATATCACCAATATTTGGACTATCTCAAATGATATCAATAAGCCTTCAAGATCAACCCCCATAATAATCACAATAATTTCTTGTGCTTCTGCCGGCAACTCAGTTTGCTTACCAAGAAAATCGGATCCTTGCTTTAGTATCTCATCTAATGCATGTGCCTTCGCAGTTCAGCTCACCACGCATCCATGACTGACTGCGGTGCAACCTCCGCGCATGCGCCTTCCACGTTTTTTCTTTTTGTTGGGAGTTTTGAAACTCGGATGACCAAGAAACTAAACTATTGGTCAATAGATACTCAAAAATCATGATCTTCGCCTGATTTTTTTCTTCGTTGCATCGTCTGCTTTTTGCTTGTTTTACTTTTTTCTTTTCTCTGAAATCTGCTGTTATACCTGATATCATTGAGACGTCAAGTACAGTATCTTTTTTTTGGTGTATTCTTCAAAGATAGAATTTACTACGATCCCATGATTGAGTGTCGACCGCATAAAGAACGGGGACCACATTTTAATTTGAAGATCAAAGCTTCGTAGTAAAATCGACTTTGTATCATAATCCACAACTCTTCGCATGTTTATTTCGTCGTTCTATATAATTCTCTTTTACCATTATATTCCCACTACTTCCAACTCAGATTACCTGTCTTGCAACATCAATTCTATTCTAATCACTAACAATCTACTCCCCGACACTACACAAACCAGAACCGACAATCACGTCATATAACCAGGACTCCTATCACGAACCCCTTGGACTGAAACACAACCTACTAAATACTTAATTAATCGCCATGTCCACGCCAAGCTCGTTGTCGATCGTCCCACCTTCACTTCCGGACACTACTACCTCCGTAGAATCTTCAAAACCCCTCGAACCCACCACCTTTGATAATCGCCCATCCTCCGCCGACAGCGCTCCCCGCGACTCCCCAGTTGCCACTGCCTCCATCTTTAGCGCTGCCGAAAGCACTGGTACCGACGCCACTGCTCTCTATACTCCCAATATCTGCAACACGCCCCCCTTCTGGACGGCCCCATCTGTAACCAGTCCGACACCCTCGTCAGTCCAGTCGAGCCCACGGTATTCGAGTGCTCCGAGAAGTGGCAACGAGGCGATATTGCGCAGACATGGAGGGGGCAGTGGCGCACTGGTAGCAAGGACGGAGGAGGGGGAGTTTAGCGATGATGCCGACTTTGGAAGTGGGGCGCCGGCAATTGTCATGCATGATAATGAGATCGATGATCTGGATGGGAGGGGCGCGGCGTGCTGGGCTAAGAGTGTGAGGGTGACGGGGTGGACGATGGTGGATGGGACGGTTGGCAATATCGGGGCATTCGTTGTGTGGACTATCTGGGTGGAAACACAGAAGGTAAGATAGAATCTCTGTGTTACATATCACCAAATTATGGATGATTGACTGACCTTTGGTAGGGTGCTCCAATGGAGATTCATAAGCGGTATTCCGAGTTTGACAGCTTCCGGGGAAAGCTTCTGAGAACCTTCCCAAGGTCTGCTGCTTCGGTACCGGCACTACCACCCAAAACTGTCTTGGCACGAAGTGACAAGAAGTTTCTCGAAAAAAGACGAATAGGTTTGCAGCATTTTCTAAAGTAAGTTACAATTGTACCAACTTTCATGGTATGACCCTAACCCTTAATAGTTGTATCTTGCTCAATCCCGAGTTCTCGGCGGCGCCCATCATGAAAGAGTTCCTGTTCACAAAATGAAGTGATGCCCTGGTAAACTAAACCAGAAACTAACCATGGTTTGTGAGCCTGGCCTCATCTGAGCCACCACCGCTATACCAACACCGAACTTCCGGCATCCGCGGCCTCCGGTTCCGGGAGTCGGCACCAACAGTTTCTCAGCTTTGTTGGTACCAAGATGGAAAATGTCATAGTGTTGGCTTCGGCCAAAACACCTTTGATGCCATGGTATTCCTCAGAAAAATCTAAGTTTTAAGTTGCGAACGCATACTTGAGATCTGCCCACCTGCTTTCTCATTGTTCTGTCTTTGACCAGCGTCAAGACTGCCCTGCCATCCAAGTCACATCACCAGATGCAAAGCGCATACATAAGCGAAAGAGGGTATCTTGCAATGCTCAGAATCTCGACCTCAGTGAGCGGCATTTTTATGGAATGAAATTGCAAGGATTTGACAGTGATTTGAAGGGGTTTTCTATGACGTTTATATACAAAGTTAAGTTAAACGCTAGTAGGTCAGTCAAGCGTCACGGTTGTGCCGATTTATCCGGGATGCAGGATCGGGCTGTAGTGGGGCATGAATACGATGGAGACGACGGTCAATTTATATGTAGATAGCTTCTAGGCACCAGAATTTGAGACAAAATGAGTAATATCGATGGTGAACTAGTGGATTGGTAAAGCACTTTGGGGACCTGTGCATGTGGTTTGGGGCTTGGTGGTACGGGATGTCAAGTGATGTAAGTGAAGTCTTGGCATACAGATTCGGCATTGGTTGATTTTTTAAGTTGATGTTGACTTGTCAATTGCTTGATAGTGCAAAGGGTCCGGCGACTAAAGTTGTAGTTGATGTCAGTACTTTGATGGTATTTAGCTATGAGATAGCCGTTATATCCGACCGTGTCATGATCTCAACTGTCAGTAAGCGTCTGTCGAAATCTTCTGCTTGAGACAACAAACGAAGGAACGGCCAAGGTTGATAGCGGAACTCAAACATGCAGCACACGTATTTCTCCAGAGGCTAGTAAACTGTACATTTTTAACTTATATACAGACATACACACTCAAAACCGAGTCACTGATGTGTTAAACATCATCAAATCACATACTCAGTTTAAGTAATTACATGGACTATGAATGTCGCCCGGCTGCCTCCTTTCAACCCGTCTTGTATCCAACACCACCCATTACAACTTCCATATCGAAGTCTTTCAATTTCCCCTTTCCTTCTTCTGATACAAATACAGTGGTTCATTGCCTCTTGCTGCACTTACCGAAACTAGCCCAAGGGTGTTGACGCACACACTTATGTAACAATTGGTGGTTGGCTACGCAATCGCACTTTTCGCCTGGGTATCAGAAACTTTTTTTTCTCTTCCTTCCTCGCGATATCAGCTGCGGATTTATAGCCCTTCCTCTCTTTATTCTATTCTTTCATCACTTTGCATCTCCATCTCGCTATTTAACTGTGCGTTATTTTGCCATATCGTCGCAGACTACTTATAACTGCGACACCAGCGCGTCTGATCCTCGGAAATTTCTTGCAACTTTATTTTATATAGCTTTCTTTGCTGACCACCGCTGACATCACCGCAACGTGTGACTCTGCCTGCCCTTTCTCGGCCCACCAATTGATTATTCTTTAATTTATATATTTGTCGTTCACTCTTTACAAAAGGTGTTAATCGCCGATTCTTTGCTCTTTGTCTGCACTCTGCCCCCACGATCCGATCTTCACTCACCTTTGTTTCTTTTCTTGGCATCAAATCCCATCTTTCTTAGCCCAGTCTGCCTTGTGCATCCTAGCGACCCATTGTCGACATCTCCGTACACACTGCATCTGCATCCTACCGTCCCATCACATCGTTCTAGAAATCCCGGTGCCTGTCAATCCGCACGCCGCCAAGCGACTTTAGCTCAGATCTGCCCCAAGCCCTCCGCTCTTTTTTTTTCGACGGCATCTCTTGGCATTCAAGTGACTCGACCGAGCCACTACACTGCATTACCTACTGTATCACCCCACCCTTACCAATCCCAACCACGTCATTACGTCGCTGATCTGTCGGTACCATCCAGAACAAGCCCTCGCTTGTATATATAAACAAATATTGTTCCGCCCCACCCGATCGCAATAGTTTGCCTGCAATGACTGCCCTCGAAGAACCCCCTGCTTCCGCTGCCGTTTCTTCCGTTGCTCCACCAAATTCCGCCACCATTGCTGATGCCGTATCCGGACTCAATATTTCAAACGATCGTCCTAATTCCCCCTCCCGCGAAGCTTATCTTCGGTCATTGCAAGCTCCTTCCGCAACGGAGCTTGCTCGTATTACCTCTATCCAACAAGAACGCGCTTGGGAACGTCGTCACTCCTCAGCATCCCGCCCCATCAACTCTACTGACGCCGCTAACGCCGAGCTCACCCAAGCTGCGCAACTTATCCAGCGGACATACCGTGGTTACCGAACTCGTCGTGCTCTCGACGGAATGACCATTGATGCTTCCTCTCGTTGGGTATCAACTGTGCAAGATGCGCAGTTCCGGAATCACATGGCGCCGCGTCCGTCTGGATCGGAACCGTCCATGTCTCCCGGAAGCCCTCAAACCCTTGCCGCTGCTAGATGGCGGAAAGCTGGTGCTGTCTTCCAGCGCGCTGGCAATGATATCGATCCCGAATCTGATGGCGACTCTGATTCTAGTTCATCATCGTCATCTTCTTCATCAGACGACGCCTCTAGCTCTGAGGCGCAGAGAAAGAAGGAGAAACGCCAGAAGCGTGAAGAGGCCCGTCTTCGCCATAAAACCCAAGCAATGATGATGAACATTTCTTACTTCTTGGAGATGGTTGATCTCAAGCACCGTTACGGTGGTAATCTACTCATCTATCACAATGAGTGGAAGCATGATACCACCACTAACGAGAACTTCTTCTACTGGTTGGACTATGGCAGTGGTAAAGATCTTGACATTGATTCTTGTCCTCGTGAGCGCTTGAACCGCGAGTGTGTCCGTTATCTCACTCGTGAAGAGCGCCAGTACTACCTGGTCAAGATTGACTCGGAAGGCCGTCTGCGCTGGGCTAAGAATAACGAGCTCCTAAACACCACCGAGGAGTACCGCGACTCCGTCGAGGGTATTGTTCCCATCAACAGTGACGTCCCTGGCTACTCGACTGGTCCTGACACGACCCTTGTTACCAGTGTCAACGACGCCCTCAGTGGTAGCTGCCGTAACAGCGCCAGTTCCATAAGCTCCGTGTCCATCCGGCACTCCCCGAGATCGTCTCTTAGCGGCGATGAGAATGCTACAGCCCATAGACATTACCCCAATCCCGTCCCCGAAGCGAAGAATGGCAAGGCCCCGAGCAAAACCAAGCACATCAAGGCCAGCCATTTCTCCACCGCCGCCGTTCTCAACAAGCTACTGCGCAAGTCGATTCGTACAAATACGTGGATTTTCGTCGCTGATACTCGGTTTCGTCTGTACGTTGGCATCAAAATGAGTGGAACATTCCAGCACTCTTCATTCCTCCAAGGCTCTCGCATCGCCGCCGCTGGTCTCATCCAGGTAAAGGACGGAAAGCTCACGTCACTGAGTCCTCTGAGTGGTCACTACCGGCCACCAGCTAGCAATTACAAGCACTTTGTCAAGAGCATGAAGACCGAGGGCGCCGACTTGTCTCATCTCAAGATCTCCAAGGCGTATATCATCCTCTCGAGTATGGAGACGTACGCGAAGACGAAAGACAAGAGTAAAAAGTTTATGGAAAAGTTAGTTGGGCATAAGCCGAAACATGGTGAAGAGGAAGAGATTACAGAGAAGAAGGGAAACAAATGATTGATGGATTTTGATGATTTGATGTTGGGTATACGGGTTGAAGTTTATTTATGATATATATGGGTTGGATTGATCTATTTCTATCAATACCTTTTCTTTAGTTGGAGATTTTAATACAATCAGAACAGCAGTAGTTAATTTTGTCTCGCATGCGATTCCCGTCGCTAGTGGCACGCAATTATACTTAAACATTGATTCGCTGACATCATATCCCATGTTCTCCTTAAAAATTTTCTTTACAAACCAAGCAAGCTTGTCTTGTAATGAAAAAAAAAGACGCATCTCCTGGAGACAGTGTAATACCAGGGACACTATGAGTCAAGACTTGTGCAAGCACAGCGGCCAAGGCTCCGAAGCCAAAAATAGGTATAATCACGATTGTGTTCCTTAGAACACTTTCAGAGATTAAACTGAAAAGAACAGATACTACACTTGATCTTAGCCAAAAGGCAAAGAGAGCTGAAGAAGAAAGAAATAGGAAAAGACCTAAAAAGAAGGAAGGGCTCGAGGGGTATTTATAGAGGGAATCGTGGACCCTGGTTGGGTGCTTTTCACCGCTGGGGGACATGTCGGCATAATGGGGGACACCGCTTGGGAGTATTGTGAAAAGGGGAAGATACAATAGTTTAGGTGGTCGGGGAAACAGGGAATTGGCAGGGCTTGGAGGCAGCAGTGCAAGGCTAAGTGGATTGGTGGTCCCTTATGCAGATATCATCGAGATCAAGATTAACATTTAGGGTGACCATTGATAGTGAGATTCTCAATTCGTATACAATATATGTATTAATCATTAAGTTGCAACTTCATTGGCTCAGCCTTCGTAAAATGGTATCATAAGTATCCGCCTCCATCTGATCTTACACTTGTTTTTCTTTTTTTCCTTTACCACTCGAAAACATCGTGGATAGCCTCAATGGGCAGTCCCTCCGCTAGCAAAAGCTGCAATTGAATCCTTGAATGCTGCGGGTTCAAGAAGCCCCCGCCCACTTTCAACCCCTCCTTCGCCGCCACATACCCCCACGTAGTCCTCCGTGAGAAGACGGCCGGAACCCCCGTAGTATTAATGACCTTCTCTAACTCCTCATTCCCCTTATCCGACCAGCCGCCCGCGCCCATACCCGCCAACACCAAACCCTTGGCGCCATTCGCCACGGCGGCATCCATTAGCTTGACATCCAGGTCCTGGTGTCCATACAGAATATCAACCTGCGGCAGGCCCTCCTCGACGGTGATGTTGGAGACGTTGGTGTGGTGGTAGCCGTAGGGACGGGCCGGCGGGTACCAGAAGATGGGCTCCAGGTTGTACATGACGCCCATGTAGCCATGGTCGCCGGGGTTGAAGGTGTCGACGGTGTTGGCGTTGATCTTGGTGGCGTAGCGGGGACCGGCAATACGGTCGTTGAGGAGGATCATGGCTCCGCGACCCTTGGCCTCGTCGGAGGCAGCAACGGTGGCTGCGGATAGCAGGTTAACGGGGCCATCGGCCGAGATAGCCGTCTAAGTTAGGTTGAAAAGTTAGCATATAACCCTAATATATAAACCCTTGATAACTTACAGCAGGACGCATGGAACCAACAACGACAACGGGTTTCTCAGACTTAATAGTCAAATCGAGGAAGAAGGCAGACTCCTCGAGGGTATCAGTGCCGTGGGTGACAACGACACCAGTAGTAATGTCAGAGTCGAGATCCTTTTGGATGGCGTGGGCGAGCTCAAGAAGGATAGTCTGGCTGACGGAGCCGGAGTCAACATTAGAAATCTGGATACCGCGAACATTGGCACGTTCGCACAATTCAGGGACCGCATCGACAAGGGTGGTGACACCGAGTTGGCCGGCAGCATACTGAGCAGTGTTGGTGGCGGAGTCGGAGGAGCCGGCGACTGTTGGTGGGTGGTTAGTCAAAGGGACGGAAGGCAAGTGGGTTGATGATGGGGGGCGATGGTAACTTACTGGTGCCGCCAGTGGCGTAGATGGTGATGTTTGGGAGGGAAAGGCTGCTGTTGTAACAGAGGAACTCGGAGTCGCGGCGGGACAGGTCGACGGGGGTGAAGTAGGGAAGAGCAGCGGCCTGGACGGTGGCCAGGGCGCTGAGGGCGGCAAGGGACTTGGAAAGCATCTTGAGAAGTAGGTGTGATTAAAAAAGAGGGAAGATGACGGAGAGATAAAGAGAGAAAACAAGATGTTTTGTTGCTTGAGGAGGCAGATGATTGTCTGTGGAGGGAAAGAAGAAGAGGGATATGACGGGGTGTCCCGGAGGACTTTATAGACTTTCTGGCGGAAGGTCGGACTTGTGTTAATGACCGGCCGAGATATATTGGGACTGCGTTGGGTTATATCGGAGCTAGTCACTCGGTCTAAGAGGCCGATATGCAATGTTCCTTCCTATCCATGATCCCATCGGATAGCGTCGAGGTGGCTGAACGCTGGTGTGTATCCAGAAGTATCTACAGTTCCCCTACCCTCCCCCACCGTACTTTTTGACAACGTGGGCCGATATGCGGGATGATGTATATACGATCCGCCAATATTTTTGATTGTATTTTAATATATGTACATATATATGTGTGTGTGTGTGTTATTGTCGGTTGGCAATCCGGTGAGGTTGGCTAAGGCGGAGGATTGGGGTGTTAGTAGGTAGAGGAAGCGGGCAAGATGGGCAGTATGTCGATTGACGAAGGAACCCTAGGTCAAATGTTTCTGGAAGAAAGAAAGAGTTATCTACATCAGTACGTAAATATGGGATCCGACGATTAAGCTTGTCGGGGAAAGACTGATAGGGAATATCAAGGGCAGAAAGGAATACGCCGGTCTGGAGAGAAGACTGATTTTTTTTTTCTGCAAGGGTGGTGATGGTTTTGGAGACAGCGGAATAAACCTACATCTTGACTTCAATATTGGAAGCCAAAAGCCAATGGTTCTAGCACTAAGTCTAGCTGCAAACGATAAAAGAATCTAGGCATAATAGCTATTAACATTAACAATAAGGCAATCCCGGGAACCCCCCTTGTTGTTTGGGACGCACCGCTACTTTCAGAAAAGTTCCCAATGATGTTGGAAGCACTTAAAGTGAATACTCTGATCAATCCAATACTACATAGACTTGCTTCTGCTCTGCACAGAATTACCGGCTTATCTTTCCACTATATCCGTATACATGTATGCACACAACTCAGAATACGACCCCGGAATACCCCACTGACGTTGGCTTGCTGGGCTGGTTGTTGACCCCGCCAATAGTCGTCAAGACGGATATCAACTGATGGTGGCTACTCATTATCAAAATATCGGAAGCCATTTATTGGGTTTGTCTGTAGGGCGTACATGGTGCAGCTAAACACGAGCAGGGCGTGGTGGATGTTATTTTTTTAAGGTTGGTTATCTTGTCCACTTGAAATGTAGGGGTAACAGATAATCGTACTAACCCTTATGTGTATAGACCCTAAAACACATCTTATCGGGAATCTTTTTCCTGATCGCAAATTAAAACTTCATTAGGGGTTTTTTAGAACTTGATCATCCCTGCAGACACCTATCGGAACAACGATCCCAACTCCGACAACCACCTCTTCCGAAAGAAAACCTCAAAAGCTCAATCACGACCAAATCCTGATGTTATGTCTTGAAAACCACCTTACACACTGACATCGTCATCACCGACACGTCCTCAATTTCCACTACCCCCATTAAACCCCCTAAAAGCACCACCACCATCCACCAAGACCCCATCCCGCTCCCCACAGCCTTTTTGCCTATCCCGTAAAATCCCATCGTCTAGCCCGGCTACCAGTATTACTTAATAACTCCTAGCTTGCCAAACCTTCCCAAAGCTGTGCGACCTGTACGCTCGCATCGCATCACATTACGTTGAGTCGGAGTTTTTTAACGTTTAGGTAAGGCCAAGAGCGGACAGGTGGTGATCGGCAATTACTATGTAGTAACTTGTTCATAAGAGAAATAGCTAAGTGCCGTAGTGTGGCCGGAGGATGTGGGGCGGGAGAAGGGGGGATTCTGACGATTAGGAGGTGTTGGTCAAAGGGGTTAACCAATTACCGATGATGATGAAGAAGTTGACATTGAAGATGAGGTGTGGAAATGTAGGTTGTGGTGAAGAAGGGGACATGGGGGTGGAGAATGGAGCCGATGACGACGGGCTGCTGGGTATGTTATTGGCAGAGGCTTTTGGGCGATTTCGTGGGACCTCCTTTCTGCAAGCTCCGGAAGACGTCTCCGAAACCGTTGCGTAGTCTTTATATATATTTACTTTTTCTCTCTATATCCACGATCTAGGCCACTTCCAAAGATACATGCTACCTGAAATAGAACGCAAAACCGTCAAACCCCACTTTCCAGACCCGTCGTCGGTCAGCCATCGGACAGCCAATCTAACCCGATATTCCCCGATCTCTATCATGTCCTGTTTTTAGTTACAAGATCGCATCGTTTTATATATCTGCGATCTAAATATCTAATCGTCAACTAATATGTCCATAAACATTCTTAGGTCCTGAAAAGGCATCCAGTCAGACGGTTTCGGGTTTCTCTTTCCCATGTCATGGCACTAAACCTTGTACTACGCAACCCACCAACCCACATCAAACCCTAGTCCTCCTCCAATCTCACGTAAACCTATCCCGTCATCCCATCGCCATTATCAGCACCAGAAGACCAAAAACAACAATTAAACCACTAAACCTTGCTATCTGACCATCCTCTCTCCATTCCACTACACAAAAACAGGAAGGTAGAAGCCCTTTCCTCAATTTCTCATTCCATCCCGTCCGTTCCTTCATCATCGTTGATCACCTACAGATAAACGAGAAAACAATGTGACCACAGCTAAAATATCCTACTATTTACCCATCAAGAAACAAACTCAAACCAGCCAATCATTTAATAAATTATAAACCTTGTACTGTTACCGGCTTGGTCTTGCCTCAACTTACACACAACGTGCACAACGTGGTTATCGAATCATCGTCACATCGAGGGATTCTGTCATTCCGCTTTCCATCCCGTCGCCAGATAACGGTTCGCACTACAAATCTCAATCTTGTATGAGGCTATACACAACTAAGTCGCTGGTGGGCTATCCAAGGTAATCAAATCATATCACAAGAACCAAAAATCAGCAGACATCACCAACAAAGCAAATCATAAAATAGAAAAAAACTGCGCAACCAGGCGTGGACTCGAGTCTACACCATTAGATACAATGATTATGCATGATAATACCCCTCACTTAATCAATAAATCAATGCGTCACCCCAAAAAAACCCACTCTCATAAAGGAATAAGAAAGAAATAAACACCCTCATCATCAATGCCCCACCATCCCCGGCCCCCACTGTCCCGGTTGAATCCCCGGTATCCGGTTGCCCAACCCCCCACCCATCACACCCTGTTGCTGCCTCTGCCTCTGCCTCTCCCGTTCTTCCTCCGCCCGTCTCTGATTTCTGTAGTACAGGATCGCCATGATCAACAAGAAGATACTAAAAACCAGCATCGAATCAAGGATCGAGTCATCGTAAACCTCCATGTTCTGCTCATCGTGGTATGAGGGCTGCTGCTCAAACATGGCGTCTGAGTACTGTTCATAATAACGGGGCTGCTCCGCCATAAAGGCATTGACCCATTCACGGAGGGATTTGTGGGGGTTGGCATCTAGGAATCCCATTAGTTAGCATCCATCTATCACATCGCCACATGGCTTGCGGGCGTTAAGCCCTGTACCCACTTCGTTCAAATCACTTACTCGGATCGTCCTGAATAGAGTGGGCCGAACCATGCGTCAGCGTGTTCCACGCCGACCGCATCCGCAACCTCAACAAACTCAGCGTAACAGGCAGATACGCCTCGGGACTGACAGTCAGCGCCAAATCATAGTATCTCTTGGCCAAATGGAAATCCTGCTTCAGACCAAGCCCGTTCTCATGCATATATCCCAGGTTCCACAACGCCTGCGCGCTAGCCTGGTGTTCCGCTGCTTGAGTGTACCAGCTAGTAGCTTGGGAAAGATCCTGCTCACGGCCAACACCATAATAATAGTAGTCTCCGACCTTGACTGTGGCATCAATGTTGCCTTGGTTGGAGGACCGCACCCAGTACAAGAAGGCTAGTTCGGGGTTAAGAAAAGGTCCAGATGGCCGAGGATTCGATGCAGCAGCCCCAATAGGGAGACTCAGGTTCAACCACGACTTGGCGGGGTCGATAAGATAGGCCAGATTGGTCTGAGCACTATCCCAGCCCTGTTCCGCCATAACAATATAATGCACAAGTGCAGTATCAATGTCTCCACTCTCATAGGCTTCATTCGCAAGCCCCCAAGTAGCTACCAGAGGTTCCACTCGCTCGGCAACCCGCTTGAAGTAATTAGTAGCCGACATGCAGTTCTTATCACGTCCAATACCCTGATAAAAGATCTCACCCAGGTAGTAATAGGCCTTGAGGTTGTGACTTCTCGCTGCATGGTCAAAGAACATAATGGAAGTCTTGACATCCTTCTCAGTGCCTTGCTGCAACAAAGCCTTGCCAACCTCCACCTGAGCGGGGGCATAGTCCAGGCTTTCCGCCGCTGTCCGGAAACTGTTGAACGCTTGAACATCGTCTCGGGGCCCATTCAGGCCTTCACCGTGCATGATTCCCAGCAAGTAGTAAGCCTGCGCTTCGCCTGTTGATTTTCCGCGCAAAAGCCACTTCTTGGCTTTCCTGTAGTCCACAGGAACACCCTCACCCCGCAGATGGATACGACCCAAGAATGTCGCCGCCTTACCCGCCAGTCTGGCAAGGCCGGCAGCAGGCTTGTCTACGATGCGCCCATCCTTACCCCAGTATTGACTAGCCACCATCAAAAAGTACTTCCGAGCCTGCAGAAAGTCACGATCTAAACCCCGCTGCCCTTCGTAGTAGATGCGTCCAAGATTTAAGGACGCTTTGCTGTCTCCCTTCTTGGACATCAGATCCAGATACTCAATCACGTCGTCGATATCAGCGTTGGCATCAGAATTGGGGTTTGCCTTGATCGCGTTGGCGCCGGAACTAGAAACACTGGCTCCATTGCCATAGACTCCACCATGCTCCTCAGGGATAAAATACGACTCATACACCCAGTGCTGACCTCCAGGCGGACCGGAATCAATCCAGTCCACCGCCTTCTGGGCAACACTACGGTAGTAAGTGCTGGCTTTCTCGCAATTTTTGGGAGTCGCCACGCCCTGGTGATGCCGGAATCCCATAACCATTTGCGCTCCGGTGTGGCCTAGTCTGGCGGCGGCCGTGTAATATAGGTGAGCCCGGGCTTGGTCCTGGGGAACTTGAGCGCTTAACCCTGTCGAGTAGAACAGTCCCGTCATGAAATAGCCATCGGAGTGGCCCAGATTGGCCAGCTGCCGATACAATCTAAAAGACTGGTCAAAGTCACGCGGCCACGTAAAGTTTCCGTAGAAATATAATTCACCCAAAAGATTAATGGCTTCGGGGTTCAGTTGGTCGGCTGCTTTTTCTAGAAGATGCACAGCATCTGACAGGTCCTTAGGTATATTTTGTTGTTGCGAAGAGGCATCGTCGGGTGCTGACAGTGAAAAGGACGGTAATACACTAGCAAGTGCACTCCGCAACAAGCTTCGTGGTTTGGCAAATCTCGGTTTTGGTGGGTTCAGCTCCAATTTGTTGAATAGGTGTCGTGCCTGAATGACATATTCGGCGCCTATATAGAGATACCGGTTAGTTGAGGTTATGGTGGGGCTTCCGGGGTTTGCAAAGCGAATACCCGGGACATACCTAATGGTGGAGTTGCGCCGGTATTCTGCGGATTATCGGATTGAATTTTGGCAATGTCTTCAGTGCCAATTGGTTGCTGAGCAGAACTGCTTGCGCCTTTAGGGTCGGCAGTGGCGGCTAGAGCACCGAGGTATTGTCCCAGGACTATCGGATCACGGAGTTGTTAGTCCGACCGGAATGGAGGTAACGCGATTATCGAAACGGAATATCATACGTACGGACAAGAACAACGCAAGACGCTCTCATGGCCACAAGTCAAATCGGAATCTCGGGTTTCAATAATGATATTGTTTAGGGAGTTTCGGTCGATGTGGAAATGTCGTGATGTAAGTGGTGGGCAAGCTTGTTAGTTTGCTGAGGTCATGATCCAGCGAGTCTAATCAATAGCGCCTGGATGTATATCTGCAGTCTTGAATGATGTTTCAAATTGGGATAGTGAAATGATTGCAAACTGCAGTCTAGGCAGATAATATCAATGGGGAAAGTAATGAAAAAGGAGGACAAGTGTGCTTCTAATTATCGCAAGTCTTCACCAAAGGAAAGAACAATCATCATCTTCCTGTCTTGTCGCATAGCTCATGCCATTCTCAGAAATTAGCTTGAATTCCACCACATATAATATCTGGAAACTATGCCAACCCCAAAGAAGCCAGCATTCAGCTTGTGATTGGCCAAGAACCACTTAGTCAGCTGTCACAGGCCATGACGTCTGTGGTGGATCCACTTTTAACTGCAATGATGGTGATTGTTTTCTTTTTTTTGGACAGGGTTTGGGAACAATAGGTGCCGCTCTAAGTTGAGATCATTGTGATATTCCATCTTATAAGACATATTTGTGTTCTTTTACGGCGAATTCGGGCTTTGTAGCGTCTTTAGTTTTCTTGGTTATCTTCTGGTCGTTTTTTTATTGTAGTCACGTCATAATGTACTCCCTTGAGAACAAAGTCACCTACAACTTCACTAACCCTAGTGGTAACGGCGTCTATGTCCTAGATATCCAGAGATTTCAATCCGCAGTTGTAACGATTTCCTCGGATCAGAAACTCAATGTTTTTGCCTCTGACAAACTAATCAGTGGCCCCATCTTTTCTGCCGGCACTTCTCATGGCAACCTGACCAAGTTTAGCATCATCGACGAGGCAAGCTCGCTGGTGGCCACTACCGGCGAAAATAGTATTGTTTCCGTCTGGGATCTAAGAACTGCGCCGGCTCAAGCTCAGGTCGCCCAGTTCAAAGGTAAGTTATTGTTGCTTCCATTAATCAAGTATGGCACTGACCAAACTTAGCCGCCGATGCCTCTATCCTATCGATGGCATATGACTTGAGAACTCACTCTCTTGCTGTCGGCACTGAGTTCCAAGATAAAACAAACTCTGGCTCCATCTTTATCTGGTACGAATCCCTCATAAACCCACTCACAAACCATGGCCCCGTGACACTAACACCACCCAGGGACATCCGGGCCACCCCCACTCAATCCCGCCACTACACTGACATACACTCCGACGATGTCACAGAGCTAAAATTCCACCCCATCACCCCCCACCTTCTCCTCTCCGGCTCCACCGACGGCCTCGTCAACATTGCCGACACCCGCATCACCGACGAAGACGAAGTCATTATCCAAACCTTCAACCACTCCGCCTCCATCCACCACACTGGCTTCCTCTCCACTACTGAGGTCTACGCACTCTCCCATGACGAGAAATTCGCCCTCTACAACATGGCCGAGGAGGTGGAAAAGGGGAGTGCCTCTATGGATGTTGGGGACCTGAGGGTGCCGCTGGGCTGCCTATATGTAGCGAATGTCTCGACCAAGACAGATGGTAGTGGGGCGATTATCGGGGCTGGGGCGCAGGATGTGCAGACGTTTAAGTTAGTTCATATGGCGAAGAATAGGGATAATTGGGCTTTGACGCCGGAGTTAGCGGTTATGTTGCCGGGAGCTCACGGGGAGGAGATTGTTCGGGGGTTCTGCTTTTTTGATGAGAGTCAGGCGATCTTCACCTGTGGCGAGGATGGCGCTATTAAGGGTTGGGCGGCGCCCCAATAGAGACCGAGCAAAAAATAAACAAAAGTAATGAAGTCACGATGCCGGAATCCGAGATCCAATCGTTGTACTTCAATGGCCGTAGTGGCCACGGGTATCATTTCTCATGTCTATATGCCAAAAATTCAGTAAATCACCTAATGACCTAGTAACTGTACTTGTCATGCTTTCCTTTTGCCCTCAGCCTCAACAACTGCTCATGGTAATCTCCCTCCTGCCTCGCTCTCTTCAACATCTTCACTTCGTCATCCTCCAACCGTCTCCCCACAGCCTTTTCCAGATCCCTCCTGCTAACCCTGTCCTTCAAACGTTCCTCCTTCTCCGTCTTGACTTTGGGTTTGAAGCGGGATTGCATGCGTAGCCATATAGTGGTATCGTCGCTACTTGATGTTTCGGCATCACCGCGGATGACGAGTTTAGAGTTTCCGGATTCACTCTTGATGGATGCTGTGGTGAAGTAGCAGCCTGGGGATGTGCGGATGTGAAAGGCGCCCGATTGGCCAGCGGGGATGATGTAGAACGTTTCAGGCGAGGAGATAGCCTCAGACTCGGCGGTCAGAGTGCCACCAGGATTGCAGCTCAGATATCTGTATTTCATTGGTTAGCTTACGTTGATCCTGCTGATAATATAGCAGTAATTCAGCGTAGACATCAACCTACCTTCCGTGCGCCCCCTTGAACCGAAAACCCTCAGTCCCTGTCACCCTATTCACCATCCAAACCTGCCTCACATCATGCGGCTCCGCACTACTCTTATTCCCATCCACAATATTCTCCACCTCAATCGCAAACACCTTCCCCGTCGCATCACACGCCAACGCACTCGGCTTCCTCCCCGGCAACACGACCATCAACGGCCCCGTAATTTCCTCTGCCTTGTCAACATTTACCCAGCCATCTTCATCTTCCGGATTGTGGACGATTTCGGGGGCTGATTTGTTGTTGGGGGGTGATTCTGCTGTCCGGGAGGACTTGGAGGGGCCGGAAGAGTCGTCGGCGCGCTTTCTTTTCTTGGGCTTCTTGTCGCCCTTGAACACGAGGGCTTTGACCATGGTGTATGGGTTGATGATGATAGATTGGGGGGGATGTTCGTAGAAAGGTTCGTCGGTTGTTGGTGGTTTGTTAGAGAGCTTGTGAAAGAACTTGACGTTTTGGGTAATCTCACTTTTATTGCGCTTGTTGCGATGATCCTGCGCGAATGCGCCTGGCAGCTGTCATATTCTTATTTAAGCTATTGACAGCTGTCAATAATGGCTGCTACTGAAATCCTACCCCACTGTGCCGAGGCAAGCTTTGGAGGCCGCGGAGACTTTGAACTTAAAGAAAAATTAAAGGTATTTGATATCAGTGGGGGCTTATAATGTTACTGGGGTTATCTGGAGGATGAAGAGATAAACTGTTTTGCTAGGATTCAAGTATAAAATGAGCAATCCAATTGGTGATACAAGTTTAACTTCACTTTGTTTAATTTCGACTAGAAGTATTTTATATACTTTAAACTCTGAATATCTTGATATTTTCGTGACATCATGGCTCCTATCGCAGATCCCGTTACGGTCTCATTGAAGGACCTTGAGAGTGGTAAGTAACCATGTATCATGACATTGTGATACTGCAGCATCAATCATTACCTGTTATCATCATTTAAACTACCAACTTAGCTAACATTTTCCCGAGGAAACATTCCTTTTGAAACCCTTCACGAGGCCTTTGGCCCCGAATCTCTCGGCATCCTCATTGTCAACGACGTACCTGAAGGTTTCCTGGAGCTTCGTCACCGCACTCTTTCATATGCTTCATATCTGGGCAACCTGCCTGCACAAGAACTTGGTATGTATCAAAAGAAGACTCACGATAATTCGCCTGTGTAATTCATCAATACTTAATTTATGTTCCCCCGGATTCCGCTCCTAGACGGTGGACACACGGGAATCCGTTACTTCCCCGGCTCAGTTGACATACATCAAACCCTATATTCTGGTACTTAGGGTTAACAACCAGCGATTCACTAACACTCACATAGCCAAACTCGAAAATGTTGAAGCCAAGTATCTCACTGGATGGTCTCTGGGGAAGGAGATCCTGAAGAGCGGCAAAGCCGACACCTCCAAAGGCTCATATTATGCCAACTGTGCCTTCTACGTAAACCCCCTCCTTGATGCCGCGGAACCCACTCCCGAATTCAACCCTTCCAACTTCCCCGAATACCTCTCCCCCAACCTCTGGCCCTCCGAATCTATCCTCCCCGGTTTCAAACGCAGCATCTTCGATCTCTGTCATATGGTCATTGACATCGCCGTCCTCGTCGCGCACGCCATTGACCGGTTCGGCGCCCAGGAAATCCCCGAGTATCCCCCCGCGTACCTCGAGAACGTCGTCAAGACCTCATCCACGACAAAAGCGAGACTCCTCCATTACTATCCGCAGGCGCCCACGACGGACCCGGCGGCGGGCGCTGCCGATGACTGGTGTGCGACGCATTTGGACCACGGGTGCTTGACGGGGTTGACGTCGGCGATGTTCATTGATGAGGCGGAGGCGGACCTGGCGGTGCCGGTAGGCAGTGCGGAGAAGGATGGGTTTATGCCCAGGTTAGCGGAGTTACCGGCTAGTCCTGATCCGGCGTCGGGGTTATATATTCACTCGCGGAGTGGGGAGACGGTGCAGGTGAAGATTCCGAGGGATGCGATGGCGTTCCAGACGGGCGAGACACTGCAGTTGATGACAGGGGGGCGGTTCAAGGCGGTGCCGCATTTTGTGCGGGGGGTGGGGAGGGAGAAGGGGAGTGAGGGAGGGAGGGCGATTGCGAGGAACACGTTGGCGGTTTTCACGCAGCCTAATTTGGGGGAGGTTGTGAATAGGAAGGAGGGGTTGAATTTTGGGGAGTTTGCTCGGGGTGTAGTTACGAAGAACACTGTCAAGGAAGCTTAGAGGTTACGAGGTCGCCGGGCAGGTGAATCCAGAGCCTACAAAATGCTGACAAAGCTTATGAGAGTCCTATTCTAGTCTGCAGATGGCTGCTTAATTCTAAAACTGAGACATTAATGTACTTTTGTGTTTGCATCCGGGCGTCGGCACAACTTTATCCCTGATTTCCGATGCATTTCGAGCCCCGAACTTTAACACGGCACAGCACGCAACGAGCCCCACTCCGGAAGGATTATTTGTCAGCAGCTTCCTATATTGCGATATCCAGCAGTTGCGAATTCGTGACGTGATTGGCCAATGGGAGCTCGCCACCCATTATCTTATACAATATAAATAACCCCGCCTCTCTTGTACATCTGTGGTCAACATTAATAACCTACTTCATCCGCAACCCTACAACTCTTTTATCTCTCTTCACATAATACCAATAAATCAACATGGCCGTCGCCCCCAAGTACGCTGCCACCCGCCTCACCTTTGGTGCCCCCCCCTCCATTGCCTCCGGCATCCCCCCCGCCGCCCACACCCTCGAGATCTTCCTCGATTACTGTTGCCCCTTCTCCGCCAAGATCTTTCGCACCCTCACAACCACCGTGATCCCCCTCATCAAATCGACGCCCAGCCTCGCGCCTAACGTGCAGCTCATCCTCCGCCAGCAGGTGCAGCCCTGGCACCCGTCGTCGACGCTGCTGCACGAGGCAGCGCTGGCGGTGAACGCTGTGGATCCGAGCAAGTTTTGGGAGTTCTCAGGCCGCTTGTTTGAGAGGCAGAAGGAGTACTTTGACGTGTCGTTGGTGAATGAGACGAGGAACAAGACATACGTGAGGCTGGCAGCGCTGGCGGGGGAGACGGGAGTGGATAAGGATAAGGTTTACGAGATGTTGGAGATTCCTGAGACGGTGGGGGATGACGGGAGTTTGAATATTGGGAATGGTGTTACAAATGATTTGAAGCATGCGGTGAAGACGGCGAGATTGGTCGGGGTTCATGTGAGCCCTACCGTCATTTTCAACGGTATCGTGCAGAACGACATCGGCTCCGGATGGACCGGTGACCAGTGGAAGGAGTGGTTGACCAAGAACATTGTTGTCTAAACAATCTCATAATCTACAGTACAAATTAAATACAAACTGTTTCATTTTCGTCATCATAAATATCGTGCCTATTGTGATCATCACCTTCGATCATGACAATTACATGCTTCCAATTCATTGTTTCCCGCAGCCCCACTATTCAGAGCTTTAAGAAGCTCACCCCTGCAATTAATCCACACAAACCCACTCCAACCAATCACATCGCACCATCTGTAGCTCTCCCGACAAATCTCAACCTTGCGGCAATTCTTTGCTCAGCGTTGTCGATCACTTAAATCCAACTCGGTAGTCTGGACCCGCAAGTTGAATTGAATATCGGGTGTACATACACAGGATCTGGTCTACAGTTTGACTTGTGGCCATTTTCCTTTAATTCGCTAAAAGGACTCGCAAAAGCAATATGAGACAGCCAATCACCCAGCTAGTTCTTCTCCTCGGCCCACTCCGGGTGACCCCCAACACTGCCGGTGCCCTTCCCTGCCTTTCAAGTTGCCTCATTGCCTTTCCCTTTCGACCACTCATCAAGCCTCAGGCCATTTCCACCCGCCTCTTTTCCTCTACTCACTCCCGCCTCCTCTCCAAATCCACCGCTCCCGCATCCACCCCCGCCAAGCACACCCAATATGGTACGCCGTCATCCCCCACGCCAACCCTTATGATCAACAGCCTATGGAACCTAACACTATCTTATAGTCCTCCCCGCGCGCATAATGATCTACTCGGTTGGCATGGGCCGCTTTGTCTACCTCGGCCTCGTCAAATTCACCATCACCCTCATGTCCTGCGGCATGATCTTCTTCGGCGCCCCTATGATGCTCGAGCACGCCCCCGAAGACCCCGAACTCCTTGCCGCCGGCAGTAAGTCCCATCATCCAATCCCTTAAAGTTTCGCCCATCCCCTAACTAACATGCCAACTCTTTCCTAGTGATCGCCGCCGGCATCTTCCTCCTCACCTTCATCACCTACCTCTCCTCCCCCCTCGTTGCCTTCCTCCACCTCCACCTCCCCCCCGCCGCCCGCCTTTCCCACTCCTCCCTAACCACCTACGTCAAAAACCTCCCCCCGACCGCCCTTCTCGACATCACCACGCTCTCCCCCATCGCCAAACCCCGTAGCACCACCGTCGAGGCATCGGCTCTCCGCCTGGCGATTCCGCGCCGCCGCATGGGCATTGTCGATTACGTGCGGACGGATGAGAGTGCGGCGAGGGAGGAGGAGCGGAGGAGGTGGTGGATGTTTAGGGCGGTGAGGGAATTGAGTATTTCGGGGAGGAATAAGGGGGTGAAGGAGGGATGGGTTTGGGAGGAGTTGAAGGGAAGGTTGGAGAGGGTGGCCGTGAGGGAGGCGGGTGTGAGGGCGGGGAGAAAGGGGGAATTGTTGAAGTGAAAGGTGGAACAACAGCAAGTCATAGAGACAAATATGGACACGGACACAGATACCGACACAGATATAGTTATGCTCGAGGGACACAGCAGTACTCGACAGCAACAGATATATGTAATCAGATAATGTACAATATTCACCCTAAATCTATCCCATCCCATCCAACCTCGTCCAATATATAAAACAAAGTCATAAATTCATAAGCGGCTATAAATCCAAACAAAAACCACCCTAAACCAAAACTCTACCTCTTGGACTCAGACCCTCCATTATAATCCCAAGGCCGTTTAAGCCCGCCCTCGTAGACACTAACTACAGACTGCTGCCACATCTCAGGAGTCATAAACTGGGTGGCCGCCGGGAAATTCGGCGCCGGCATCGCCTGTGAAGCCGAAATTGTGCCGTTCGCCGTCATCCTGAATGAGGTCATGTCTATATTACCGGGAGAGTTGTTCATGTTCTGGCTAGAAGGAGAGCCAGAGCCGGCGGGAGAATGCATGGTTTGTTGGCCAAAGGTGGTGCTCCATTGTTCGAAGATGGGATTTGGATTCCATACGGGAGTCTGGTTCATAGACATTGACGTATTCATTGAGCTTGCCTGGCCGCCTTGTTGTATCATAATGTTATTGTGGTTTTGCATATTCGTAGTAGAATGCATAGGCGTAGTCAAGTGACCAAAGTTGGCACCGGCGATACTATCCATGGACGCCGGCATGGAGCCTGGCGATTGCTTATAATTGTTTTCAGGTGGTGATGTCGGAGGACTGGAATGGCTGGATGCCGGACTTCCGTAGGGAAAGCTAGGCTTAAGCACAAACGGCTTCCGGATATCAGCACTGAACGCACGACGCAGAGTGTCAATCTGCTTCTTGACATCGGGAATGCTCCAGTTGACCATGATTTCTTCGAGTAAACGCATGTGCCGAGAAAAGAACTCGCCGGCATCGGCACTAATCTCTGGGTCGGGCGAGGTAAGCGCCGCCAGATGGATTACAATGCTGGATAGGCCACAGTAAACAACATAACTGTAGCCTCTCAGCATGCCCTGTAAACCAATCAAGCCAAACTGGTCCATGACGGATTCATGGAGCTTGCAAATATTTTTGGCTGACGCTGAGCAGACCATCATGATCTTCTTGTATCTTCCATCAGCCCCGTTAGGATCGCACAATGATAGCTGTGGCCTGTGAAGCAGAATGAACGACAAGAAGTAATAAGTCAACAAGTTACCAGTGAAGGCCGAAGGAAGCACCGGCGGAGTGTTATCAGCCGGAAACGTGACCGTCAGACCATCAGCAAGCGACCTGTACCAGGCATTCAGAGCCGGGCCATGCTTCAAGAACTCTGGATCCGTCGCCCACGAGCCATCAGTCATCTTCTTCTTCATCCGGCCATAGGTCACATTCATGTGACCAATTTCACGGACCAGACGAGCAAAATATGTAAAGTTCCTGCTGATGATATACTCGCCCGGATCTTCTGAACGGACTTGAGTATAGCTCTGCATATCCACTTGCGCGCTGTCAATTGAAAGTTGAGTCCGTCCTTGAGAAGATCCAATCATAGTCTCCAAAACATAAACTATCTGCCACAGTCGAGTCTTCAACCGGCACTCTGCCAGAGGGAAGTCGCAAGGCTTGCCAGCATTGTGATTCTCACTATGATCATCCAACCCAAGCTCGCGAGCCATCTGGATCGCAGCCACGATATTCATCCATGATCTGTAATAGTATCCTTTTTGTGGCACAGACTCACGGGCCTTCATCAACATCATGACTGCCTGTAAAGTGCTGAGACGAGGGACATCCATAAAGATGTCCACATGTTTAGTGGCTAACGCAAGCCATTGTTGACCACCAGACCCTTCATCCGCCAGTCGACTTCCAAAAGCAAACAAAACTTCGAGGATTAGTGGCGATATCGACTGTCTGTTATTCTGCCACTGTTCATAGAACAGTGGCTTACTCAGTACTGGCAGATAGGGGTGTATATGTTGGAAATATAGCTCGAAGTATCGCAATGACTGTTCCTCAGTAGGCATCAGCTCTGGAGGAACACGAATCTTGCCAGCGCGCATTGGCGGTAAGCTTTGGATTATTTCATCATCTTCATCCTCTTCTGGTGGCGGTTCTTCGTGTCTTAGAGATGCCTTGTTACGTAGATAAGGGGCTATCGTGTGTTAGTTTCACATAAAACGTGCAGAGTACAACTGAAACCATGTACTACTCACCTGTTCCTGTGGGATTGATCTCAAGGTTACCGAGACTCTTGACCAACTCAGAAGTGTAATCTGTTCGAGTACTCGGAGCAGGAGAATTTATATCATTGGACTGCGCAAGTAGTTGTGCAGGTGGTGTTAGTTGATAATTCGACATAGATGGCAACGAGATAGACTGAGGTGGCGGTTGCGATATACTGGGCGGTGTTACCGGGTACATGTTACCAGCACCTGTGCCGGACGATCCCATAGGCCCGGAGGCTGAGAAGAAAGACTGGCCATGTTGTTGTGTTGTGAATGACGAATCTGGGATAGAGGAGGACATCTGTGGTAAGCTAGTTCCCGACATTGTAGGATCCTGCTGGAGAGATTGGTCTTGGAAGTTTAGCTGATCATACAGATGCGAAGAATCATACTGAGGTTGCTGTTGATAAACTCCAGCAACAGGAACGGCCGGGTTTGCGCTAAAAGATGTCTGTAGGAGGTCCTGTTCCGAGAATGTGGGCGCGAGTGCTGTCGCATTTGTCGACGGCGCAGTAGTTGCTTTGTATGTGGTAGTGTCAGCGCCGTCGAACCCATTAGGCTTTACACAATGCAATTTAAGCCGAATGCAAGCCGAGCAAGGCCAAGTGTTTGTTGTAGCGGCATCACACTTTATTTTTCTTCGCCGACATCCCTCACAAGCTCTCATTACTATAACGGAGTTAGTGACCGAGCACTATAACAAGATAACTGAATCGACACAATATAAATTACCTTTGAGTCGCTTGTGGCGATTGTGCTCGTCAACAAAAACATAATCTATGCAATGTCAGTGGATCTTGTTTAAGTCTCATCAAAGATGGTGAAATTCGTACTCTTTTGTGTCTCTCTTTTTTGTGGTTGTTGCGGCTGTTGGGGGGCAAATGTGTACGCCGCAAGTTGTGGGTTATTCGGCATCATATTAACTGATTATCCCTCGATAGTCGAGGTGACTGTTTAAGCTTGCTCAACCGTTGACTGCGAGCAACTAATAGATTTAAATTGCCACAGTTGAAAAGCCTAGTAGTAGATTCAAGATGAGGGCTTATATGCACTAGACGAAAATTGATGTCGGAGTCGGTCAATTGAGAATCGTCCTAACGAGATGATATGCACCAGTGTAGGACAATGTGACAATCTAAAGTCGAAAACCCGATTTCAGTGCAGTCAAGTTGGTAAAAGATGGCAGTCTATTACACGGTGGAGCCAGGTGGCGATATAATACAGGCCGATAGACTGGCTGATGAAAAGGTGGGTAATCAATGTCAACCCAGACAATAAGGTTTTATTCTAGTAAACCAATTTAACTCGAATTAAACTGATGCGCTTTAGATCAGACGGGACAAGAATATGTCGACCAGAAACGGCGTTGGAAAGAAGCCGTCACTGTAGCGAGCAAGCAGCTCGGGTCTAGTATACTGAGCACAGGCGGGCGGCGTCTGTTCTTGTGATGTGCGTAGCCGATTATTATAAAGAGGGTGCGACTGGAATGGAAGCGGCAATATATAAGGTTGTGTTGGCTGGCTTCCCGAATCCGGAATCTAGTAACGGTGGTCGTAATCGTGTCTTCGGAGATTTCCGTCTTCCTCAAAATCGAAAATTGGGTGAGTTCCGAAGCGCTGGAGTTAATTGAGGGGAGGCAAAGTTAAAGATCGCAGGCTGTATGTTCTATATGTAGTTTCGAATTAACCAAACGATGTGAGTATCAGTGTTGATAAAGCAATTAACCTTGGCAAGAAAAGCCCACACAAGAAATCTCAACAAAGAGATGCGCCAGGCGAAATGCACACAAGTCGAGGTGCAGATGACAAATATAATGGAACAAATGATGAAAGGTAAAGACCAAAAAATCGTTACTGCTCTCCAAGGGGGGAAAAAAAGAAACACCAAGTTAATTCAACAAGGAAAGAAACAAGGATCGAGGGTCGAGTCTGCGAGTTCTGTTGAAAGTCCAGAAGCCGTTGAAATTCAAGGCAAGAGCAAGAGCAAGCGTTGAAATCTTGCAACTACTGGATTTGATGTGATTGAATGGGAATGAGAATGGGAATGAATTAGGAATGCACGAGGCGTGGTAGATGCAGTCCCAGTCCCGGGGAGTGTGTGTCAGCCAGCTGATGGATGGATGACTGGATCGTTTTCAATGCATGGCTTTTTACTAACGGAAAACCCACAGCGAGAAAGAAAACAATCGTTATTCGAATGAAGAAGCATAGTCCCAATCCGGATTCACTTGGATGCAACGATGACTTTGTGTGTATTTACTAAATACTACTGAACAGAGTCTCCATGGTTCTCCCGACAACAACGTCGAAGAGGGAGGGGAAACGCTCATCCTCCCAGATTCCCACGAACGAATGTCCGCTCGCCCCAATCTCTCCTCCATCTTTTCATTATTCTATCTTGTCCTGTGTCTCTATAAAGTGACCCCTGACCGTGGGGACAACAACAATAAATATGGGTGAGAACCAAAGAACAAGAAAAAAAATCAATGCAACGAACGACTTGCATACATACCAAGCAAAGCCTGGTCTACCCACCAAACTCCTCCCGGCACCCCGGGCACAGATGTGGTGATCCCGGTTTAGCGTCGAGTCTGAGGGGAGGTCATTGCAACCACAACTCTGGGACAGAGTGAATGATTCCGAATGAGGATGAGGACCCCACTGAGAGAACGCATCCGGGTGGCATATTACTAGAAAGGAAGACGAGGGAGATGCACGAATTGGGGATCGAGTTATCTGGTATTTAGTAGAAAGGCTGGTATGGTTATGAGGGATCTAATAATGCGAGCAATATCCGTCAGCAAAGTGGAGAGAGAATATGCGGATGCCTCGCTACTTGGTGGAAGTCGTCGTTTGTTGGTCGGTTGGATGATTGCTGAAATACGGAACCAGACCTGCAGGACTTCCTCTCGCTAAATCTGCAGCACGTTTTAGAGCCGCGTGGCGATAATCAAGACAACGATATTACGCGTGTTGATGATGTGATGATGTTTAGATATTTTTAGCTCTATATCATTCTAACTAAATACAATCACAGCTAAGTACAGCGCTCAGAAATGATCGGGTAAACATCGGTCCCAGGCCGAATTTTGCACACAGCAAGCGGGGATGGGTGGGATATACATATAACTCAGTGTTGGTTTTGGTTTTGCGCGGCTTATCAGCAAAAAAATATTCTTGGGGTTACGGGTGGGAAACAACCTCCCCGCAGTTACCATCATTGCTGCAGTATAAAAGCAGGCTGTGGAGCATCTCTCGGCTGGGTTCATGAATGCTAGGGGCAGAAGGCGCATACGTTGGCAACAGCTAGTTATTGCTATCTATGAAACATAATATAAAAATATACTAGTACATGAATATATGCTTCCATATCTCAGCCAGAAACCGCTAGGGTTCATCACAAACCAAGCTTTACGAAGCCAATTACGAGGACTCAAAGCCATGCGGGAAATAGGGCTAGGCCATCATGGGACCTTTTATCAGGTGTCGTACTAAGTATTTTGATAGCTCTTGGATACACCAAGTTATCTGGGACCTAGACCTTGACTAAACGCCCTCCTGTTAGCCAATTCCGGTCATATAAAACTCAGCATCTCATCACGCCCTTTTCTTGCAGCGGCCGAGATTCACGTCAGGAATTTTAGGGAATGTACATAGGGAGGTAGCGAGGCGGGGAAGGGGCGGGAACTTTCAGATTATAGTGCAATCATCATTCTTCTTTTTTGTGTACCTTCTCTATGTACCGAGTCCGAGGAATGGAGATGAAAAGAAGAAAAGAATATGGGGGTGAACAAGTGTATTTTTCTTTTCTTTTTTTCTTTTTGATCAGGTGGCAAAGAAGTAGTGAGTATGCAGAGATGCAGGTGGTACATATTCAGCTCTTTGTGTGTATGTATATGAATACAAATCACATTGTGAAGTGACTGTTCAAGATGTAACCCTGTTTTGATTCTCTTTGCCTCTGCATGATTTCCAACTAAATGATTCCAGTCATGTTTTTGCTACATTTGTAGATGTCCAAAATGAGTGAGTGATTCTTTGGATCTTTTGTTAATACAGGTGTGGCAGGACGCGGGGTGGACATTTTACCCTACATCTTCATCCCACATCTGTCCAGTCTCCTCTTCTTTATATGGATGAGGCAAGACAATACCCATATCTCGGGTCTTATGGTGTAACACTTTCAGACATAAAGTCCTAGGCCTGTGATGTTGTGGGCAGTATTCTAAAATGTTTCATGGAGATCTCGGAGCCTGCAGTAGGGCAACATGACGAAGTGTCAAAGCATAGTGCTGGTGGAAAGGTGGCAATCCGCTTGTGGCATTCGTTTTCCTTGAACTCGAACATCATATATATTCCTTAGACCTTACAGACTCGAGATTGTGCAGTTTAATTATCTAACCCCATCTACAAAGAATTTAAGGTATCATATGTCAAGCAAGTGTGGGTCCAGTGGAACTATACTGGTGAACGTGATAACTCGTGGGATTTGCCAGATTCCGTCACATCATCAAAACTATGCAATCCAACTGCACCCATACTGCCATGGCCCAGCAGACCTAAAGTTCCAGGTGACTATAAACATGTTAGCTTTGACTATGAGATCAACATATCTGTTTAGTATCCAAGATAGCTGAGTCCGCTCACCGGATCGACCACCGCCGTGGGCCTCCAACACATGAAAATGAGTCATTCTCAGAACTCCTGGTGATTGTAGTGCCTCACCACCCCATTACATCTTCTATTGCTGTATTCCTCTCAGTCGTCGTTCTCATTTTACGTTATATTTCAGATGCACTAGACATGCAGCCTGCATCTTAGAGATTCACTGTCATTTTATTTGTTGATTTTGTTTTCTTAGTGGGCAAAGGTGGTCTCCACCAGACGCCGGGTAAGTTGAGGTCTACCCCTTCGGAGGAAATAGATGGTATAAAACAGTAGCATTGATGTTATGCCTTAATGACTAGTATCTAGGTCGTATTATCTAGCTGCCAATGAGTATACACTGGGTAAATATGTATTTATCTGTATATTATCCAGTCTTCTAACTATATAGGACTTTCGGACATCTTCTGTGCTATCGTGTTTGTTAGGGTTAAATTAGTATCTATTTAAATATATTATCGGGCCGGTTTTATATGAACAATGAGCAAGACTCGGAATTTTCAACGAAAAAAAAAAAAAATGGCCAACTAAATTGGAGAATACCGTAAATTTTCGATTATTGACCGATGACTGCAACAACAACAATGATGTTGTCGACGACAATGCCTTATATAGTATCTAACACAAACTTGTCACTTGATTCATCAGCAGCCACTAACCCTTGCGCTTGTTGTATCTATTCTACAACTATCCACAGCCGCTATAGCGTTCGTCCTCCCTTGCTTTTCTACCTGCTAAACCCATTAAGACTATAAACTTTAGTACAACACTTCAGCGCCCCAGGAAGCAAAAAAAAGCCATTAAACCTATCCAGGAAGCATCTCCGATACGCCTCATTCCGCTCACTACATTTCAATCAATTACCGCATCACCACATCTTGCCGCCTCAGCACACGCAGGGACATCCCACCGTCCTGGCCATCGGATCACGGGGAGCTTAGCGATTGGCTGGATAGCTGACTGAGTGTGTCTTGTATGTGAGGGAGGGCGCGGATTGGGGGGATTGCACCGCTGTCAGTGGATGCAGTATGTAAGGTACCGTGTTCAAAGGCGGGATGGATGGTGGACGGGCGGGGAATT
Source organism: Ambrosiella beaveri (assembly GCA_030294605.1). NCBI lineage: Eukaryota > Fungi > Ascomycota > Sordariomycetes > Microascales > Ceratocystidaceae > Ambrosiella > Ambrosiella beaveri. The sequence continues at coordinate 388,194 of JARQWA010000007.1, forward strand.
CTTGTTTATTTGATGTGTCGGGCGGAATGGAATGGAGAAAGAGAGAAGGAGGAGTAGATAACTGTGATGACGGACGATTCCGAGTGACTACTTACTTGATAACTGCCCTCTGGATATGCAGGTCAAGGTTCTGGGGATTTACACACATTGTGAACCATTGCGAATTTCTGCGAAATGGACTGAATTGGAACTGAATCTGGATGGGATCAGGAAGGCGGCTCGATTGTCGATTGTGTTGGTTGGGCTGCAGAACCGACCGACTGGGTTCCATCGGCGACAGATCCAGATATGGGAACCATCTCCGTTGGCGTCGATGTAGCACAATCTGCAGTGCAAGAGGCATAAAAACGCCCCCTACTAACCCCGCATCATTGTGCTTGGGTGAGTTTAGGATTGGAGGTGGATGTGTGGTTCATGGAAATCAGATATATATCGTGGGATTGGCGGACTGGTGGTGTGGTTATAGGTGTATATTGTCTTCATTTATGACTTTCATGGCCTCGGTTTCGGGTTATGATAGTCTTCTATTGTCGTTACTAGATCATTAAGCTAGTGTCCATTGTCCACAAGTCGAACTCCATCATCACAATCTCATCTTTTCCAAACCCCCAAACATGTGACCAAATCTGATAATCTGATATCCTAGTCACCGTCTCCCGCCCCGGATGACAAAGCATCACATCTGCCACCTTCTATTCGCCCACTACCTGCGCTATAACCGCTATACTACAGCAGGGTTCCAGCATCCCTTCCAGCGCCAACCACATGTATACCCACTGTAAATTGTCCCGCCTGAACTGAATCCTGATTGCAGGCTACAAATTTCTCCCCTGTCTTGTTCGACCAGTCAGAACGTTGGTAATTATCATGACAATTTTGTCATCACTGACAGGCCTGAATTTGGAACTGCATCACACGGGCCTCTACAATCGTCAACCATCACACATAAATTTCACCCACCACTGCAATTTCACCACGTTTTCCAACTTACACATGCCCCCCAAACATAACTGCCAAGATGTCCAAAGACAACGCCAATCCCACTGCCCTCAGCCTGTCTGACCTCCCCTCCAGACATTCCATCAAGACCACCCGCAAGGGCCCCGACACCCGCTTCGATGACATCATCTTCTCCAAGCCCGCCCATCTAACCCGCACCCTCTCCGGCGAAACCCTCACCGACGCCGCAGACCCCTCCTGGTTCTTCGCTGACGAAGAGAACCTCACCGAAGACATCATCGACGAGCAAGAAATCTACGGTATATACCCTGCCAATCACCACTTTTGAAAATTCTTACACTAACGCCAATCTGCAGACCTTCTCGCCACCATCTCGGACCCCGAGCACCCCCTCACTCTCGGCCAACTTTCCGTCGTCAACCTCTCTGACATCTCCATCACCCCCTCCGCCGACTCCCGCTGCGTCAACCCCTCGCAAATCTCCCAAGTCCTCGTCAAAATCACCCCCACTATCGTCCAATGCTCCATGGCCACCATCATCGGCCTTGCCGTCCGCACCCGCCTCGAACAGGCGCTGCCGCCCAACTTCCGCGTCGATGTGATGGCGAAGGAGAATACACATAATCAGGATGAACAGCTTAATAAGCAACTGGCTGATAAGGAAAGGGTTGCGGCGGCGTTGGAGAATCAAGATTTGAAGAATATCTTAGATAAGATGTTGCAGACATGCATCTGAAGGGGTATCGATGGCCAATTCGGAAATCAAATAAATGAGAAAAAAAAAAAGTATAACGTTGGCTTGCCGGTCAAATCTTTCGGGACGATCCCGAAGCAAGCACGGCCCAGGCCAAGCAAGCAGTGCCAGGTCCACTACCAAGACGCATTGGCCTCACTTAGCTAAACTCAACCTCATCCTCAGCCGCATGCACGCATATTACATCCACAGGACAATCCTCACTGCCAGGCCGCTGGAAACGGAAAGCCGCGAGGTGGCCAGTGCGGGGCTGACGTTGGCTACCCCCAGAGGGAGCCTGAGCCAGAGGGGTACGCATGTATATACATGGCATTTATTTGACATTTATTTACATCTACATCAAGCGGCGGGGTTATGTTTCTGCGAGGGAGCTCTTCACAATGGTACATACCTCAGCATGGTACAACGCCAATGCCGGCGGATGAAAGATCCACTTACAAGAAAAACTTGATAACTTCTGGACAGGACAAAAAATATTCTATAGATCGTTACGTTGAATGATACTCTAAATCACCTGTCATACACTACTGTGAACCGTGCACATTGCCATGATCGTCAGGATGGTCACTAGATTGCAGATTCTGTCGGACTGGCACTGGTGAGGTTCTTGTAGTTGTGGACTACTTCGTGTTAACATCAGTCAGTTTTATGAGTTTCCATATCAGGATACGGTGACGATTACATCGTATCAGAATGCCTTCTTGGGTCTGTCTCAATATAGACTCATGGTAATGGAAAGCTCATTCATCGTATTCACATCCCAAACCTCGACAAGGTGAGGCCTCAACGATGCCGGGGCCAGACTGTGCCCGGTAGCATCATGTAGCGTCAGATATAAGTCACATTAAATAAAAAAAAGTCACATCCCCTGCATACGCAATCTTCAAGTCGTCAATTGACTGTTCCATTGTCTAAATCTTTATATTGAAACGAACATGGATGAATGCCCGCCACCATTGCAAACCATGGTGACAAAGGGCCATTAGGGTAGATGTGTCTAGATATCATAATTGCCTTACTTATTTCTCTAACCCAACGCCAAAAATACACGAAACCCCACATTCCGTCTATTCATCAAACAACCCGCTCTCTTTGAGTTGCTGATAGAATTCCGGTTCCAGGAATGTTTCTGGCCCAACATCCTCACTAAGACCCTTCCGCCTTCTTGTCTTGAGGATGAAGTCTCTGGCCGTTGCTTGCGCACTCGCTGGCTGTAAAGGACGAAGCTGAATGCTCTTGTCGAGAGGATCACCGGGGACAACGTTCCAACTGTCAAACACCAGACTGACCATGGCAGAGCCTTGGGTCATAATACGGAGATCAGTCTCGAAACCGAAACTGTCAATGACGGGGAGGAGACCGTTTATACGGTAAAGCGGGGTACCAGCCACAGGACCGTCAGATAACACGTGGCCACGACGCTTAGTAAGACTCATGTAAACCTCAGAGGCAGACTGCTCGGGAGCTGTGACGGAGATAGAGTACATAGGTTCCATAAGACGAGGAGACGCCATGAGGAATGAGGAATAGCAGGCACGGCGAGCAGTAGGAATGACCTGACCACCACCGCGGAAGATGGCCTCTTGCGCGAGGGTCACATCAGTGATGCGAAATTTCGTGTTACGAATAGCTGTAATGAGGTTAATTAATAATCACAACTAAGTTTGTAGCAAGTTGAAACTTACGTTCTTCGCACAGAGGACCTTCACGAGTGGCCCAACTGAAGCCTTGCTTGATAGACTCTTTCACGCCACGAAGTAATATTTTGCTAACCTGTAATATGCATCAATGTTAGCTTCATGCCTTTCAACCACGTGTTACTCGGCAAGTTCTGAAACAGGTAATACCACAAATAGCCTAGGTGGCCGCCAGCGAACAGAAAACATAATGTGAAACGTACCTCTGATGGTAGAGTATCATCTTGTAGGATGTTAGGACCGGTCTCATCCGGACCGAACGCCCAAATGCTACGACCAGAAAGCTTGTTCCAACCGTAATTGCTCTCGAAGAATTCTGACACCTTCCGGATGGGATCACGAATTTTGACAGCCCCTCTTTCAATGTCTTCGGAGATACTCTTCTCGAGGGGTTCGGCAATCATGGTAATGCGGTTCTTCTTGTTGGGGGTGATGGCGTAACACTTGCTTAGAGACTGTTCCACAACAGTCTCACAGAAGCGGGTCACAGGGTCGGACACCTTGATGTCCATATCAGCATAGAGCTTGCGAAGATCATGCAAAACGCAGTCCATGTACAGTTCACCAGTTCCGATGATGATGTGTTCACCAGACTCTTCAACCTTGGTCGTAATTAGAGGATAGCTCTTTTTGATCTTGCGCAGACCATCCACCATCTTGGGGAGCTCCGAGGGATTAACAGGCTCAACAGCCACCTTCAAGACGGATTCAGTGAAGTGAGTGATGGGCTTGAAGATGTAAGCATCTTCGTCGTCCGGCAAGGTAGGAGGGACAACAGTAGCGGTTTTAACAATAGAGTTATCGACGCCAGTCAGTAACACCCAGTTACCAGCCGGCACACCATCAGTAGGAATGTTGTAGCGTGACTCAGCAATAAAACAATCATTGATGGTGGCCTGAACCATATCTTCTTCATCGTCCATGGAATAACCCTCACCAAGAACTCTGACCGGTTGACCAGGCTTGGCAATACCACTGAGGATACGACCAAAGGAGTAGAAGCTCTTGGCATCTGGAGTGTTGAACAGTTTGGTGACATGTATCACCAAGGGGCCGTCCTGGTCACAGGCAAGCATAGACTCCGCGACCTTCGTGTCCAACGGGCCAGTGTAGTACTTTTGGAGATACCGCTCAGCAGCAGCTTTGGGAGAGGGAACATGGTTGACGATCATGTCTACAAAGCCATGGGATGGACCAAAGAACTGACCACAGACAATCTTGAGCAAGTCTTTGGCATCGGCCTTGTATGTTGATGGTTTCAGGCGAATGCCCAGGGACTCCAGTACAGGCTTGAGATCCTCGGGACTATCGCTGATCGTGTGAGAAAAGAGTTTGTAGATAGGTTCAAGTATGAACTTGAGGAATGACCTTTGTGCGCCCGGTTCCATGGGCTTTCTAGTAAAGTTGCGCTTCACGGGGTTAAAGTAGATGTTGCCCCATAACCGCTTGGCAAAGTCCTCTGTATTGATGCCGCCAAACTGATCCGCATACATCTTGGAGAATGACTGGAGAGTAAAGCACCATCCAAGGCTTGTACTTGCAAACAAGACATTGCCCTTTTCAGGGCTTATTCTCTTGTTAGCACCCTTCCCAGGAATGGTATTTTCAATGACTGTGTTGACCTCCTCAACCATCAACTTCAACTTAAAGTAAGCATCTTTGGGAGGAATACGCAGTTCCAAGATCAGTCTATCGACCTTGTTGATAATCAGGGTCAGCGGAATATCTTCCAAAACAGCATGCTTGATAATTTTCTCGGTGTTGACCTGAACACCCTCAATAGCATCCACAACCAAGCAGACACCATCCACCAGACGCAAAGAAGCAGCAACCTCATCGACGAAGTTTACATGGCCGGGGGTATCAAGAATGTTGACCAGGTGAGACTTGCCCTTAGTGCTCTGGAGAAGAAGACTCATGGGGGCAGCCTTGGTTGATAGACCACGTTTTTGTTCGATGATACTGGTATCAGTGTAACGTAGTTGTTCGTCTCTGGCCTTCCCAACTCGCCTGTCTAGTCTCTCGTTCAAATTATGGGTCTCAAGGACAAGCATATCTAGAAAAGCAGTCTTTCCATGGTGTAGGTGGCCGGCGAGAGCAACATTACGGATTTGCTCAGGATAATTCAAGACATCGGCCATAAATGATCTGTCAAAGTAGACCGGGGGGAGGTCGGCCTCCTCGATAGTGAACTTCTTCTGTTCGACGGGCGCAATGATCGGAACGGACAAGGGCTGCGCATCAACTTCTTGGAGGAGAGTTTCAACTTCGGTACCATAGGTTTGTTCGGCAGTCGGGTAGTACTGTTTGTCTTCGTGGAGGATAATGGCGTTAGATATGCTCTCTGTAAGAACTTGTTAGTATGAGACTTAGTTGTAGGTTTTTGACCTCGAACTCACCCTCTACCTCCATTTCCTCCTCGGCTTCCGGGGCAACATTCTCGTTGTCAAAGTCATAGTCGTTCACATCATCGGCCTGTTCTGAGCCAACGTCGGACTCGAGGTCCCTGCCAATATAGTTACCAAATCTAGGCAATTGTTAGCGTCCTTAGTTTTTTGAAACTTGTACAAGTACACATACTCGTCATATAAGTCTTCCATGATTTCTGGTTCAAATGTGCAAAAGAATTGACTAATATGGAGAGCTATACTCGAATGCGCCCGTCGAAATTCAATATCAAATCCACATCAGCCTTGCACTTCCATCACCTTGCGCGCGCGACAAGAAATTTTTGGTGGAGCGCAAGGCTGCGTAAATTCCAGTCACGTGCCAGGGCCCCTGCACTTGGTGAAGGACGGTTGGCTCCCTTGCTGACCCTGGATCCTTTTAGATTTCTTCTTTTGCGACATGTCAGATTTTGCCGATTTAATGCGGACCAGTTTCACGCCGCTTTTGCTTTATAAGTTGATACCCCCGATTCACATGTATCTCTGTTATATGCCATTGACTGCATTAAACCAAATGTTCCGCTATTACACCTGGAATATCTTGAACTGTGGCATATGTTTGTAGCTTCAAGCTCTGAGGTAGTAATTAGATCCTTACCTCCAGGCAGCTGCATCTCTTGATAGTCATGATCATTGAATGATTACTGAACTGCAAGAACTTGCTTCAGATATTAGTAATTTCTCCGATGTGGACGGACTTGTAGAGCTTTCTTTATTTCCTTCGGCATGACAGAAGTCGTTATTCCGTTGGAGTCTCAATAAAGTCAAGCAAGTCAAGCGTAAGCTGTTGCCGTATTAGAAGGTGACAAATTGGAAAAAATAGTAAAAGAAAGCTAGCTCATAGTCTACGGCCTCACTCACATTCCAATTGTATGTGATTAAACTGCGATGAGAGGTGACTTTGGATGTTTCCTTCGTTGACAATGCCGCTGGTTATGCATAAATCACATCTAGGGAAGGTCATCAAATAGAAGCTGAACATCAATTGCCTTTCTGGCAAAACTAGTTTGCAAGAAGGGGACGTTATCAATGATAGGGATAGTCATAGATGTCAAGTAAATCACATTATATCCCAGGTCATCTGTGTAAATGAGAATTAATGTTGTACAAAATGGGTATCTAGGTACGGCCAGTGGCCTCTTGTCATACTCCATGGTCCTTGAGCTACGGCGGTGAAAGTGTGATGGCGGGGCAGAGCTTAATGACGAACAATAGCAAAGACCCTGAACGATGGCGGGGCTCGGCCACAAGTACTAAGACAAGCACCCAGGGAGGAATTGGCAGTCACAGTCGTAGTGTCTCTTTTGACATTTACAGGTATTCTAGCGCTATGTGGTACCTGGACTAACAGCACTAATAATTGCTTGGAAAATGCTGGGAGGAAACATACGGTCGGGCACTCAACGAAGTAGAGCAGGAACCAGATGATAGCTGGTCCGGCACGATACTTGGGATTTCACTAATTATTCTGGCCAGTTCTCCCTTTTCTTCTCTCGATTTTCTTGAATCTCTTTCTCTCATCATCCGCGCTTCTCTTTTGTTGTCTTTGGTCATTGTGCTTCTTTTCTCAGAATCTTGATTTCAACACCCCCCAAAAGTCATTACAATGTCTTGTCTTCCTCCCGTTTACATCATCTCCGCCGTCAGAACCCCCGTCGGTTCTTTCCTTGGGTAAGTCTTGGAATTGATTTAGTGAATCTGGTAGACATTTTCATTTCGTGGAACCGCAAGCATCTAACAATCTTCTGCAATAGCTCTCTTTCTAGTAAAACTGCCACTGAGCTTGGTGCCCACGCCGTCAAGGGTAAGCTCACTGCTCCGCGTCCCTTCACTTCAACCTCACCACCGCTACTTGCATTATCGCTTCCGAACTGATCCACAACAACTTGTATTAACATATGATTGCGTAGGTGCTGTTGAGCGCGCTGGTATCCCCGCTGAGGCTGTCGAGGAGATCTTCTTCGGTAATGTTTTGTCTGCTGGGTAAGTAATAATTTGCTGCTATTGTCTGAAATTTCTTTTGTAGTGAGCTTTTGACTAACTTTCCCTGTTTACAGTCTTGGCCAGGCTCCTGCCCGCCAATGTGCTATCAACGGTGGCCTGAGCAACACCGTCCCCGCCACCACCGTTAACAAGGTCTGCGCCTCTGGTATGAAGGCTGTCATCCTCGGTGCCCAGACCATCATGACCGGTAACGCCAGTGTTGTTGTCGCTGGCGGTACAGAGTCCATGTCCAACACTCCCCACTACCTTCCTAATCTCCGTACTGGTGCTAAGTACGGTGACCAGACCCTCATTGATGGTGTCCTTAAGGATGGTCTGACCGACGCCTATGGAAAGCAGCACATGGGTATGGCTGCTGAGCTGTGCGCCACCGAGCACGAGCTTACCCGCGAGGCCCAGGATGAGTACGCCATCAACTCATACAAGAAGGCTCAGGCTGCTACTGCCGAGAAGAAGTTCACTGAGATCTACCCCATCGAGGTCTCTGGTGGCCGTGGCAAACCTAACGTCGTTGTTGACAAGGACGACGAGGTCTCCAACCTGAACGAGGCCAAGCTCAAGGCCATGCGCCCTGCATTCAGGGCTGACGGCTCTGTCACGGCTCCCAATGCTGCTCCTATCAACGATGGTGCTGCTGCCCTAGTTCTCGTTTCCGAGGCGAAGCTTAAGGAGTTAAACCTTAAGCCTATCGCCCGCATTGTTGGCTGGGGTGACGCTGCCCGTGACCCCGAACGCTTCACTATTGCTCCCGCTCTTGCTATCCCCAAGGCCATCAAGCACGCTGATCTGACCCCTGAGCAGATATCCTTCTACGAGATCAACGAGGCTTTCTCTGTCGTTGCTCTCGCCAACATGAAGATCCTTGGTCTTTCTGCTGATCAGGTCAATGTTTTGGGTGGTTCCGTTGCTATCGGTCACCCTCTCGGTTGTTCCGGTGCTCGCATTATCACGACTCTTACCACAGTTCTGGCCGACAAGAAGGCCAAGTACGGTGTTGCCGGTATTTGCAACGGCGGTGGCGGTGCCTCCGCCATTGTTATTGAGAACCTTCAGCTGTAAGCATGTACCTCATTCGAGTGCACACTTAGAGGTGATGAGCTCTCATGGCTGTTTTTAAAAAAAAGATCTTTATATTTTATGGGTTTTAATGAGTGTCACCAACCAGATCTTCGAGCATTTGGAATACAGACTGGATGTCCGATAAAGTGGTGGAGTGGTACAGGATATCTAGTGCCCTTTCTTTGTGTTATCATTTTCCGGTCCAAGATATGGCCGAGGTTTTTCTTTTGCATCGATATCCCAATTGACACGAGTTTGTCCTGTCAATTATTTGGTTTGCGTTTGCCGTGACATGTTTCTATCTTGTGCCGTGCCATGCTGAAGTCCCAAAAGTGCTGAGGCTTGTATGCAAGCTATCAAAAATGCATCACTAAACCACATGTCTTGTATGTATGAAGTTTGTCCGTACATATGCACGCACGCCCCTCATATAGTGTCGACTTGAACAAGCTTATCTTGATCTCCAGTGACGTAATCACCAGAAGCTATGAGTACCAAGTTGTATCCCACCAAGTCCAACCCTTAATCTCCGTCCCAATGAAATTAATCAATCTTCAAATCCACGCATCTTTCCGTGCGTTGATCCATCCGTCCGTTCAATGACAGGATGTGTGCATGTTTGGACTTGTCAAGGACCCATCCCGAGGCTCTCCGACATCGCATCCTGCAAAGAAGAGCAAAGGGAGCGTCATGGACAGGTAAATTGCGGAAATGTCTGCCTCCGGGGGAATTCGTGGGTAGGAAGGATACGAAAGGGTGGGACTGGTTACCTTATAGAAATTGAATGGAAGGAGGGTGGGGGTAGTGGGGAGTGGGGACGGTGATGAAAAGGATCTGATAATTTTTTATCAGATGGGGGTTCATAGATAAGGGTTAGCCGACAATGGATGTGGATGAAAGTATAATGGAGTCACGACGATTGCACTATGATTGGGGAGGAGTAGAAACAATCGAAAAAAATGTGCAAGAATATATTTTGAGACGTTTCCGATGGCTCTGACTTCAGATGCCGTCGAAAAAGAACCGAGAAAAATGCTATTAAATACAAAAAACGCCGATCCAAACATTACAACCATTACCAAACAAAAGACTATCCCAAAAGAGATACACCACAATAAGAACAAGACAGACATAAATCAAAAATAACGCCCAAAACCAATAGAGAAAAGAACAAGAACCCATCACGCCAAGCAGCAAAAAGACTTGGATATCGTACACCCACAAGCAATCGGTAACGATCTCAATGAATCGGTTTCCTCGAGAATAATCACCATCCACGTTCATGTCCTTGTTATCCCACTTAGGCCTCAATGGTGGTATCAGCCATCGTAGCATCGGCATCCACACTCGTAGTGTCAGCGTCAATATCGACTGGGGGCCCAACCTTCAAGGCATTGAAGTTTGCGACGGCCCGTTCAACTTCCTCGACAGACATGTGCGACATCCACTTAGGGTTCTTAACAAGTTTGCTAAGGCAGCCAACGCGGTGAAGGTGGTTGCGGCGCTCGGTTTCGAGATGTTGCTCCCAGTTCTTTTTGGTGATGGGGCGGTCGTAGATGGAGTATTCAGAGCCGCCAGCGTTCCAGAGCATCTTGGAAGATACGAGGCAGATGGAGGTTCCGAGGTTATGCTCGGATTGGATGTTTTCAGCATCGGGGAGAAGATCGCGGTTGACGGGGGCACCGGGGTCAAGGTCGAAGGGGAGGTTGCGAGAGAAGACGACACGGGACATCTTGCCAATGTTTACACCTTCAGTGAAACCGTCGCGGAGATATGAAGACACATAGTATTGCCAGCGCTGCTGAAGACGCATGTCGTCCAAGTGGAAGGTGTTATCGTCACGTTGTAACCAGCGGGCCTTCATCTCGGTAGCGGCAGGATACCAGGTGAATGCAAAGACTTCACCGTCCTTGACGCATTTCTCAACAAACTTGCGCATGTTGATCTCCATCAGGAACGACGTCTCCTCGCGTTCACGAAACTGGTAGTATTGGGCGACGATGTCGGGTGTCTTCTCTTTGGCATCAGCACTGGTACTGGTGAGAGCAAGGCGGCACAGAGTCTTCAACAAATCTTGAATGGTATACAGCTTCCAGCCAGAGTTCATATAGTAGTGACGAAGAATCTCCTGGTACTTGAGCTCCTCACACTCACCATGCAGGTACTCCTCGATAAGCTCGAGAGTGCGCGGCCAAAAAGCAGACTCATCATTCACCTCATGGGCCTCAAAGAATCGAACCCGCTCCTCAATGAATCCTATGTCCTTGCCGGGTTTGGGACGCGTCAAGCGAAAAATGGACAGCTTGACACCTGCGGTACTGTTCTTGACGTCCAAGAGACGAGAGTAGAGAGTGTGGAAGATGCTAAGGAAGACATAGACCGTCTGGTTGCAAAAGAAATTGTACCAAGGACGCTTGAACATGCCGTCTGCCTTGAGCTCGGGATCAGCTCGTGGAGCCCCCTCAACGGTCGAGGCCTGGGCAACCTTGGGCACGGACGTTAGCCACGACTGGCAGGGCGGAGGACCGTTGTTGGTAGGAGCATCGGTGGCATCAGCCAGCTCCTCATCATTAATTGAAGCAACATCTGGCGTGGTCTCCTTGGATCCAGAAGCGCTGTCGCTCTTGTTACCATTACGAGACCGACTATTGTTGCGGGCGGGGTCGAGAACGCCACGCAGAAGATCGCCCTTCTTTCCCACCTTGCGACGGTTTGTGCCGATGTAAGGGATATGCTCCTCTTCATCAGAGGAGTCAAGCTGAATCCTGGGAAGACGGGGAGCGACCATGTCGTCGGGTAGATCAAACATAGTGGGAACGAAAACCTCAAAGAATTCAAGAATCCTCTCCTTCTCACTGATGCTATGTTGAGCACTGTTACCAATGTATATAATCATGAGACGCAAAAGATCAACGATGACATCCTTGTCCTCAAACTTCCACTCAAACTGGTAGCGAGAAGCTTTGCCCTTAATCTCCCGCTCTCTCCTCTGATTCTCGTACTTAGTTTTGATGAGATCCACGAGATGTTTGGCAGAGAGGTTCCGCTTATCGTTCTGTTTGACCAAGATACCCATATGATCCAAGCTTCTCAAATGCATAGCCTCGGTTTGCGAACGCCAGACTTTCTCCCATTCACGCTGCGAGAAGCGCCATTCCTCGTCCTTGTGCTTCATGCGAGCTAGGAGGACCGGAACCACAGCAAAGGGATTGTTGTACAAATCGTTGACCACGTCAATACCGCGATCACCGTAAATCTTCTTACAAACCCGCTTGAAGATGGACGGGCTTTGGCCAGCCAATGCTGCGGGCATTCTGAAGGCTTCTTGTTCAGCAGGGTCCATGACCAACATCTGCTGCGCAATAGGCTCCAAAAGCTGGATGCATTTCAAGTTCAAACTAATGTAAAAGTCGTAATCATGACGCTCCTCCTCAATGCGATGCAAGCCCTCTTCAAAGGCATTCTTGCGGTGGGCAACGAAGCCTGAATCTTCAGAGGCCCACGTTGGGTGAGAAGCCCATTCGTCGTTAAGGACAGAGTTGCACAATTCATCCCGCCCACTGCAGGGCTTAAGACGCTCCCGCTTAGGAAGCAAGCGGTAGCTCGGGCCATAACCGCGACAGTTGCTCAGTGAAATCTTATCCACTGGCGGGGCAGGACGGTTTACAATAGTTTGTTCCTGGGGCTCGAAGTCCAAGAACTCCTTCCAGCTATTGGTCAGCTCGGGATTGCCGTGGATGTAAGTCAACCCCTTGTGGTAAAGAGTAGAACGGTCAATGATTTGCTGACTATAGAGATTGCACAGCTTCAGAAACTCGGTGAGGGTAGACTTGTTTCCCAGGTACTTCTTGACCCGATCGAAGAAGGCAATGTCGTCTTCTCTAGTGTGAAGAGTACCATGGGAAAGGGGTTCCGGAGCTAGTGGTGTCAAGCTTGGCTCAATCGCATCACCGCCGTTCTTGTGAGAGATCTTTGCTCTCTTCGCACCAGCCAGTATTCCTGAAGTGCTTCTCAAATTTGAGCTAGCAACTTCCGCCGGAGATGCGATGGGCGCAATAGAGCCCTTCTCAATGCGTGGTCGCTTCTTTGTGTCCTTGGTAGCACTAGCAGGAGGGGCAAAGCTGCCCAGAGGCGGCATCTTCTGACCATCTCGGTTTGGTTGGGGAGTCTGCATAAGAGGGTTCATGGGACCCATGTCGTCACCGTTTTGACCAGGAGCATTTTTAGTCTGACCCGTATTGTCAGGCAAAAACTGCTTGAAGTCATCCAGCAGATCGGGGGCGGAGTGGAAAAGGGTAGTAACCTGTGCGTAAACCTCGGTGATGGCTTTCGATTCACGTTGATAGGTTTGAAGGATCTCCAAGAACTGCTTGTAGATCTCGGGCTTGTCTTGGAACCGGTTTTTGATCTTGTTGACATAACTAATGGCATGATTAAACTCAACAGGACCACGCTTTTCCATGCCGGGTTGTTGTTGCTGTTGCTGCTGTTGCTGCCCTGGTTGCGGGGCCTGCGAAAGCCCGATGCTACCCCCTGGTGTTGGTGTATGAACACTACGGGAACCTGGAGCACCGGGAGTAGCGGTACCAGGAGGGCCAACAATAGGACCAGATACATTTCTCTGTGGAGGCTGAGGGTCATATGGCGGAGGAGGCTGGTGATGTCCAGGTCCGTACATCATACCAGGTTGCGCCGGGTTGCTGTAAGTAACTTCAGGGCTCTCAATACTATGTTGTGGTGCCTGTTGTGGTACCCAATTGTTGGTGCGTTGGCCATAGAATTGTTGACCAGATCCTGGATGGTTACTGTCTAATTGTGGACCTTTACCCGCGATACTTTGGAGAGTAGTTCCCGAGGGAGTAGTCACGCGGATGGTATTGGGATCATTGTTAGCACCACATTCAATCCGATAGCCAGGAGGTAAGAAGGTATTAAAGCCCTGAATTAAATTCGGATGGCCAGCAAAAAGATCAGAAACACGATTGATAACCCCAGGCGTGTCGATACTGCAGACAATTGGATGGTTAGACTAATTAGGACATGGTTGGAAGTCGAAGATCGAAACTTACGCTTGACTTTTAAAGTCTTTCATAATGTCTAAAAATCGATTATACACATCAGGCTGCTCATGAAATTGGACTTTGACTTGGTCGAGGTAGGTTAATGCGTCCTATGACAAATAAAAAAAAGGTTAGCATGCAAAGTCAAACTAACGGTTTTTCGATATAGTTCGCTAAATTAAGGTATACGGCTTGAAATTTTTAAGGCTTGCGCAACAGCTGGAAACCTGGCTGGTTTTCAATTGGGGTCTATGTCGCACAAAAAACAAGAATCAACTTACGTTCAGAATGGGTTGTTGGCCACTCGGAACTGCATTTCCAGGTCCAGAAGGGCCAAACTGTGTTTGGGATATGGAGCGCCCCGATTGTGGTTCCGAACCAGGCATGATGTTATTGAAGGGTCCTGAACCCGGCTGTGAGACATTCGGCACACCAATTGGAGCATTGTTTATAGGGCCATTGTGAGCCATGGGAGGGTACATCTGATGAGGTCCATTCGGGCCGTGGGGCATGGGCCGACCCTGGTGGTCCATGACAGACGGTCCGAAGTTCGACACAGGACCCGGACCTGAAGGAGCACCCAACGGTATAGAGCCCGGAGCGCCACTATGGGCAGAGAGAATACCGCCGGGACTGTGAATAGTGTTGGGCATGCGCGAGGCGACTGGTTGATGTATCGGGAGAGAGCCAGCATTGCTGTGGTGGGTTCCGTTGGGGCCTTGCGAAAACTGTTCTCTTTGCTGGCGCTCAAGCTCGTCCATCTTGCGGTCTCGGTCAAAGTTTCTTGGAATTTGATGGGGTTGATTGAGATTGTTCATAGTCGCTGGGATTGGTGATCTGGAAAACTACAACGTTAGCAACAGGACTTCCACGAAGGTAAAAGAGTGAGATCTGGACTCGTGATGAGCGCCAATGATCGTACAACTCGAGTACAACATTACTTCAAGGTTGGCAACGAGAATCGACACTATATCGCATGTCGCGAAGGCCCGTGAACAAATTATCGATTCCAGAAAAAACTTACGCGGACTGGTATTATGCGAAGTTTGGACTCATGATCTGATCCCCAATCGCTTTGGTCCGAGATAGCGGTGTATAGATATAATGTGACTCCGAAGAAAGAGATCGTGGAGTTTGACATAAGATTGTAGTCGACTTGGTAAGGAAATGCTTCGTGGGAGAGAGAAACTCCAAGCAAGGACCAATAGGCGAAATGGAGTCCACAGCCGCGTCCAAAACAGGCCTAGTGTCGCATTACAGCGCAGTGATAAGATCAAATCACGTGCTGATAAACTATGCTTGGACCGGTTAAATCCCGGTAAGTGTGGAGAATGACGCCATTGGACTCCTAATTCCAGGGATTTGTGGTCATTCATTCATTAAATCTGTAATTGAGCGAACTTTTGCGACTAGTAGGGTTAAATTTGGTGATGATAACCCTAAGACACACTTTTTTTTTTTAGAGCGGATTTCACAATCCCGCACGTATAACCCTAGCTACGAACATTTGTTTAACCCGCTCCATCAGGAATCTTGTATTCAGAAGATTAACTTAAAATTACATTCCATTTTTGACCTATTAAAGGTCGCTTTTTGCACACAACCTTCTTGGATTGGCTTTGATTATAGTATAATGTGAATGAAAGCATCCTGATGTTTTGTCTCCATCACCAACCATGTCAACCAGGCAACGTGAATGAGTGAGAACATCAATTTTATAACTGAAAGCTCAAATACTGTGACATTGTTTTTACTGTTGAGATTGAATGATCCCTGTCACCGTGACATTCCTTACACAAACAACGACATCGGTCAAATATAGTAAAAAATCAATTCTAAATTATAAGGCTGAAACCTCTACATTAAAAGACAAACGAGATATTCCAAACTTTAGAAAAACACTATAAGAGACCAAAACACAAAAATAGTGCGAAATCTAGAAGGACTTCAAGTCCTTGCGCTGGGCCACGACCCATGTCCAAATCTGCGCCCATAGAGAAGTCAAGAAAGTCCAGATAAGCTGGAAAACCCACGCGACCTTGGGCTGTCAAGTCACTCAAGTGAACTTGAAGGTGACCACAAACATACAGATAGTGAAGAAGAAGCCTACCTTCCGAAGACGGGTGGCCGTGAACAGAGAGAAGAACCACGACACAAAGTTGTTCCGGATAGTCCCATCGTAATACACCTGGTTATAGGTGTCTCTCTCCGTGGTTTCGTAAGTCACCACCTCACCATGATTGACGATGGTAGTTTGCACCTTGCCATGGCTATATTTGGGATCCATAATAACAAGAGGCAGGTGGGAAGACAAGACTCTGGCCACGGTGAGCTCAGAGGGGCCCTCCTTTGCCATGATCTTTCCATCGACGTACTTGGGAAAAGTCAGGACATTCTCCTCGAAAGCAGGGCGGTTGGCATAGTCCTGGTGGTTGTAAGGGCTACCAGGGGCCGGCAAAATGAGACGAGGTTCACCGTGGATGCGGAGAGCCAGAGAAATGGCACCAGCGTTCATGGTTATGTCGTACATGAGCTGGAAGATCACGGTCTGATTGGGACCACGAACAGGCCAAAAGCGGGCAGCCAGGTCAAAGATAGGCTTCATCGTTGACATGATATCGAAGGCAACATCACGAGCGGCAGCGCGGAAGGTCGAGGGGCATCTGCGAGGAGAGATGACTAGCAAAGCAACCTCACGGCAGATCTTTGCTTTTGGAGCTAAATAAGAACGAAATGTTAGCATATAAGATGTCTATTAAAATATTGGTAGATGTGTTGCAAATTAAGTTAACTTACTCTGATCATCCGCGTTGCGCTTGCCGCACCCAAACATATCAACGCTCAAGACCTTCTCGACGATCATTTGCATGATCATGGAGCGAACGACCAATTTCAAAGCGTTGGGATCGGCCAATATCTCAGCAACTTCCTTTTGACTGCCGATCAAGCGGAAGGCCTTGTGGAAGTAGGAAGCCGCCTTGCCGTAGTAGAGGTCGGCCATATAGGGAACCTTTCCCTTGTAGACGGTGGGCGCCTGGTAGCCTTTGACCGAAGCGTTTCCCAGAAGAACCAGCTTCGTGGCCATTTTGATGTGTTTGCGCAGCATCCACATCCGGTTTCCAGCAAAGTTGGTAGAGAAGATGTCGAATCTCTCCGTCTCGGCATCTTGGACCCAGGGAATGATACCCTGAAGCAAGGGCAGATTCTTCAGAGAAGACAGGTTGATAGCATCACGGTAGTACGCAAGCCCAGTGTGAGCATCCTGATCTTCCCAGCCGCTAGCAGCACCATTGTGCTTGACTTCGATACCGGTAGACATGGTGTTTGATGTGAAGGGTGTTATTTATAAAGTTTAATAAAGCAATTAATTGAAGATATGCGTGCAAGCTGCAGTAAAGTCGAGATTGAATGAGTAAATCAAGATGGAAAACTGTATTGTGAGAAGAGAAAGAAGAGAAAATCAAAAACTCCGTGGAACTGAAAGAATCTATTCTTTATTTTGAAATTTACGATTCGTGCGAACAAAGAAACTTGTGGACAGTATATATCACACTTTTCTTTCAGGTTTCTTTGTTTCCAAAAAGGGCAACTGTATGTTCATATTCGGCCTTGACAGCTGTTTCTTTGTTTGCTTTTCGTGGCCAACAAAGAAAATACAGGTGCTATCCTTCTCTCTTTCAGAGGAAAAGAAAAACAGAAACGACGGCAAGATAAATAATGTCACTGTTACTTTAGGATTTGAGTTGCTCAATGTATTAAGACGAGAAATTTTTTTTTCAATTTCATGTTTATCTCTACTCATATAATCATTAATGACTTCACACCGGACTTCGCGAGACCTTTGTCTGAACAAAGACCATGGTACCACGGTTGGTGAAGACTATGCACAGTTCAAGGCAGAATATTTGATTATAATCATAACGATATGAGTTATCATTATTATTTCAGTCAAAAAGCATCACCATTGCATGTCTTATATCGATTCTTCAATGGCGAATTTGTGGTCGTATAATTTCCCTTTTGGGATGCTTGTCACATATCCAGATCAAATCGTAACCCTAATCTACAAAGGAGTTGTTCTTGGAATATGACGTCGGACACTCAAGCCCTTGTCATTCTTGATACCAAAGATAGTTCCTTGAGCCTGAAAATAAAGGCTACTAGTAACCCTTGGAACCAAAAGACTCTAGAAAATTCGGGTGACGACGTGGAAGACCGTGAAACATTGCATCGTCCAAGGGAGGGAGGACGCGTCTCGAATTGACTATCTTGACGCAATGAGTATCCTGACTAGGCGAACAAGCTTCAACATGGACCATCAAGTTTGGACTTGTCGCGCGTATGTCTGTGCTGAGTTAGTATATATGTAGTTCCGCCCACACAAATGTTAAGGTGAGTGGATTTGCATGAGCTTGCATGCAATACACATTATGACGAAAGGTAGAGCAGGAGGGTGCAAGGGGCCTCTCACATGTCTGTGACTTGACGGTTACTGTCGATCACTTGAGACGGCAGACTGCAAGTTGAAATCTTGTTAAAATCTTGTTGAATGATTGAGATGTCAGTATCTGTGGTGATTGGGGTTAACTGGCACGTGATGAGCCGAAAATTATCACCAAAATTTCCATTCGGGATCTCACAATATTACAGGTTAGTCGATCGGATTCTGGATTCACATTCAGAAAAAAAGTGGTGGGGCGCCTCTAATTCATAACCCCTCATCCAAGTCAATAACCCCCAAGTCATGCTGCACAGGCTCACCAGAAACAACCAAACAGGGCCCCCGCCATTCTAAAACACTAAGTGGTCAAGGGCCATCAGGCACAGTAGGAGCTTGTATAGGCTTGATGAAAAATCTAGATCGGAATACATAAGTCATTGCCCGTACGCAGTTCCTCCTTCGAATCTCTTCCTCCTCCAAACGCAATCAAATTATTGACTTGCTACTTCTGTTATACCTTCGTTTGTTTTGGAATCGCACCGGTGCCTTCCACGAATTAGATCTAGCAACTACTTTAAATCATCCCAGGCGGATATTATCAGTAGTTTTGTGGCCTTTGCCCGAAAATAATATTTTCATCAACCTTTACGACCTTGACTCTTTATTGTAGCCCCGCGCATACCACGCTTTGCAGAATTGACACCTTCACGAATTATACCCTACGAATTTCTTTCCATTACCTTCTCATCATCTACAATCCTTCACCATGTCTACTGAAATGGATAAGCAGGTCGATTTGACCACCATCCCCATCGATCCCGCCAACGAGTCCCACGACGAGAAGGCCGCTTCCGCTGCTGGCCCCGACCCGAACAAGGAGATTACTGTTTTCCACGATAAGGACAACTTCAACGTGAAGCACCCCCTTCAGAACAAGTGGACTCTGTGGTTCACCAAGCCTCCTAGTGGCAGAGTATGTCGGCGTTTGGCAATGAATTTGACTGTTCAAATCAACTAACATGACCTTCACAGGGTGATAACTGGGCTGATCTTCTCAAGAAGGTCATCACTTTCGACTCCGTTGAGGAATTCTGGGGCATCTACGTAAATATCCATAATCGAAACTATGTTTCAATCAGACCCATTTACTGACACAATCGACAGAACAATATTGCCCCCGTTTCCGAGCTTTCACTCAAGTCCGACTACCACCTGTTCAAGGAGGGCGTTCGTCCCGAGTGGGAGGATGCTGCCAATAAGCATGGTGGTAAGTGGTCTTACCAGTACAAGGAAAAGCGTTCAGTCGACATCGATACTCTTTGGATGCACGTCATGATGGCCGCTATCGGTGAAACTCTCGAAGGTGAGGGTGACGGTGAGGTCATGGGTGTTGTTGTCAACGTCCGCAAGGGTTTCTACCGTATCGGTGTCTGGACTCGCTCGGTTGGTAGAGCCATCCCGAACCGTGGAGACGGCGATGTTGCTGGTGGCAAGGGTAGATCTCAGGCTAAGGGCGAGGATATTCTGAAGAACATCGGTACGCGTTTCAAGCAGGTCCTTAAGCTGAACCCTTCTGACACTGTCGAGTTCTCTGGCCATACCGAGTCTGCCAACGTTGGTAGCACTCGTGTCAAGTCTAAGTTTATGGTCTAAGCCCCATTATTCCGCGCGTTGTCACTCCTTGAGGTGTTGCGTCGAGTCGCTTCGTCCCAACTACGCTATAAACGCCTAATTAGGCCGAACTGCCACGGATTGACCTCCACCCGTTGTACATTTTTTTATCGGCTTTTGAGAAGAGAGCCTTGTTATTGGCGGATCATCCTGCCCGTCCTGTCACCACTACCGCTTTTATGATACCAGGTTTTATAACCGTCACAGTTGTATATCCAGGACTGTCAAGAAGAAAAAAGTTTAAATACAACCCAAAAAGTCTGCATTATTTCTGGATGGATCGTTTTGTTTCGTTATCGTTGTTTTTCATTTCTCTCCATCGACTATACCTACCTGTTTTTCAAACTCTCTTGACATAGTTCGGTCTTTCTGTTCTGTTGGTCTGCGGGGCTGTACCGATATTTGGTCGCTGTTTGAGGCTGTTCGGGTTTGTCCAAGCATTGACTACGAGCAGAACATTCATCTCTATTTCTATTCATCGTCATTTTCATCATTTGGAGCTTAGGTTATGTTCACATGTGTTTTTTATCGGGATCATCTTAATAGAGTTTACGATTTTTGTTGAAATTTCTGGATTGTGAGTTGTGTGAAACAAAAATCGACTCATTGATCGATGTATTTTGTATTTTGTGATGATTATACACGGCCTCTTTATTACAAGGCACTTTTCGACTAACAATACAGAACAAAACTATATGTAAATGATATATACAAAACAGATAGCTTGCGGATGATGAAAAACTCTTACTGCTCGTCACCACTGAACTCGTCCTGGTAAACTGCCTTAACTAGGTTCTTCTTGTTGATCTTCCCCATAGCATTTCTTGGAATACTATCCACCAACCTGAGAGTCTGGGGAATCTTGTAGTTGACCAGACGATTCCGAAGAGCCCGGCGCATATCCATCACCGACCACTTATCGGTGACCTCCTTACTCAGGACAATGACAGCGCCAACCTTCTGCCCCCATTTACCCGAGGGAACGGCGACAACTGCACACTCGGAGACCTCTGGCAGAGACAAAAGCTCCCGTTCAACCTCGAGGGCCGAAACCTTTTCACCACCCGTCTTGATGATATCGGCGCTCTTGCGACCCTGGATAAAGTACATAAGACCCTTGGCCCAGGTGTTGCCAGACTTGCCAGCGGTGGGGACTTCGCGGCGCACGGCGACGTCGCCGGTCTTGAACCAGCGGCCCTTGCTGTCTTCACCCTCGATGAATTCCTTGGCGGTAGCCTCGGGGTTCTTCCAGTATTCCTTGAAAATGGTGGGGCCGCGAAGTTGGATTTCACCGACGCGTTCACGGCCGTCGGTAGTCAGCTCTCGGCCGTAGGGGATGATTTCGTTGGTGTCGAGTTCGCAGAGGCGGGCTTCAACCGAAGGGAGCGGCCAGCCGACGGAGCCGTCAACGCGGTCTTCGGGGGCAAGAGAGCAGGAAAGGGCCATGCCGACCTCGGTCATGCCGTAGCGTTCGAGGAGGATGTTGCCCTTGGAAAGGTCAGTCCAGGCCTGTTTGATAGGGGTCGGGAGGGCGGCAGAGCCGGAGAAGGCGACGCGTAGGTGTTCGGGGGAGATGGCGGTACGGGCAGTTTCCTTGAGGTTTTTGGGGAGGGTCTTGTGGGTGGCCATGAGGCGGCTGTAGACGGTGGGGACGGCGGTGAAGAAGGTGATTTCGGGCTTTTTGGGAGTCTCGGTGAAAGGGGCGAGGAAGCGCTTCCAGACGACATCAGCATTGAAGGGGAACATGAACTCGATGGAGCTGCCGGCGAAGAGGGGGGTGATGATGGCGTTGACGGTGCCGTGGATGTGATGGAGGGGAAGGATGTGGAGGAGGTGGTCGTCGGGTGTGTACTTCCAAGCTTCTATGAGGGCGTTGGCTTGCGCGGTGAGGGCGGACTGGGGGATGAGCACGCCCTTCTGTAAAGCACCGGAGCGCATGATGTTAGTGACCTACATACATGAACCGGAAGTTGGAGTAACAAATTGGTAGAACGTACGGGGCGGTTTGTGGTACCGGAGGTGTACAGCATCATGCCGGTATTGCCGGGCTCGACAACAGTGAGATCAACGCTCTTATGGGGAGAACCACCGAGCAGCTTTTCCAGCTGCAAATAGGCCGGGTTGGCAACGAGCTTGGTCTTGAGTGTCTCTTCGGCCTTCTTGGCGAACTTGGCGGAAGAGACCAAAAGGATAGCTTCACTCTGGTTGAGAATGTACTGAAGTTCGGCAGCGGGGAAGGCCGGAGACAAAGGGACGGCGATGGCCTTGGAGGCGAGAATGGCAAGAAGGGTTACTATAAAAAAGTATAAAAAAGGCATGTAAGCATTTGCAATCTTGGCAAAGTCCGTAATCTGCAGGATGGAGACGCAATGACGGGCCGAATTTTACATACCGATATAATCGTAGCTGTTCTCAACCAAGAACGCAATTCTTTCGCCGGCAAGATAGTCCTTGCCGGTAGCCTTCTGCAACTGGGCTCTGATCCTCAAAACATCACCCAACAGTTCACCATACTTGAATTTGCGGCCAGAGAGAGAATGGACGACTACGGTCGACTGCGGGTCATGCCTCGAGATAGCCTCGAAAAGCGGCAGCTTGGGAAGGGTATTGGCCATTCTGGATATACGTGACAGCGAGAAGAAGCGCAGACTGGAAGGAGCACAAAAAGGGAAGATGGAGGAACGGAGACCGGCAGCGGTGGCGGACAACCGGGAGGCCAGAAGGGAGGATGGGGATAGTGTGGGGGAGGTGAGGGAATTCGCGGGGGAAAGAATGGAAGCCGGACGTCGGATGGCGGCGGTCCTTGAGGCGGGTCGTGCAAACATGGGGGGGATGGTGGGAGGTCGGACAACGAGAGGATTTACAAGGGATGGGAATTGGGATCTCTAGCCCAATTGGAATACAAGCCTCAGGCGATGTGGGGGGGGGGGGGGCAAAGATAGAGACCAAGAGACGATAGAGACAGCAGTAGTTGGGCAAGCTCGGTAATGTGTAAGTGGGTAAGGTGGGCTTGGTTGAAAGGCGTTCTGTATGCGCGGTATATGCAGGAAAAAGCCGAGGGTGGAGGGCCAATGGTCGATTATAGCGGATGGCGATCGGAATTAGCGGTTATGGTGGAAGCGTGTAATCGTCAAATGTAAAAACAGAAGAAAACAAGGTTGAAAATTGCCAAATCGCCCAGAATCTTGAGTGTGAACTTTGAAATCCTCTTAATCAACTAATTTGGAATCCGTGTTTTCCGGAATTGACCCGCGGCGGACCTGACTGGAGCTGCTTATTAAGGGATAAACGTTGTTCCGCAATAACCCTTCATCTCGGTCATCGGTGTGGTCTCCGAGTGGCTCATTTTTGTGAGGCGCGAGAGCGCGAGGGAGACGTGAGTGAGGGCGGAATGCTGGATTGGGTAATCAAAGGATGAGCTGAGCTATAGACCACCCGTAAAACACCGGGAGTTTCCGAGCTGGTTGAGCCGGAGATTGAGAGTGGGGTTGGATGGTTGTTGTTGTCCGCCGGTAGAACTTGTCAGACTGTCAATTTTTCAGGAATCTCGATGATGCTTTGGGGAATTGGCTCAAGTCGTGTCCATAAAAGGCTTAATTGAAGTTGGGATTTTGGCCACCATGCTATTCAACAGACGTCATCGACATTTTCTCCCGCTGTGTGCCATGATCTGATGAGACCCTGGCATGTGAAACCCTAACTTGAAACACCACCTTTGAGTGTCCGGGGCTTCCTACGACGACGTCATGTGACACTGACTTTTTATGTGATGTACAAGATCGGAATCTGCCATTGTAAAACAAGTGGCGTCGGTACCAGACAAGAGGCCAGCGTCGTGAAGCATCTCATCTCTTTTTCGCAGAACTGATGATCTCGTGCCCTTCCACACAAAAAGGACCTAAACTTTTTAGTCTCGTTTAATCTGTTATCGCCGCTGCAGGCTTCCTGCATGGAAAGCTCCTAGAAGCACCAGACGCTTCGTATCCACTCCGCCATTTCGCAAAAAAAAAGAAAATCCCATCATCGACGCCCAAAAAGCACGACCCCGTGCTAATTTTGTGTTCTTCCTTAGGGGTTCCCATTGTCATTTCGTCTACCGCCATTTTGCAACAAAAGGTAAATAAGAACCAGAAGGGCAACTAAGCCAAAAGCAGAGAACCGCACGACGTTCCGTTGCAGACACAAGGAGTCCGATCTTGCCACGCATACGTTGCATACAGATTTACCCCCCACACGCCGATATCCGCCAGTTCTCCTCTTGTTTTGCTTTTTTTCGGTGGTAAAGTTTTTTTTCTTTTGCGCCAGACCGATACTTTGAGCTGGTGGGAAGACACGGAATCGTGCAGC
This sequence comes from Ambrosiella beaveri, assembly GCA_030294605.1. Classification (NCBI taxonomy): domain Eukaryota; kingdom Fungi; phylum Ascomycota; class Sordariomycetes; order Microascales; family Ceratocystidaceae; genus Ambrosiella; species Ambrosiella beaveri. The sequence goes on from JARQWA010000007.1 coordinate 412,634, forward strand.
TTCATTGGCTGCCAATAGCCCATTGGCTGACCGTCCTTTGGTGGAATATACATGCATACACACATATCTATTTAGAAAGATAGAGCCCTAACAGGCCACCGTGAACAATGGCTTCTCCGCTCTTTTTGAATCAAAAGAAACGCCAACGGTGACATTGAGCAGAAGCAAGAACAACAAAGAGCGTGGGATATCACTTTTTTTTTCCCCCACCCTGTAGATTCTCTATACCGCCAGATAGAGAAAGATGATATTTGACATGTGACCAGCATCTCTCCTCTCCTTGACTCCCTCCCCTCGGTTTGGGAAGACGATGTTACAGCAGTGGAAGGGTGCTGTTGACCGTCAGTCTGGGAAATGATGGCGTTTGTTGCTGGTATCGTCACTTTGTACCGTGCTGTTGGGACCCCCGGGGTCCGATCATATTGGACGAAGCTTCCGGCATAGCTGTGATCATATATGGCCAAAGTAATATCTGTGTTTTGAGTGTGTTTCTTGTTTAGTGGAATTAACCACCAGTGAAAAGACATGATTGGTTATGAATATAATGACTATAAATCGTGAGTATTCACATTCGGCTTATACCGCATGTTCCGGCGGTCTCCTTGTGCGGCGTCTAGATTCACACCGGCCCTAGGCCCTGTCGATTTTCCCTCACCGAATCTTTCAGAGAGGGTCTTTTTTCTGCCACTCGTTCTCCTTTCCCTATTCTGTGCTGCCCTATCTTTGATTCTCTCCTCATTCTTGCTTCTGCATCTTGTGATTGTCTGTTCTCACAGCCTGATTGATTCACCCCTCGGTTGCCACTACGTCCTCTGTCTTTTGTGTCCTTTTCTTTTTGGGGGATCAAGTTCTGTCTTTGTTTCCATTTGCGGTCAACGACCAGCAGCTCTTTGGCCCAACTCAGGCCCCCGGTCTCTGTTCTACAGATCATCATCCATTCCCATTAGGCCAACCTAGCGACTCAAGTGTCACAGACAAATTTAAAATAATCAACAAAAAAAAAAAACACATTAAAAACTCCAGCCAGAACCAAGTCAAAGTAGCGGTGATGGCTGTCGTGAGAGCACCCGCAGGAAGCTGGGGTGCGTGCAGACAAGGCGGCGTCTGTGCCAGAAAACCCGTTGACAGCATGGTCTACCGACTATCCCAAACGCCCGCCCATGCCAACTCCAACGCCCACTCCCACGCCATTCGCCGAGGTGTCTCTAGTAATATCCCCCTAATCTTTTCCCAGAGCCACGGCCACGGCCACGGACTGACAGTGATGAGGAGTACGAACATGACGACCAACACGACCATGATGGTGAGGATGATGACAATGGGGCGGAGAGGGCCTGAGGGGCAGGTGATTCAGGGACGACGTGGTGGACAGGGTCTGCAGATGGCGACGGCCTCAGTGGATGGTGGGCTTGTCTCATGGATCGCTTCTTCTTCTCTTTCTTCTTCTACTACTGCTGCTTTTGCTTCTCCTGATGTCGCGGGCCCGGTTGGATACCGCTGGTCTGGAGAAGACATAAAGATGTCTGGATCTGGACATCATTTGCTGGGTCTGTTTGCTCGTTCTACTCTTGCTTTTTCACTATTGCCATTTGCCTCTTCTCTCCAGAGATTCACTTCGACTTTTACTTTTACTACTGCTACTTTTACTACTGCTTCTAAAAAGAACAACCTGCCTCACAACACCAATTCCCTTCAATCTCCTCGTCTATTTTCGACTTTGTCTTGGTCATCTCCCGAGTTTGATATTGTTGTTGCCAGCCCTGCGAATTCCACGTCGTCTTCTATTGGCAGAATCCACAGTCCCCGCCAGCCTTGCGTCCTCTCCTTTCCGCTGTCCAATTTACCCAGGATTTCCTCTTTTTTTCCCTTCGCCATGTACCGTAGATACGCCCTCGGATTCCCGGCCAGCAGAAAACTGAGCACCATGTCCGATTCTGTGACGCCCATTGAAGACTCCATCCGCGCTAAGGTTAGTTTTTTTTCTTTCTCTTCTTGGCACTTTTGCCTGTGGTTCCATGGTGCTATGTTAGTAGGTCGCAAACATAGTACCAATTGACTGTCAGTCTACGGGAGACAACGTTTCATTCAGACGAAGTAACACACCTTGAATAGGTCACGGCGGCCCTGAAGCCAACTTTCCTCGAGATTCACAATGACTCCCACTTGCACGCTCACCACAAGCCCATGATTGGCTCCACGTCTCGCGAGACTCACTTCAGGTAAGCGAATATTCCGTCTTCCTTTGTCGCCATCACCATCCTCTTGTACTCCGTCTAGTCAATCGTCTATCTGCTTGCTCTTCTGGAGTGCATCGTGTGCCTGATCCTTTGGTTTTTACCTGCATTACATTTGCAGCCATTATGCATCTCTTCACATCGCAGCCCCCATCCAGCGCAGGATAAGACCTGGACAGATCTTACTGGAACTGCCGATGTCTACCGTCCATTATATTCACTGCACATGTCCCTCACATCATAGACTAACACATTCACCTCTAGAATCCACGTCACCTCCGAGAAATTCGTTTCCAAGTCCCAGCCTGCCCGTCACCGCATGCTCTACATGCTCCTCAGCGAAGAAATGGCCTGCGAAGGCGGCATCCACGCCCTTTCCCTCCTCACCATGACGCCCGAAGAGGAGGCCCGTAGAAAAGCCAAGGTCGAGAGTCAGAGGACTGGTGGGGCTGTTGCCTGCAACGGGTCGAATCACTAGATCTTCTTACTATCATGAAAGTCATGTGTCTTTATTTTGTCTGCTTTTTTTACGAGGCTTTTTTTCCTGGGTTTCTTTCTATGGCCTCGCTTTTGAGTTTTGATGGTGTTACTGGGTTCTACTGTTCATTGGTAACTGGTTGGTTTGTAGAGGGTGTTGATGGTGGATGGATGAATGGATGGAACGGTGCAGTTGGTGAGGAGCGGTCAAGCCTGAACAAGCCTGATAATAATGCTTGGCTGCGGTAGCATGGGTAACAACGGGCTTGCTTGCCGCATATCACACCCAGGACCATCAAGCCATACATACACCACCATCCGCATCGACCCCGTAACCAAGAAGCAGGAGGGAATAAAGAAAAAGTTAACAAAAAAAAGACATGATACGCGGTCCTCCTGTCACAGAGCCTTATCATGAGCCTATTTCCATCTACTGCGTAGATACACAGATACACAGGCATACACACACTGTTCTTCCCTTTGTCTGGAAAAGCGGTCTGCCACACCCTCCAAATATCGATGTCTTACCATGACATCACCTATCATCCGATGTCGAGACGATAGATGAGGGGATGAGGACTTTATGGCCGTTCCTCCCAGAATGAATATGGCACGTTGTTTATTTTGGTGTCTACTGGCACAGCATATTGGCATTATTAAACTTGTCACGATTTGATGGTTTTTGACGTTTTTGTTTTCTCTATTTGTCAGCACTTTACATTTTCTTTACTCCCCAAGGAGTCCAAACATTACCTTCTCATTTTTTCTTTTTGTTTTTTCCTTTTCTTTTTTCATTAACTTGAAACTTCCCGAGCACGACAGCATCGGTGGGGTTTCTTTTGTAGATCTAGGCCGGCTTCTAAATATCTAGCAAACAGCCTGTCTCATAAATAATAAACAAACAATAGACTATCTTTTCACGAATATTTATTCCCTTTTGATTACGTAAGATTCAAGTTTGGGATTTATTACACGGCTCGTTTTGCGTGGGGATCGTCGGACGGACCATATATAATATAACATAATAACTATACATGACTGTCCCATCTGATCTTTACAGCTGAATGTATCTACAAAAACACACGACCAGCCGATTTGTGAAACGTTCGATTCTCGGCACCGAGATCACAAGGCTTAGTAAGTCAGTAGTTGATGAACAAAATCTCGAGTCCAAGCCTCAAAACAAGGACATATACACATTACACAAGGATATCATACTAACAAGTGCCCAATTCTATCATAACCCACTAACCCAAGCCAACCCTCATCATAAATCGTCAAGCAAGTTCAAAAACGGAAATTCCCCCTCAGGCCATTAGTGAATCCTCATCCACCTCACTCCACCTCAATGGATGCTTCTTGCTCTTTATCTTATTTTTCACCTCCCGCTCCCTGTCCTTTTCCTTCTCTACCATTTCCCTCCCCTGAATCGCTAACAACGACTTCTTTTCCCTCTCACTCTCCCTCGCCCTATCCCTCTCACTCTCCCTCGCCCTATCCCTCAGTCTCCCCTCACTAATCCTCCTCTTCACCACCTCCCGCGGCGACTCCCCTCTCTTAAAACTCCTGTGCCGTAATCTCTCCCCCAATTCCGGCGACGCCTCATATATCGAAGGGTCCCCGGCGAGATCCCCGTTGAAAGTAATAGACTCATCGTAACTGACGTCAGGATTAGTAATCCGCGGCGGCTGCGGCGTGTCGAAAGTACGACAGGAAAGAGCATGAGAAAGGGAATGGGGTTTCCGGTCGATAGAAGAAATTGAGGCGAAGCGGTTGGTGGTCGGGGTGGATGTGGCGACGACGTGGACGGGGGAGGGTGCGAGGGTGCAGCGGCGTTTGGCATCCGGGACTGTGAGATCTTGGGAGGCGGAGGTAACGGCTGGTGGCACAGCCGGCGCATTAGAACCAGTTGGCCGGGATGATGTGGCGTCGGTGCCGCCAGATAACAGATAGAATTTGTCCAGAGTATCTTTTGTGATGACCATTGACGTGAACTGGGGCATCTGCACATTGGCAAAGTAGTAGTTGACAGCCGTGACTGTGACGCCCGACGTCATGATATAGTGCTTATACTCATAGCTGAACACCCTCATCATGTCATCGTACAGATACTCTGGAAACTGGTTATTACGACATAAATGCCGCAGATAAACCAGCCCGTTCCGGAACATATCTTCGGACCCGTTGTAAGACGGATATTTGTGACAGAACCATTCATATGGCGACATATTGACGTCTGGCCCATATTGCGACGGTGTATCCACAGTAGTACTCTTCGCTATCGCGCGCGTCCGCTCCGGCAACAGGATCTGACTTTCCTGCACCCGCACCTGCTGCACTTGCCTATCTCCCACCGACGACTTCCTCAAAGGCAATGGTGATTCCCGTACCCTGTCCACGGAGCCCAACGCCGTGTCCTGTTTCTTCGTCCTCCGCCTCGCTGGCAAATCTTCAAAGGTAACCGACGTTGTACCCCGGTCTGAATCTCTCAGCGACCCAAATTCCAGATCTGAATCCTCGGCAGCCGGCGCCGCAGATTTTCTCTTTCGTGACAATGATAAGATTGACGAAGTAGCAGGCGACAGAGATCGTTGTTGCGCAGAACCCGGAAAATGAGGCATTATCAAAGAATTTTGTTGTTGTTGCGACGGAGGCTGCATTGGTGATGGTGGTGGCGGTACTTGGTTTTCTTTATTATTGAAAGGCGATGATTCGGGGGCTGAGGGCGCTTCCAGGCCTCTTTGAATCGTAATTCTGGAGGCGGATGCAGGTGCAGGTGCATGGGGTGGTGAAAGGAGGGGATTTTGTAAGGTGATTGGTTGATCAGCAGCGGCAGCGACAGAATCTGAGATGTCACGCAAAAAGTCGCTTTGCGAATTGCGACGAGTGCCTTGTTGAATTTGACTGACTCGGCTTTGACTGCGCGTTTGGCAGTGATCTTCGCTGTGAGTTTGGCTATAGCTTCGACTCTCATGCTGGCTGTGGCTTGATATGGGGCTCAGTTGGGCTTGGCTGAGAACTGGACCCCTGATTTGACTGTGGCTTCGGGTGGGACTTTGGATGGGTTCTTGAATCTGAATCTGACTTTCCAGTTGGCTTTGGCTTTCTTGACTTCGACTCAAACTCTCTATTGTCGTCTGTGTCTGTGTCTGGATCTCTGCACTGGACGGCGGACTATTTCTAGGAAGGTAGAAGAGTTTGGTGATGGCTGGTTGCAGCTGATCTAAAACCGGTTGCGAGTATGACAAGGGATTGATATGCTTCCGTCTCTTATTTGAGGACGTCTCGAGACTGTCAGGAATATCTTCGGGTCCTTCTTGGAGCAAGGAGAGATCAGTTTCTTGTGTCACGGGAGGTTGAGCGCAAAGCGGCCAAGCCATTTCGTTTGTCAATTGGTCGTCAGGTGTCAGTGATGCTGACGATTTGAATCGTGAGATGCCATAGATGGGTATATGAGTCTCTTCGATGCAGGCGCTGGAGGTTCCCGATGGGGGTTTGGCGATTCGGGGGGTTCCGAGTTCAGGCGAGTTGGTAGGGCTGGTCTGGAGGATTATTTGAGAGCCGGTCGGCGGGGCGTCATCAGTCGAGTTCAGTCGGGTATTTTCGTTGTCGACACCATCATTGGGGTTACCGGAGGCTAAGGGGGTACCATTTAAAGGTCTGACGGGTACTATGCTCAAAGGTGATGAAGGGGCGCTCGAAATTGGCTGTGTGAAATAAGGCACCGAAGGTTTCGCCGGAGCCGGAGTAGGAGCTAGTATCTTTTTCTTCTTCTGAACAGGGCTATCTCCGTGTTCAGAGTCACTCCAAGGAATTGGAGTCCCAGCACTTGATTCCACCTTGTCATCAGTTGCATCGAGGGTCGAATTCTCGGCAACGATAGTATCCGCGGCTATCAGTTCGGGATCCGGTGTGACCCGCAAACTGCTAGGTGGTTCCACACCAACTTTTTTCAACTGAAACAAAATGACGTTTCTCAGCACATCCGGGGGTAAACAAAGGCCATCGAGAGTCCCGCCCGTCCGCCGACTCGCCAGTTCGTTGTATTTGGACTTTTTCGAATTGAGTAATAACTGCTGGTCCTCCGGCACCATCATCAGCAAATCCAGCAGGACCGGATCTTTGAACGCCCGATCGACCAGTCGCTTACTTGACATATTGGTCACCTGATGCAAGTCATCAAATTAGAGAGGACGGTATAAAACTCGTTAGAGTCAAATAAATCTGTTGTGGAGTGGCAAGGCCGTATTGATGACGTCTTATCCCTTTTTTTTCTAACTGACTGCGCGTCGCGTTTTGGTGATGCATTTTCACAAGTTAAACCAGGTTTTGGATAACAAAGTGGGACAGGGGAGTTACCATTTTGGGACTAATGTGGTAAATGGAGGAAAGTGAGACAATAAATGGGGATTTGAGAAGCTGCAGCCTGGTGACATTTGGCAGCTGGCAAAAGAAATTGAGAAATTAGGGTTAAACTCTAGATTTTTCTGGCAAATTGCGGATGAAGTAGCTGACGATGATTATCGATATTACGTACTTGAGCAACATACTTCAGTTTCTCGAGTCTCGACTTTCTCTGACGACCTCAAAACTCTGCATAGCTTGCTTCTTGCACAAGGTCTCATCGTCTCCTCCGCCATCAAGAGAAAAATAACAATTCGCCTGCAGGATTAAACCTACTGTCGCAACAAAGAATAAGCTTTAGGCTAACAAAGCTCCCCTACTGCCGGTGTGACAATCGAGACCTGATCTTATCGGCCACTGCAGCCAGCATCATCGCACCTGATGCTCAACAGTAAACATTGCGTCAATCGCAACCTCAGAATACTCCAAAAATCACCACATCCACCAAAAGAATGGCGCCCTCATGACTCAAAATACTGCCCATTAATTGCATTGGTAAGATCTGCAACCCCGCCAAAGATCATTGTTTCCAGCGCTGTAACATCAACTGGTGATATCCAAACAAGAGCTGACTTTATACAAGATCCAAAATTCATGGCAATTTGTTCTACGGCCGACTGCCTTTCACAAGCATAATCACGCATTCATACTATACCCTATATAAGCTTCTTCTGTTCATTTTTCCATCTTGCCGTAACCCGCAAGCATCATCACAACCTATCTATCACCTGCATATCGAGATGCCTGTGCCGCACACCTCCTGAATCGTCCTTATATTTTCATGAGCATCTGTTGCTCTCCGCAACCTAACGACTCTTTATGACCAAGCTACGATACAAAGCAATCTATCACATAATACTCTACGACTATGTCGAATAATCCCGCCGGTCAACCACCGGCACCATCAGCGCAAACCTCCGCATCATCCTCCCGCAACCAACCCCCCTCAACCGCACCCTCCGCGGCACCCTCCCAACCTCAATCAGACCGCCACCAAATATCACAAACCCTCGATAAAATCCACACAACCGCCAGTCAAAGCGTCTCCCTCACCACCTTCACTGAAATTGGCTCTCCCCGCGAGTCCATCCCGGCACCCGAAACTAAGAGTGAGGGTGTCTCAGCAGGACTTACTGGCCTCTACAATAGGTTCAAGGGGGTTGTCAGTGGAGCAATGAGACCGGTACAGACGCAACCACAGGATGTCGATGATTCAGAGATGGTGGCAGCGGCGGCGGCAATGGCGCAGTCGCCTGGGTTTCCGCCTCCAGGGATGATAATGCTGCCTGGGAATTTGAGTTCTGGCACGTCAGCCATGGCACAAGCAATGTCGTTAATGTCAAGGTCGAGATCAAGTACTGGGAGCCGGAATAGCTTGTCTGATCCGGCCAAGTTGGCGACTATGGATATTGCTGTGCTGGGGGGGTTAGGGATCGAAATGTCATTGGAATCTTCACGAAGGACATCTACAGGTGATACTATATCTGGGGTGCAGTCACTGGCTGGAGATTCTTCGAGTGCTGTTGTGGATGATGCTCCCAAGTCTACAAAGTCCCCCGAGCCATCAATACGCAGTGAACAGAGAGTACCGGCAAACAATACTGAAGCTGTGCCCATGACGACCGCCCAAAAGAAGCTACCAGCCGTCATCCACCGAATTCGCCCACGTGCCGGATCACAAACATCATCACACGATTTCTCCTTTCCCAATGCTAGTCCAATGACCGACGTAGCGCATGGTGAAATTTATAACACCTCGAGTGTCTCAATGACGGCTTCCACATCGGGAATCTATGGAACTCCCACAGCTCAAGATATCCGGACACCCGAAATGGCGTACCCGAAGCTAGCGGCCATGGGTAAGCGAGTACTTAGCAAGGAATTCTGGATGGCGGATGAAACCTCAAAGGAGTGTTACCTTTGTTCTGCTGTGTTTACGGCATTTCGGAGGAAACATCATTGTCGGCTTTGTGGCATGATTTTTGATTCAAAGTGTACGACTACTGTTCCAGGTGAATACTTTGGAGTACAGGGCTCGTTAAAGATTTGCATCATATGTCATGATTTCTTCCAGAGTCGACTGGATGACTCTAGTGACTCGGATGCAGAAGCTTATCTCGCCAGATTTGCTGGGCCACGTGGCGAGTCTATGGCTACAGTACCGGTGCGAAACTCAGAAGGCGATGCATCCTCTTCAACACGGCCAGAAAGCGAGGTGGATTCCCGGCCATCAACAACGCCCGTTATGGCTATTGCCGGTACAAGAACAGGATCTGACGGTGCACCAGTACTCGAGATTGAAACTCCGATCCCACAGTTGTCCCGCGCACCATCGTCCAAGTCTCTCAAAACCATGACAAACTCGAGGCCACATACTGGCCACAAACGGCATCACTCGAAACACAGTATCCATGGCATGTCACACATACATGGGCACAGTCACGCCGAAAGGAAAGATGACAAGGTTCCTTTTAGAAAACATCTATCGGACAAGCGGAAGACAAAGCTTTCAGCCTTCCACGATGACAACATCATTGATCCCGAATTGGAGGGCTACATGTCCGATGACCAGTCCAGTGGCGACGAGCAAGGAAATGGCGGCACCTCGTCAAGTGCTGACGTCAATTTGCCAAGCTTCGAGAATGATCGTGGCACGTTTGGAAGTTTCTTGTCAGCCGGGAAACGCCACCGCATGAGAGCGTGTGAAAAGAGCATCAGTGGCCTCAGTTTCACAAGAGGAGCTATTGAGGAGTACATGTCTCCCACGTTCTACAACAGTGCCCCGCGCCCACCACGTCGGCGGAACCTCAGTATGGTCAGTTCATCGGGCCACTTTATGCGGTCACCACGGCTGAAATCAGGAATCTTTAAATTTCAAAATGTCATGAACGAGCCGGTTTTTGTCGACAGTCCTGTTGATGGCCCTGGGTCGGACTTTGGTCAGTTTTACCCGTCGGATTCGGCGCCCGAGTTTGAGATTCCGCAGGTGCAGCTGAGTCCGATCGCGGAGACACATTTTAAGAAACTGTTGAGGCAGTTGTTGGCAGATAACGGCATTGAGAATGTGTCGACGTGGGAAAAGGTCTTGACGCCGATTATCCAGCGGTGTACGGATGAGGTATCACCAGATACTGACCAAGATGACTATATGGACATTCGGCATTATGTCAAGATCAAAAAGATCCCCGGCGCCAAAGCATCGGATTCGGCTTATACGGCGGGTATCGTCTTTTCAAAGAATGTTGCCTTGAAGAGTATGTCTCGTAAGATTCTGAGACCCAAGATCCTGTTACTGTCTTTCCCGTTGGAGTACCAGAGACACTCGGAACACCAACTCATTAAACTTGATCCGGTCATCTCCCAAGAGCGCGAGTATCTCCGGATTGTCGTCAGTAAAATCATCCAACAAGGCCCTCACCTCATTCTCTCCTCCAAGGGTGTCTCGGGCATCGCTCTGCAGTCTTTGTCCGAGGCGAATATTTCGGTTGCTTACAATGTCAAACAGTCGGTCATGGAAGCTGTTGCGCGATGTGCCGATGGGACTGTGGTAGAGTCTGTGGATATGTTGGCCCTGCCGGACGTCCGATTGGGCTCCTGCAGAAAGTTCGAGGTCCGGACGTTTGTCAACAATGCGTTCCCGGGGCGCAAGAAGTCTTACATCTTCCTGTCGGATTGCATGCCATATTTGGGCGGGACGATTATTCTTCGAGGAGCCAACGTGAAGGTGTTGGCGAGGTTGAAGCAGATTGTGGAGTTCATGATTTACGTGGTGTACAATTTGAAGTTAGAGAACTCGCTTTTGAGGGATTCATTCGTTAATGTGCCGGATATGTTGGAGTTGCCGAGTACGGCGCCACAGGATCAAGCTCTTGCTTCGATTTCGTCGTTGGCTTCAGGGTCTTTGGGACAGGCAACGGCTGTAGCAATGCCGGTGGCTGATTCTGGTGCTGGTGCTGGTGCTGATTCTGCTGGTAGTAACGAAATTTCCACTCGTCCTATCACGGAGGCTCAACCGGCAGAGGCAACCAACAACGAGAAGCAGTTGGGCACTGCTACTGCTAGTGCTACTACAGAAGCCCCTATTGAGGTGCCCACTGTTACCACAGATGGCCCCCCGCCCATACCTGATACTACTGTTAAACAAGCACAGGATGATCCCTTGACCATTGTCGCACCTAAGCCCGTCAACCCTGTCAACTCAGTGCAACCTTTACTGGAAGGGTCAAAGGCTCCCACGTCGTATTACAGTGATATCGTGGACCGATTTGACACCAAGATCCTCTCTTCGACACCTTTTGTCAAATTCACACAACCGTATCTGCTGCAGAAAGCTCGTCTGCTAGAACGTCGCCTTAACGAGCTGGGACGTCTCAAAGAGTACTACGAGAACGAGCTGGCCAAGTTGGACAAGACAGAAGAGAAGCCGCAGGAGACGGCGGTGGAGGAACCGTTCCAGTTGGTTACGCCGGAGATGCTGCATGCTATTGGCCAGAAAGTCCCGAAGCAGGTGCTGCGTATCATCCATGCTGCGCACGAAGTTGAGTATGATAATGTTTTGCATGCCTACGAGACGCAGCGGAGGCTCTGGGAAGGCGTCATCCAGGGAAACATTGATCTTTGCGATCCGAATGCGCACCAGATGCTTATGACGCTGCAATCGGTCATTTGCACAGCAACTAAAATTCCCTGCGTTGAGCCGAATCTGGTCACGATGCGCTTCTATATTGACCGGAACCCCGAGCTGGGCATGGAGACAGACGGGACGTTGGGACAGTTCTTGGAGAAGTTGTATAGTGAGGCTCCGCAGGATTGTCCGACGAGCAGCTGCAGCAAGACGATGATGGACCATCATCGGACGTATGTCCATGATCATCGCATGGTGACAGTATTCACCGAACCGAACCCAGCACCACAGCCTTCAGAGGTCATTATGATGTGGAGCTACTGCAAGGTCTGTAAGAAAGACATGCCCGAGGTGCCGATGAGTGAACATACGTATCGTTACTCTTTTTGCAAGTATCTTGAGTTTTTGTTCTGGGGGCAGGGTCTGCGGTTGGACGAGTCGCTGGGGTGTCCGCATGATTTCCACATGGATCATATCCGGTACTTTACTATCTCCGATGTCCGGGTGCGGCTCCATTTGGACCCTATTGATCCGCTTGAGATCGCCGTACCTCGGAAGAGGTTCACGTGGAAGGTGGATTATGATATCAAGGTCAAGAATGACATATACATACGGTATCACGACATCTGGCTCAAGTTCATGGCCTCGGTCGTGTCCCGTCTCAAGAGCATACGCATCGATTCGGTTCTCCCCGAAAAGGCCGATGCCTGCAAAGAGGAGATCGACAACCTCCTCAAGAAGGCACAGGATGACCAGAAGTCGCTGATCTCGTTCTTGCAGGAGATGTATATGAATTCCAAGTACTACGAGCTGGTGCCGTTCAACCTGGTTTCGAGGAAGATGATGCACATGTCAGAGGATTGGAATATGGCGTTCAAGAAGTTTGAGGCGGACTTTTTGTCGGATAAAGATATCAGGCAGATTACCATGTTGCAGTTGCGGAAGATGTTTGTGGAGGCGGATGATCCGGCCAAGGAGGCGGTGACATCCGAGGGGGACGCGGAGGAGAGGGCAGAGGGTGAGACGGGGACGATTCCTGAGGAGAAGGGGAATGCAGAAAAGGCGGAAGGGAGAAAGGCTGAGGACGAAAAGCCAGAGGAGAAGCCCGGTGATGGTGATGATAAGCTGGCGGGCGAAGAGAAACTGCTGCCAGAAGATGGCGAGGAGGCTTCTGTCAACGAGGATAATAATGAGACGGTGCCTCCCCCTGCATCGCCACCAAAGTCCCCGGAGCCAGTCATTGGGACACTTACATCTTCGGCTTCTCCTGAGCCGGGTACTTCAAGGCTGTCTCCGGAAAGCTCAGAGCCCAAGTCGGGAAGCAGAGCCAGCAGTCCGCACGACAGACAACTCACGCAGACTCGCACTTCTCGTGCCGCTAGTCCAGCGGTCACTCGGTCACCGGCCCGTTCAGCGAATGATGCCCTCGGCAGTGATCTCAGTCTCTCGGAGAGAATTGAGATGATTCGGAGGGACCAGGGGCTGCAGCATAGTGCGACGACGGGCGACTTTGAGGTGGAGCCGAGACCGCGGTTGACGGGTAGGAGGACGGCGCCAGTGATGCCGATATTGAGGAATGGCGGGCAAGGACATCGGGTGCTGACGAAACCGAATCCGGCAACTCGGAAAGAGAGCCGTGAAGAGACGGCAGAAGGATCAGGCGGTGGTGGTGGTGGTAGTGGGAAGAAGCTTTCGGAGAGACTCGGATTGAATAATCTGACGAAGCGGAATAAGGGAAGCTCCGCGATTCCTCGGTTAAATCCTAAGCGGACACCCAAGGTTTCGGCGTTGGCAAAGCACTTTGAGCAGCTGAGTCGGGAGTTTGAACAGGAGCGGATCCGTGATCGGAAGAAGCGTGAAGAGAAGGAGCGGCTGAGACAGCCGAGAAGTATGTTGCCGAGAACTTCCACGACGGCGATTGTCGTTTATGATAATGTCGATGAGGCGGTAGGAGAGCCAGATGTGGAGGCGGAGGTGGAGACGGAGACGAGACCGGTAAGGGTGAGGAAAGAGTTGAAGAGGAAGCCTATTTTCTATGATCAAGCGGCGAGGAATCGGAGGGAAGCGCAGGGGAAGAAGGCGGCGGTATCTAAGGCGAGACCGAATCCAGACAACGGGGAGGCTCCCGAAGAGACAGATTTCAAGGAGCCGTCGACGGAGGAAAGGAAGGATGGAACTAAGGAGGAGGAAGAGGAGGAAGGACAGGAAGAAGCAGCAGATAAGGAGACAGAGGCGATCGCAGTGGGTGACAACTTTGAGAGTGGTGGTAGGAAGGAGGGAGAAGGCCAAGGGGATAAAGGATCGGATGATGAGGCCGGGAGTGACAATGATGCGTCGATTGACGAGACTAACCAAGACTCGGACATGCTGGGCGAAACTCCAGGTGAATTGCCGAAACACCAGAAGAACAGTCTATTGAAGATGCTGGCCAACTTCTGGGCTGAGCGTTCGGCCAGCGGCTGGGCTCCGCTTGACTTTCCGATCTCGCCGATGGAGCACATCTTCCTAGACTCGGACATTGTCATCCGTGAAGACGAGCCCTCGTCGCTCATTGCGTTCGCGCTGTCGTCGATGGACTACCGCATGAAGCTGGCCGAGTCTCAGTATAGCGTGCATAAGGACTACATTGACCCGTCGGTGGTACCAATGGACTTTCTCGAAGATGACAAGACGATGCCGCTGGCGCAGGTGGAGGAGGAGTTGGAGCGGGAGCTGCTGAGCCCGACGGGGAGTCACTTGAAGTTTCAGTTCCAAGTGGGCAGTTCCAAGATGCACTGCAAGATTTTCTTTGCGGGGCACTTTGATGCGATGAGGCGCAAGTGCATGTTGGCGGATCGGTTTATTGATTCGCTGTCGAGGTGTATTGCGTGGGATAGTCAGGGAGGCAAGAGCAAGAGCGTGTTTTTGAAGACAATGGATGATCGGTTGGTATTGAAGGTGAGTTTTTTTTTTGTATTATTATAATATCTGAGGATCACATGCTAACGCCATGATACAACAAAAAGTCCCTGGCTGCTGTCGAAACCACCGCCTTCCTCGAATTCGCCCCGTCCTACTTCGGCGTCATGGCCGAGGCCCTCTTCCGCGATCTCCCCTCCGTCATCGCCAAAATGGTCGGTCTCTTCCAAGTCTACATTAAAAACCCCGTCACCAACGTTGACATCAAACTCGATCTCCTCGTCATGGAAAACCTTTTCTACGACCGCGCCCCCACCAAAAAGTTCGACCTCAAGGGCTCTATGAGAAACAGAAAGGTAGATCCCACGGGGGCCGTCGACGAGGTGCTCCTGGACCAGAACATGGTCGACTACATCTACGAATCGCCCCTCTTTGCCCGCGAACACTCGAAGCGCCTCCTGCGATCGTCAGTGTACAACGACACGCTGTTCCTGTCCAAGCAAAACGTCATGGACTACTCGCTCATGGTCGCCATTGACGCCTCGCGCAAGGAGCTCGTTGTCGGCATCGTCGACTGCATCCGCACGTACACGTTTGACAAGAAGCTGGAAACGTGGATCAAGGATCGGAGCCGCGTGGTGGGGCAGAAGTTGAAGCCGACGGTGACGGATCCGCGAGAGTACAAGAGTCGGTTCCGCGAGGCGATGCAGAGGTATATTTTGCAAGCGCCAGATTGCTGGAGGTTGTTTCCGGGGCGGGAGACGCGGAGGCAGCGATTTGAGGATGATGTGTGAATGGGTGGGCATGTAGAATGTAAGAATATAGCATGTATATAGAGGTTGTCATTGTCATTAGTAAAAAAAGAAGAAATTAATCGAATATAACGGAGAAAAGCATAACTGATAGATATCCCAAAAGATAAACCCAAATCCAGAACCTGAAATACCTGAAATACCTCTTCTTTCCCCCGCCTAATACCCCCTCTGCCTCCTCCGGAACTCCTCCATCGCCAAACTCTCCTGCTTTATATACTCCAACAAAATCTGATCCCGATCATCCTGCGCTCTTTCTTCCTCCTCCTTCTTCATCGCTGCCCGCTTCGACTCTTCCAAAACCCTCGCCAATTCGTCATCGCCATCGCCATCATTGCCACCGGGAGACACGGTCTGCATGCTTGCTTGTAAAGCTCGCTTAATTTCTTCTTCCTCCTCTTCCCTTGCCCTGGCATCCAAGATGGCCTGTTCTTCCTCTATCCTCAACAGGACCTCCCTATCCAGATTATCATTGGTTACATTCCCACCTGCTGATCCCCGACTTGTCTCCCTGGGCGCCGTATGCTGATTAATCACCCTTTCCAAACGCTCCTGATATTCCTCTGCCGACATGTTCTCCACAATGCTCGTGCGGTCCCCGGGATACCCCGTGGCCCGCACTCTTTGCATTTCGCGTACGTTTTCTCTCAGAACCTGCTCGATGATGGCATCTTCATGGGCGTCTCCGCGGGAACGTAAACGGATGGTTTCAGAAATTTCCTGATCAAAGGCAGAAGGAGAAAGATCGACCCAGTGAGGAGGGATCATGGGGTCGGGTATTGGGGGGCTCTGAGTGAATATGCGAGGAGGAATTGTATCAGGGGCTGCGGTATAAAACACCGAGGGGCCGGTGGATGATGAGGTTGTCGTCCGAGCGAGATACGCGGCGTTTCTTTTCGCCTCTGCTTCGGCAGTTTCAAGTCGCGCCTTTTCATCTCCTCGGTAAAAAGAAGACCAGTTTTCTTCGTGTCGTGCTTGTTGTGCCAATACCTGGTTCGGCCGATGGGAATACAGCTCCGGAGTGCCCGAGCCGGATCCATTCCTCGATAGCCCTGCTAGATTCACTCTCGATGAATTCGCCGATGTCGACGTTGACGGTCGCGGCATAAAGATGGAGTTTGACGCAACCGCCGTCGAGCGGACATTTGACTTCTTCTTGTTGCAAGCTTCCTGTTCGACGGCGCGGAACCGGACAATCATTTCCTGTTCCTCGGTTGGCGTCATCTGCATCAGATTCTCCTGGCCTTGTGCCATACGAGACGCAATGATATACGCCTCATAAGACTTGGTGCCAAGGCCCTTCATCTGCAGGTAGACGCCCTGGAAAGTATAGGCTGGAAGAGCCCAGATAGCTGTGACCTGTTAGTACTTTCCTTGTTTCTGGAACGCCGAATGCGGAACATCAAAAACTCACCACTAGCCGGCTTCAATAAAAGTCCACCCAACCCCTTTCCCACTCCCTTCCAAAACCCCCTTTGCCCCTCCGCCTTGGCCCCCTCGTACGGATTCCTCACCAACCCTGCCACTCCATCATAAAATCCCAGGCCAAACTCTTTCCCTGCCACCTTCAACCCGCTCCGTAACCCCGTCACCTTCTCCGCTTCTCGGACCGTCGGGTCATTATATAGCCTCGGTGCATTCCGGAAGCCCTTGGCCAGTCCCATAGTGAAGTTCATAGGGGACTTCGCTCCGATTTCAAAGATGCGGCCAAGTCCTCTACCGGCTTCGATGCTGGCCTCGAGGACTGCATACCGGGATAATTTTTCTTTTTCTACGCCTTTGCCCTTGTCGGTCAGGGAGTTGTACGAATTTGTACTGGTACTGGTCATACTGCGTTCGCGGAGAAACTCGGGAGATTTCGAGTCTGTGGAAGAAGAAGGCGGCGATGAGAATGGCTCGGTGGGTTTGCTCGAAGCGGAGGTGATGGAGCTGCTGGCAGTGAATGGTTGGTTAGCGAAGCCAGCAGGAATCAGAGACGCCGGAAGAATATCGTTTTCTTTTCTGGCACCGGGAGACATGGCGCCATTAGGAGTTGTAGGGGTGGCGGTGCCAGAATTTTGGCCCGACTTCTTGCCGTTCTTGTTCTTCTTGAAGCCAGCCTTGATAACACCCAGAGGCAAATCGGCAACAGCATATGTCATGCTAGCAACGTCTCCAATGAGACCGGCCGTCACACCGGAAACTGGTTCCCACGGCTCGGCCTCGGTGTTGTAATCACGGGCTCGATACAACTTCAGATCCTCCCACCTCACAACGTTCTCCCGCACCAACAAAACCGCAGCCATCGCACTCAGCCGGATATTCGTATGTCTTGTGCGCCATACTGCTGCCTTTGACGGCACCACGGCACATCGCAAGTCCTCGAAATGTAAATGCTTATGGAAATACTCCGCCCCCTTCTCCGTGCCCTTCTCCTCCCGGATCTTGGCGCCCAGAGCCTCTGCCTTGGCCTTGATGTCATCTCTCATACAGAAACGCAAAGCCTCTGCCAGTCTCTCCGCTGTCAACTTCGGAAACGGAATCGGATCCGGACCAGCACCGGCCCTGGCAATCATGGCACCCCAGAACGGCTGATCTCCAAAAAATGGCACAACCACCGTCGGAACCCCCGCGTGAATGCCCGCTGACGACGTTCCTGCTCCACCATGGTGGACAACGGCAGAAACATGTTTGAAAAGCCAGTCATGTGGGCAATTATCCAGCATGAAGACGTTTTCGGGGACTTGGAGGGAGTCTCCACCGAGACCACCCCAGCCCTTGGAGACAAGGGCACGGACGCTAGTCATGCGGACAGCAGTGAAGATGAGATTAGTGAGAGCGTTAGGGTCATCAACAACGATGGAACCAAAGCCAATGTACACGGGTGGCGGCCCAGCTTTCAAGAAGGCATCGAGATCCGGCGGCGGTGTGTAGTTTGAGGCAAGATTCAGCATAAAGAACCCCGAGATATCAATACTCTGACCCCAATCGTTCGGCTTTGGAATCAACGTCGGCGACCAACAATACGTATACGGAATCTGTAGCCGATTCACCAACCCTGGCGTCCACGCCATGTCCAATGACTGTAACTCAAGTGTATTCTCCCGGAATCGATTAATGACATCCGCCAGTCCTTGCCATGTCAGCATCTCGACCAACGCATACGTTATCGTATTCGTCGTCCCAATATCCACAGCATTCGACGACTGAATGTTTGCCAGCGGATGTGGGAAAGCTCGCGTTGGTGACCACGGCATCGTGAACATGAGATGTAACGGGATTCCAAGCTTCTCGGCCAAGTGAATGTGTGCGAAGCTGGGAGGGTTCGCAATGATGACGTCAGCGACAAAGGGACGTCCGGAGAGTTCAAATACAGCATCAGGGGCAGATTCTCCTTTTTTGCAGGGCCGGAGAGGTTCACCGGTACCATCGCCAGGTTCGAAGCATGAGCGCCAGGAGCCTTCAATCATTTGAGAGATTCCTTTGCGACGGCGGCCAATTTCACCGGTAGTCAAGGCGTCAATACCGGGGATCAACCCGGGGTTCTTAACCATGAAAGCCATGAGTTCCGCGGGATCTCCGCCAATGCAGAAGAATTCGAGGCCGTTTTCCTCGACAAATTTTTGGAAATTGGCATGGGTGGCGATGCGTACTCTGTGTTTGTAAGCATCTTTCAGGACTTTCCCAAGGGCAACAAACGGCTGGACATCACCGCGAGACCCTACAATTTGAATGACGACGTTCATTTGCGGTGGGGGCATACCCTCCGGAGAGGGCCCGAGGCCAGGGGGGATATACGCCGGTGGTTCATCAGCATACTTGGATTTGTGTATCGTCATGGGACGCCCTGGTTTGGAGTCGGCAAGTTGATGTCTAATCGACGGGGCCAAGAACTCGGCAAACCGGAGAGATGCCGAGTTAATGTTGACGTTTATACGGCCATCGGCTTTGGGATAATGTTAGTACAGGTGGGATCATGGATAAGATGCTAGGGTGCAAAGCTATGAAAACTTACTAGTGACATTAGCACCACCGGAGAAGGTATCATTCTCAATCATTACTTCGCCGTAGGACGGCGGGGCAATGTCGGGGATGTCTTCGTGGTACATGGAGGTTGGCCGATATGGCTGAAACTGCCGTTGTGGCGATTGTCCATTGTTCTGAGGTTGCCCGAAGGCTTTCCGAGATGACCTCGAGTCGCCAAAGGCCTCGATCTCCTTTGCTCTAGGCATAATGATACTCTCCAGACGTTATTGACCAATTTCAAAAAAGATGAAAAATATCGGATATCTCACAATGAGATATATGAAATGTTAGGCCGCTATGTCAAACGCGGCTATCACGTGCAGAATATCTCTACACAGCCCGCCGTTGGTTCCTTCCTCAGATATCCCCTCTGCTGCTTAAGGATGTTAAGAGCAGATAATTGCAAGTTGCAACAAGTCTAGCTTACAGCGTTTCCAACTTTTTGACAAAAGAATCTTATTTTCTTGTTTTTTTTTGTTTTTCTTATTTTGGTGCTTACGCTTACTAACTTGACACTAATCGACAAAGGGTTTAGTTAATGTCAACCAGAAGGGTCTCTCCAAAGTCGTGTAAAAGCAGTGTAATCCGAAGAACTTGCCAAATTAGGTAAGGGTTGCGAACCATGTGACGATATTGCCGATGATAATAACCCTAAATATTTGAAAAGAACAATAGTATAAACGAAAATTGACGTGATTGATGATACGGATAATTAACACAATGAATAAATAAAAGGATGAGGGAAAGAAAAAGGTAATATCGAGGAGTGCCGAATTTATATCTTGTTGTGTCAGAAATATCGACAAAGGTGAAACCCCTTTGTGTTGGATTCAAAAGATTAGAATCCTGAACAGCTCGTACACTGAACGAACTCCAACCAATGACTATCAGTAAGTGTCCAGCAAGTACACGAAGCTACATACTGAATCCCAAGCAATATCCGTCTTCCCCCGCCACTCATCATCTCTTGGCCTTGCCAAAATGGACACTTATGGACACTTGCCACAACAAGCCACTGACATGATGTTTCCTTTTTTGTTTCTTTTGTCCAGCCCCATCAGGCAGGCGAATTAAGCATCAATTGTAAAACAATGTGATTTCCCGGGTTGTCATTGTCAACTTTATATGGGATGGCCATGGCCCACCAGGCACCAATTTTTCTTTTTGGGAAAAAGACTGGCTTACATAGGGTTATGTGTCAACCACATATACCACAAACAAGATCTGTACGAGGTTGACGAAGGGACCAATATTATTGGAAAATTGCTGGATATACGTATTAGTAACATTTCTGTTCTAGCGCCTGGTATGTACAAGATATACCAAAATTAGGTACATTTACAGAAGGGTCATTCTATTCAAAGGATCCCAATCTGCCTATCAAGTGCCCAAATCTGACAGGACCTCTCTGTACCTAATCTTCACCAATCCATCCTGAATTGAACTGACTACCTTCTACATATAACCACATTCCGAACAGTATCCCATAACCAAACATGTATAAAAAAAACATATACTGATCCCACTTTCCGAGCAATAACGAAGCCATTAAAACAAGCGACCCAAAGTTCCACTCGACAACAAAACTCTGTTTGTATACGTGAAATTTCATTTTCTTGGTGGTAACATAGCCAAGGCTGTCGTTTGGCGTAGATACTTGACATTTTTGTGACAATACCAATGACTGGTGGCTTGGCAAACGACGTGAGTTGTCAAATAATGTATGTAAGAACGAAACAATTCCAATTCTAGAACATTGTCAAATTCAGGGTTTACCCCGGATTTTACATTTTTAGGGTTTACAACATGAATCGGACTTCAAGATATCAAATTTACCTACCTGTTCACGCATTCATGACACGACAAGAATACAATGTCTTTCAATCATCTCATTCAGCCATTCTAACTTATGACCTAATAAACCTCCCAAACGCCACGAACATCAGGCCACCGGCGAATGTCCTCCCCCGCCATCAAGTTTATTGACACAATACTTAGTACCACATCTGATAAACTCTCAGGAACATGGAAAAAGCAAACACCCCCGGCAACCCACATGTAAAAAGAGACCATTCCAAAATCAAGCAAAGGAAACCATAAAAGAACAACAAGAAACGAAGAACAAAAAAGCAAAACAGACTAATGCGTAGGTGTAGTACAGGAGACAACTGGCCGACCGGCGACTAGGAGGTCGAGCATGGTATGTCGGATTATAAGAGGGTTTACGCGGAGAGCTTGCGAGTGATTTTGGCGATGACTACAAGGAGTGATGTCTAGTTAGCAGCAAATCCTAAAAAATTGAGAAAAACAAATGAAACTTACTGTGGAGGGCAACGACGGAGAAGATAAAAACCAGAGAAAGAACAAGGACAACAACAGGGTCAACCTTCAGGCCGGGCGACTCATCAGTGTAAAGCTCTGCAACATTCGTCAGCCGGGGCTATTCCAGATCCACATCCACCAATTCGACAACAAAAACATACTCAGCATGGTGCTGCTGCTACCACCGGCACCCGCAGCCCGGGTTGACGTGGGACGCGCATTCGCAATCTTTTCCTTCTGATCAGCGGCGGCACGACGGCGGATAGCCGTGCGGAGACCACCGGGGGCAGCGGGGGCGGTGACGACGGAGGCGCCAGAGGCGCTGGCGGGGGAGGCGGTGCGGCCGGACTAGTGAGAAACATGTTAGTAAGAGTGGCCAGAGATTGTAAGTTGGCTGGCTCGGGTATGGGAGCCGGGTGAGGTTATATGGGTAGATATTGATATTGGTGGTGACTGGTGTGGTTGGATCGTGAAAAAAGTCGATAGTATGGAATGGGTGCGGTTGAGCTCGGATATTTGGATTCTTTGGTCGAGGAATAGGTGAATGGAGTGTCGACATTGTAGACGACACATCACAACTTTGGTGAACCATAGTCACGACCAATCGAGCTGAACGGTAGCAGGTCATGTGTAAATCGTCACCGTCCCTGCCATAGATATCGTAGTTGCAATCATCATCATTGATGTCTTCCACACTTCGTTATCAAACCATTCTTTCTCAATCGCAAAACCTGTCCCAACCCATAATCTGCCACCTCTCCATTCTCAACATCAACCACCAATCAATTCCCATCAGGACACTAGCCACCACTTCCAAACGCGCAAACATACCATAGTGAATAAGCTAATAGGGAAGAAAAAAGTATTAATCAGAGAGTAATCACAAAAAAGAAATCACCAAATGCACTAAGTAAAGTCGTATATCTTTCTAAGAAATTCAATGATGCAAGTCAAAAAAACATTCGCAAAGTCAAAAATGGCCCTTTATTTGAAAATGACGATCAATCATTCATCAACCTTTCCCAACTTGTTTGGCCAGCCTGGCCCATCCATCCATTCACCTTGAACCCGCAAAACCCCTGTTAAGGCCACGGTTCTGATGCGCCTTTTTGTGGGTCCAGCAAGCAAGGTACCGCTGGTCACGTGCCGATAACCCAGATTTGTCATTGATAGTGCAAACGGAATTATCGCCAAATTCAAAGTCAGATATACGCAACACACAAACTAAATTGCCATGGACATCATTATTCAACAACATATCCCTTTCTAGTTCACATAGAGAACAATTACAGCTGCTTTTGAGAGATATATTGAAAAAATGAGAAAAAAGCACAAACGCAGTGGTATCTGCTTTCAAAATTTTAAGACGGCATTGACAACAGCGCAATAGATGTAATGACGCAGCACGACTATGGCTACTTTGTCGTGCTACGAACAGATGCAAAACCAGTAAAACAGAGGGAATATGATGACAAAGAAAAAAAAAAAAAGAAACACAAGACCACAAAATATTGAAATGGAAAGATAATAAAAGTCAAGAAAAATC
The DNA here is from genome assembly GCA_030294605.1 of Ambrosiella beaveri. NCBI lineage: Eukaryota > Fungi > Ascomycota > Sordariomycetes > Microascales > Ceratocystidaceae > Ambrosiella > Ambrosiella beaveri. The sequence goes on from JARQWA010000007.1 coordinate 435,956, forward strand.
TAACCAAACGACCGTATGAGAACAAGTGACAACCATGATATGGGATAACACCACATCCCCTTGGATATGGAATCCACAAGACCGAAAGCGACGAGTAGTACCAACAGACAGCCACTCACAGAATGAACCTCCATGAAATTGCGAGTGGATCCAACTACTCTTCAGAACCACCGATCTTTGTCGAATGGAGCCACCACAGCAATAATTGCTGATTGGCTGGGCGCCAACATCGAACTGTGGTGCAGCCATACAAGAGCAGGTACCCTTGTGCGGCTATTCGAGCACTAGGTGAAGTTGATTACATAGTTCGATCTCTCCGTACAAACCAACGGCCTGATCCGTGACCCCATAATCGTCACCCAGCATCAGCAGCCTCGCCTGGAGCCAGGTAGAATAACTTGCACAGCCAGCTAGTTCCCCGACAAAGCAATCGGACGAGTACGCGTGCGCACCCACTCACGTTGAAGGAACTTTCTCAACCCGAAACGCCAACCGCTATGACAAGGAAAAAAAATAAGGCCAGGACAAAGAACGAACAAAGATTAATACGATAAATTCAAGTTGGCCCAACATGGGCTTTTGATATGATATTTGTGAAGTGGAAATTCGCCAGGTGCGTGTTCCAAACACAGCCAGAAGCGATGAAATAGGACATATGATGAAAGATCGCAAAAGCTTGGAAGACTCTGAGAGGGGGGGGAAATTATCAACAAAAACAAAGAAAATATAAACTCAAAAAAAAGCGAAAAGGGGAATCATTGGGTAGCTCAAAGGGAGACATCAAGAACCATGCTAACATCACGAACGGCGGGGCCGGCAAGGTCCTCCAGAACGGGAATGAGATCTAACAACTCATTATCGTGGGCATCAGAGAACCAACTGCTAATAGGGACAGCATGCTGGGGGTGGAAAATGTAGGAGGTCGGTGAGTTATCGATGATAATAGTGTCAGCCAGAGGACGGCCAATCTGGGAGAGGTCCTTCACGTAGTTGCCCTGGTGGTTGTAGCAGCTCTCACGGAATAAACGGTGATGCACAACGCCGTGAATGTCAAGCTGGTCCAAAAGAGGGTCTCCATATTTAGAGACAGAGGCGGTAAAGACAACAACCTCATACAGCTCACCGACTCTCTTCATGAATTCGTCCACACCAGGTCTCTTGATAACGTAGACGTCGTGGTAGCTGCCTTCAATCTCAACAGGGATCGTGAAGTCGGCTTGGTTCAAGATCTGACAAAAAAAAGTTAGCAATCATGGGATCATCCAGCCAGTGAAACGGTAAATCGGAATACATACTTTGAAAGAACTGTGAACGAGAGTCTCATCAAGATCCAGGACGAGGCACTTGCGGCCCTTGTGCTCCGGTCTTACAGGAGGCAGGAGGGTCTTTTGTGCCTCATTTCCAGTAGCCGTCTCAGCGTTTTGGAAAGGAGCGGGAGGACCCGGTGGCGGTGGAGGAACGGCAGGCAACGAGTTCGTTGATGTCGGTGATTGTTCTTCCTCTTCTTCCTCGGTGACTTTAGTGGTATCCTCTTCAATTTTTTGCGGTGCAGGCTCTGGGGTAGTCTCTTTCTCCTCCTCGGTAGGTGCAGATACGTTCACTACAGGAGTATTGGAAGCCTTGGATTCCCGATCCGCACCATCACTAGTGGACTGATCTTGGGCAATAGACCCAAAAACACGCTTCTCTTGGACAATAGGAGCATCGGAGTCGACGGGAGCAGTCTCTTTCTCGTTGATAGCACCCTGTGTACTGTTTGTGTTCTGTGAGTTGTTTTGGTCCAGGGGAGTGTGGGTACGAGATCTCGTAGATCTGGAAGATTTCGCTGTCGTAGGGCGAATAGGCAATTTGTCGACCTTTTGGACGTTATCAATGGACTCGAGAGGAGTACCGCCTTCGGGGGCGGTGCAGCAGCCGAGAAGGGCAAAAAGACCGCCCTTCTTCTTGCGGGGAGGAGCACCAGACATTGTGGCTAGGAATATTTCGCGTTCGTTTTGAAGGGGTTCGTGGTGATTCCGACGGAGGTCGAGAAAGCTACGTCTGGGACGTATGCTGCTTGTGGGCGGACGACTGGTGTTGATTACCGCGTCTACGGACTCGGTGATATTGTCGGCGCTTGCACCACTGGAGACTGCCGAAGCAGTAGAAGGCTCCGCTAGGCGCAGAGACTCCGTGACTGTGGATATATCTCAGGAGTGTACTCCTGAGGTTCGAATCAACTCGTAATTTTTGGTGCAAATCGACGTGATGAGCGAGGTGTTGTTTACGAAATTTGAAACACTAGTAGTAAAGGTACTGGAGTTCACTTTCTTTTCTAATCGGATAAAAGAAAAATAAGGCGGGAGAGTTCTTTGTAGATGAGTAGATATGTAGGGGTATTATGCGCCGTCAAAAAGAAAAACCTGTAATTAAAGTTGCGTGTCAGTAATGTAAACGTCAATTCATGCTGACTGAATGTTTGAATTGGCAATGAATGTTATGTAGTCAGTGTGCGATTCTAATGTGTCGTTTGATATGCTTTTCGTATCTCAATCAACACTATCCATATAGCTTCCGTCTGCGTATGGATCTTATTACACATCCCGAAATGTAAGCTCTCGTGATAAACCCTATCCACTCATCCCAATTCGTTGCGAGGTTGAGAATACCAATCGGATGAGGCCGCACATTAACTTTCTATCCGGTAAAATACAACAGATGCGATGGCGATTCTTTCCGTTGAAGAAGCGCAGACACCAGAACTCTCATCTGTACCCTTCACAAGTTCAGCACATCGACAAGCTATTCCCATCTAAACAATCCGTCCAAGCAATGACGAACAATACAAAATAGAAAATCCCACACCGCACAAAGCATGGCACAATGTGCATGTCAGAAGTGCGATTACTTACCTCAAATACAACCAAGGGCCCAAGAGGTAAATGCGAATCGAAAAATAAATAAAAACACACAAAGAAAAAATAGGACGCGGTCTTAGGTCGGATCCAATGAGCGGAAGAGCTAGATCGAAGAAGACGAAGAAGCTGAAAGGGAGTAAAAGGAAAACGACGACCGGCGAGATTCTCTATCAAGAGAGCGGGCGGACGGGCGGGCAGAGGGCAGGTGCGTGCGAGTGCGAATTAGAGGGGGAAAAATGGAAAGCGTGCAAAGAAGCAGCACTGCAGCAACTTCAATGAAAGATAGACCTCTTCCGACACGACAATAAAGCAAGCAGAATGGCGATCAAGGGAAGGAGAATGAGAAGCTCTCAGGCGCTGGTTTTCCAGCCCCTTTACAACGTGCAGGGCCTGGTCGTGGCCGGGCCAGGGGACAGAGCCAGGGCAAGCCAGGCCTTAAGCGCAATGGTAAAATGACCAACCAAATTGGCAAAAAAGCACAGGGCCGGGGCCTTCGGGTGGGCGAGGGTGCAATTTCCCAGTTTCCCAGTTTCCCAGCCCGGTGTTGTTGAATGATGGCAGTTGCGGTGGTCAATGGGTTGTTAATGGAGCTGACGAGGAGATACAAAAAAAAAATAGCATCAAAGTAAAGGTGCTTGCGGAAGCCAGACAGTATCACAAAGCAGCTACGGTATTTTACGCTCGAGGCCTACAGGTCGTGGGGAACGGCGCGCCGGCATCAATCAAGAGATATAGATATGGGAGCTTACCAGCTTCTCAAAAGGATCATGAACATGGGATCTCATGCACCCAATGTGTCTTGTTCTGGCAGGCCAAGTTGCAATTCAGCAATGACAATCCGTCTGTTGACGACTCCCGCTTTATACCAGAGGATCTTATTATTCCTTCTAATGCGGTTCCTGCTGTGGTGGATCTCCTTTTGTCACATTGTTATTGATTAGGCTCATGGGCCTGTGTTATTTTCCAATAGTGCCGGGTGTCAAATTGGGACTCTTGCTTGAAGGTGAAGCTCATTTGAAGTTTCATGCTCAGCAGAATTGGCCAGCCAATAAGATGATTCCACTGACGTTCTACGATGAATTTGGGCGCGTATATAGATGGGATCTCGAAAATATTGGCTGACTCTGTTCTGTTCGTCTGACATTCCGGCAAGTGAGTGTGGACAATCTTCTCTGTACGGCTCAAAAGTGGAGGTCATCCCGACAACTACGACAAGTTATTCTGTTAGTTGCTGATCATGAAAACTCCAATCTATATTTGAGCTAGGGTTGAAGATTTAAGCATCAACCCCTCCAATCTCGAAGGGCAACTTTGTCGAACAAATAGAAGCTTCTTTTAGACTTCTGATGAAGGTTTAAGTTCCTCTATTGCAAAATATTTCTACATTATCGAGCTTCTCTTGAAATATTGTGTTGGACGCAGAAAGTCTGAATGGCAATTTCATGATGCATCTCACTTGGCTTCATATAGACCTCTCACGCGAATCAGTCGCGTCAACTTCCACATCATCTCAAGTCTTGATAATCCCAGAGCACATCCAACGGTTGACACGTCGCGCAAAGATATCTGTAGCCTGCTTGATAAATATATATATTGATTGGGAGGGGGGAGGGGGGGTTCTCGTGATAGACCCTGATTCCGACGGCATTTTCAACATAGTGGAAAATGCAAGTATTGACGACATTTTAACTCGTGATGGAGCGAGATTATGGGCACTAATCTGCATACTTCTATTCAGTATCAGTTTTTAAGAACTTTGCATCACCTAGTAGTGAATGTTAAATGAGAATATCTAGTGTCTTTCATCTTATCGGTCGATATTCATATAGAAGCCCTAGCTAAGTGTATCTTTTGCTTCGTCACTACTTGCCAATTGATAATTTTCATACCGGGCCCATATCCTTACTCTCAACCAACCAGGCAAGCCCGATAATCGAATTTCAATTTATTCTTCAAGTTGCTTGGGTGTTTAACCCTCTAACAGAAACAACAATCAGTCGAGTTTGAGTACACCAGCGGCCTGTCTGGTCAATGCTTGCGGAAGAAGACTTGGTTGAAACTGGGACTTCGCTAACTTCAAGTCAAGCACCGAACGCTTACGCACGGACTGTCTTAATATATAAACTTCGGGCTGGAATGTCGACTGCAACTGTCGTGGTGTTAGGGAAGGCGGGGGATAGGAAGAGATTGGATCCCACTTGTAATGGGCTGCACTGCATGACAGTCTCATTGCTTCGATGCAAGACTTGATGCTGCAAGTTATCTACCCCTATTAGTATATTGGTGTCTTTGAAGCATACAGCGACAAAGCTTGAGACCTTGATATAAAGATGACGGCAGGTCGTAAGCGTTTGTTAAAATGCAGATAGTTGAATATTAGGGTTATCTGATGTCTGGACAGGTCTCACAGCGAGCTGTCAAATTAACGATTTATTTTTTTTAGATCAATCTGATATCTGCAATGATAGACGAATGCGCGCAAGAGGACAGGTATATCAAATAGATACTCTACCCACGGAAGAATAGACCGAGTTGTTTGTGATTGGTCGTGTTACCGCCCAACATCACGTAAGTTATATACTCAAACTAGGAAATACTTGGACAATACTACGTATTATTTCATATGTATTTTACATTGACAACGACAGCCAACATTAGGGTTTTACATACAGGGTTACATCTCTAGAGCACAACCGGAAGTCGATCGAAATCATACCCCATTGTACTAGCCGACGAGAATCTGCATTTAACTAAACCAACCAATCAGTATCATACAGAAACCTCGGAATACCCACCCATCACATGTCTTCCTCAGTGTAGCATCCCAAGGGTTCGCTAAACCTTGACCCGCATGCAGGAAAGTTGGAGAACCGCTCAATCCCAAGTCCAGGGAAGATAAAAAGACAAGAAAAGCTTAATATGGAAATGCAACTTGCTTCCCTCAACAAAGTACAGAGTGGGAAAGAAACAAGGGCAACTGAACTGGGATATTCTAACTCTACATATACTTACTCATCATCAGCATGTGAAGCAGCCGCGGTCTAATTAAGAAATGACGACTGGGCGTCCGAATTAGGAAGTTACCTGCGCTGGAGTGAAGATTCCCCCACTTGGGGCGGACTAAGAAGCAGCAACAATTGGGTAATTAGGTAGTTACACCGGAATTAAATGTGCCTTCAACTGTAATCATGATCTCCAATTTTATCTCAGATGTTTCAGTTGGCTTTTTTTTTTTAACTGTTATGACTCTGGCTTGATATATTTTGTTATCTTTTTAATGGTTTACTTGTCAAATTACTGGTCCATTGTGGTTCTTAAAGTTTGTATTTTTTGAACATCTGGATAGCTGGAATTAATTTCCCGATAGAGCATTGACGGCTCCACCAAACCCGATTGCGATCCCCCATATATCCCGGTCATGGCCGCTCAATCCACCCTACGGTGCTCCACCGCCGAGGCTGCTGTCCTCAAATTCATCGACAAATGGACAAATCCTATAAAAAACCGTCTTCACCGCACATCGCGCACCATCCGTCTCCTCGGTGCCCTGTCCCTCGTTCTCAGCATTCTCCTCAGCGGCGCGGGGTGTCGCCGGTGGTGGAAGAATCGACAAGAAGAGAGAGAGCAGGGGCGAAAGTTGGTGAGGACGAACTCGTGGTTGTTTAATAAGGATAGATCCAGGACGATTTATGTGCTGTACAAGGATCGGACGGCAAAGGTGGTGATTCACAAGACAAAGGAGTTGACGTTTGAGGCACATCGGAGGTTGTTTTTGAATCCACCGAGAGTGGAAGGGTTCACGGACAGCCAGGTTCCTGGAGAACAAACGAGAGCTGGGTTGAATCTGGCATTTCTGCACCAGTTTATGAGTTTGATGACGATTATGATTCCAAGATGGAATAGCAAAGAAGCGGGATTGTTGATTAGTCACTCTGCTTTCTTGATGCTGAGAACATATATGTCACTGGTGGTTGCGCGATTGGATGGTGAGATTGTGCAGGATCTTGTTGCTGGTAACGGCAAGCGCTTCCTGTGGGGTCTGGTGAAGGTAAAGTCTACCACAACAATGGCTAGTTTAGTCAATAAGATGCTAACATATTATGCATAGTGGTGCGGACTTGGCGGGGTCGCTTCATACACAAACGCCACTATAAAGTATCTCGAGTCCAAAGTATCGATTGCTTTCCGAACCCGGCTGACCCGCTATATTCATGATTTGTATCTCAACGAACACCTCAACTACTACAAGCTCACAAATCTAGATGGAGGAGTCGGTCATACTGCAGACCAATTTATCACACAAGATCTGACTCAGTTTTGCTCCGCAGCCGCAGGACTGTACTCGTCACTGGGAAAACCATTTGTGGATCTTTGCGTATTCAACTATCAGCTGTACCACTCGTTAGGACCTGTTGCTTTTGTTGGTCTCATGAGTAACTACCTCTTCACAGCAAATATCCTGCGGCGCTTGTCACCACCATTCGGCAAGCTTAAGGCCGTTGAGGGCAGGAAAGAGGGTGACTTCCGAGCTCTTCATGCCCGGATTATCGCCAATGCCGAGGAGATCGCCTTTTATGGCGGCGGTGACATGGAAAAGGTCTTCATCAATCGCGAATACCGCTCCCTCAAGAACTTCATGGAAGGAATTTTCATGCTCAAGATCCGCTACAACATTCTTGAAGATTTCATTCTTAAATACAGCTGGAGTGCCTACGGATACCTTCTTTCCGCCCTTCCCATATTCTTCCCTGCATGGGGCGGCCTCGGAGGCGCCATGGAAATGTCAAGCGACAGCGACAGCCGTGAGCGCAGCCGCATGAAGGAATTCATTACCAACAAAAGGCTCATGCTTTCCCTGGCCGATGCTGGCGGCCGCATGATGTACTCCATCAAAGATCTCCAGGAGCTGGCAGGTTACACAAGCCGCGTGTACACGCTGATCTCGACTCTTCACAGGGTTCATGGAGACACCTATGAACAGAGGGGAAACTTTGAGCCGTATTCATTGGCAGATGTTCAAGGGACGACGCAGTTGGGGTTTGACGGGGTGAGATTCGAGAATGTTCCGATCATGGCACCTGCTTTGTGGCCACAGGGAGCTGAGCAACTACTTGACCAGCTTTCTATGATTGTCCGTCCTGGTGAACACCTCCTCATATCGGGACCCAATGGCGTCGGCAAGAGCGCTATTGCCCGTCTCCTTGCCGGCCTGTGGCCTGTATACCGCGGTCTTGTCTCCAGGCCCAAGAATACGGGTCAAGATGGCATTATGTTCCTCCCCCAACGGCCCTATCTCAGCATCGGGACTTTCCGCGACCAGGTCATTTATCCCGACGGGGAACACGACATGCGCGAGAGATTGCGGGATGAGAATGATTTACAGGCGGTGCTTGATGCCGCGAGGTTGGGTTATCTTCCGGCGAGAGAAGGAGGATGGGATACTAGGAAGGAGTGGAAGGATGTGTTGAGTGGAGGGGAGAAGCAGCGGATGGGGTTCGCCAGGGTTTTGTATCATGAGCCGAAATTTGCGGTTATTGACGAAGGGACGAGTGCAGTGTCGAGTGACGTGGAAGGGCTGCTGTACGAGACTTGTAAAGAGAGGGGGGTTAGTAAGTACTTTGCATCTGTTGGCCATGACTGTGCGCGTTTACTAACTTAGTGATTTAGCTTTAATCACCATCTCAACTCGTGTCTCCCTAAAGAAATATCACAACTTCAACCTCGTCCTCGGCACCGGTGACCAAGGCGATGAATGGTCCTTTGACCGCATCGGCACGGACCGGGAAAAAATGCAGGTTGAGAAGGAAATCGCCGAGATCAAGGCTCAGCTGACGCAAGTAGAGGATTGGAAGAAGAGACGGGCCGAGATTGATGAGGAGTTGGGCGATGTTTGGACGAATAAAGGGGGGATTCTGGAGGTGCCGGAATATATGGAGGGAGAGGAGGATAGTTGTGGGGCGAAGTCGAGTTCAGAGTAGATGGAGGAAAAGAGCGAATTTACAAGAACAGAAAGCTTCGTTCGAAACCGATATATAGCTTCACAGGATAATGAATATAGTACATACTCTTTTTTCTTTTATGACAGGAACATCATTGCCGTATATACAGTAATCAGCCTCAAGATTATATATCTACTATCCATAACGACAGATTCACTTGACCAAATTGATCGATATTCTTCCTCTACAGATGGATATAAGCTACACCAAGTTAGCCACAAACACACATCATCCACTCCAAATAAACATGACTTACTGGCATCAATCTGCCTAACCTGCGGCAATGCCAAATGCACCTTATTCCGATACAAAGCCGGCGCCCTCAACTGCAACATATTCCCCTCAAAATACACAGTCTCCAACTCTTCTTTATCCCTCAGCTCCTTATCCAGTTCTCCAAAATCCGCAATCTGGCAGTAACTGGCCCACACTTCCTGAATCTTCTTCAGCGGGCCCAGACCCTTGAGGGACTTGACAGGGTTATGTGAGATGTCCAGTGTGGTCAAGTTAACATTGTGCTTGAGGCCCTCGAGGGATGTAACAGCGTTGTGCGACAGGTATACTTCCTCGAGCGTGGGGACGTCCTGGAGAGGCGCAAGGTCGGTGATGCGGTTGGACTGAATGGATAGGAGACGAAGTTTCGGCAAACCGTGAAGGCCGGCGAGCGATGTAATTTTGTTCTTGGCGAGCCAGAGTTCCTCGAGATTCTGGAGGGCCTGGAGGTTTTGGATTTCGCGGATGCGGTTGGAGCCGAGTTCGAGGTTGCGGAGGTGGACGAGCTTGTCGAGGTTCTCAATCGTAGAGATCTTGTTAGCGACGAAGAAGATGTCGGTGAGCTTAGTCAGCGTGTCAATGTTCTTAATGTGTTTGAGCTTGTTGAAGCTGAGGTCGAGCATGGTCAGGTTGGTCAGGGAATCGAGATTGGAAATGTGCTTGATGAGGTTGTCGTAGAAGTCGAGCTCGGTTAAGGTGTCGGAGAGGGAATCGAGGGCTTCGATTTTGGTGATTTGGTTTTGGCGGAAGCAGAGGCGTTGGACTTTGCGGAAGCGGAAGAGGTTGAGGGCGGCGAGGGATTTAATGCGGGATTGGGTGAGGATGATTCCTTCAACGTTGGGGTCTTCATCGTCGAGGAGGTCTGAAGAGCAGTGTTAGCTGTTTCGTAGTATCTTGGGATAAGATGGCGAGGAAGTCGTTTCGTCATCTCCTGCTTCAGTTGCACTTACTTTCATCCGCTGCAATATCTTCTCCCTCTAAAACATTCTCATTATCACTGTACTCTGGATCCGAAATAGCCTCTGGATTCGCCAACCGCAGCTTGCCATCCCACCCACTGCTGTTTTTCATCTCCCCACCAGAGAACCCGTCGGGCACAGCGCTTAGTTCCTCTACGGGCTCTTTCAACGAAATGTGCTTCTTGCCGTCATTTTTGGATTCCTCAGGTTCAGCGGCAGGCGTCTCCGCCGAGACAGACGTGGCAGCGGGCGCCGTAGCGTCGGGTGTGGGAGTGACGGTGGGCTTTGTGTCGTCAAACATGGTGATTGGTGATGGATGTAGTTCAACTGACAGACAGTATGATGAATGCGACGGATGAAAGCGACGAATTTGCAGATTACTGCCCCTTTTTTCGTTTTCTTTTTTCGTTCTCTTTCAAGATATCACGATCGCAACAACAAAAACAATTCAAGCCCTGTTATATGCAAAACAAGAGTCTGACTGTAATGACAATGTGTCAACAGACAGGTTTCACCTTTTCGATCAAAGGGCAAAGGGGGCTTTTACGTCTTTTTTTTACTACTATTTTTATTTTTTCTTGCTTATGGGCTGACCGATAAGGCGGAAATGTGTGTGTTTACTCCAATTCTGGGTGAAGTTGCTGATTGACGTTCAAGGTATGCTCACACCTGAATGAACGTGAAAACAAAGGTGGGGGTGCAGGGTTAGGTGTGATAGCGTATTTCTCCTTGGTAGGGTTTGACGAGTGGGGCAGACCAACAAAGTGCGACTGTGAACTCAATGATTCAATTACGTGAGATTATGTTATTTGGTCCAATTTCCTCGTCATTCGGAGTCAAGGCCACACCAGAAATAGTGATATTTCTTTCATCGATATCATAATGCCATTGACAGTACCAAAACCTAGTAGCGTGACTAAACAGTAATGCTCCACAATTCCCATGCCGTCATCCCCAATTACCACCCCGGCCTTCTCTTTGACTGTCTCCACTTTTAACCTCACCTCACTTACCCACCAACCATGCTCCCCCTCCACCCCCTCCGCCATGCCCCCTGCCATCTCACCAACAAAGGCCCTCTCAAACCAGTATCAAGATGCCTGACCACATTTCAGTCCGTCCTACTAACTCCCGTCATCTTCACCGGCCTGCTAGCATCCCTCTGGGTACAAAAATGCCTAGTGCTCATCTTATTTCAAAATCGCATCATCTACATGCCGAATATGCCGCCCAACTCATCACTTGAGACGATTACCGATTACAAACAGCAATGCCAGGGGATCCAATGGCGCGAAGAGAAGATCCGAGCAAAGGACGGGACACATCTGTTCTTGTGCGTGGCAAACGAAATGGCCAAGACATCCACTGACCAGCAACTCTGCCAAAACAAAAACACCAATAGACGCTGCTTTGTCTACATCCTCTATCTTCAAGGTAAAATCCCAACAAACAACACCCATCAAATCTCACTGTCCATGAACAACCTATTCACATCCTCCTCCTCCCACCAGGCAACGCCGGCTCCACCCCCCCTCGCCTCCCCCACCTCTCCGCCCTCCTCTCCCACCTAACCCACCAATCCTTCCCCTCCCCCACCACCCTCCACCTAACTGCCCTCGCCTACCGCGGCTTCTGGAAATCCAGCGGACGCCCCCACGAATCCGGACTAACCCTCAATGCCTCCGCCGCCTATCAATGGATCAAAAGACAATATCACGAGGCCCGAAACGACCATCGAGAGGGTAACGAGGCCGTATTTGTGGTCTGGGGACACAGCATCGGGGCGGGCATCGCGACGAATCTAGTAAGGGGGTTCAAGGACAATGACCGGGTTGACGGCATCGTGTTAGAAACGCCGTTTATATCGACGAGGGAGATGTTGGGCGTCTTGTATCCACAGAAATGGCTTCCGTACAAACATCTCTGGCCGTTCGTCCGGAATCATTTGGATGTCTATGGGAATCTAGGTGTGATAGCGGAGAAGACAAAGGATGTCGTAGACAGACCAGAGATCACCATTGTACAGGCGGGAAATGATGAACTTGTGCCAGGGTATCATGCGGGTAAACTAGAGGCAAGATGTCAAGAGGTAGGCTTGAGTGTTGTCAGAGAAAAAGTGTTGGAAGCTTTTCATAATGAGGCGAGTATAAAGACTTCTGGGCTGCTCGCAGTAGCAGACGCCATCAAAAGAGCCATTGACAAGAGGATGAGTCGTTTATAGCACGACTTTTCCGATTGCATCATAATCACCAACCGTTTCATCAATACATATACCGGCACTTTTTGTTAAGTGGATTCAAATATCGGCATCCAACACCACGCACTACATCATTCTTCACATTCACAGCACAGGGAACAATGCTTGAATTTTTGATGTTCTATTATATCAATACAATGGTCTTGAAATCATCTCATGTAAAAATGGCACCTCGGCCTAAGGGTATCGAAGAGTGAGATCAATGTTACTTACACACAAAGGCTTCCTTACAGCTCATCGTGAGTAGGGACCTCATCACCAGCGTTGCCAGCGTTGCCAGCGCTGCCGTACATCTTAGAGGTGATGGGGTAGGCAACGTTGGACAGCTTCTCACGCTGCTCCTCGAAGTCCTCAGCCTCTGCGGTGGCAGCGTTCTCCTCCATCCACTCAAAAGTCTCCTTGATGGCATCGGTGAGCGCCTCCTTGTCCTCATCGTCAATCTTGCCACCAAGACCATCCTCATCGCTGACCTGGTTCTTGAGGCTGAAGGCGTAGTTCTCCAGCGAGTTGCGAGCCTCAACCTTCTCCTTGAGAGCCTTGTCCTCCTCGGCATACTTCTCAGCCTCGGCGACCATGCGGTCAATCTCCTCCTGGGTCAGACGACCCTTGTCGTTGGTGATGGTGATAGACTCAGACTTGCCAGTGCCCTTGTCGTGGGCAGAGACCTTCAGGATACCGTTGGCATCAAGGTCGAAAGAGACCTCAATCTGAGGAACACCGCGGGGAGCAGGGGGAATGCCAGTGAGCTCAAATTTGCCCAGAAGGTTATTGTCCTTAGTCATGGGACGCTCACCCTCGTAGACTTGGATGAGGACGACGGGCTGGTTATCGGCGGCGGTGGAGAAAATCTGAGACTTGCGAGTAGGAATGGCAGCTGTGGAAAAGAGTTAGTTTTATGAAATATTCGGAAATAAAAGCTTTGAATATATAAACCTACTGTTGCGGCCAATGAGCTTGGTCATGACACCACCAGTGGTCTCGATACCGAGAGTCAGAGGGTTGACATCCATCAGCACAATGTCTTCGGTACCCTCTTCGTTGGAAAGGACACCAGCCTGGACGGCAGCACCAAAAGCGACAGCCTCATCAGGGTTGATACCCTTGGAAGCCTTCTTGCCAGAGAAGTACTCCTCAATCAAAGACTGAACCTTGGGAATACGAGTGGAACCACCGACAAGGACAATGTCGTCAATCTCGTCACGCTTGACCTTGGCGTCATCAAGAACCTGCTGAACAGGCTTGAGGGTCTTCTTGAAAAGGTCCATGTTGAGCTCCTCAAACTTAGCGCGGGTCAGAGTCTCAGAGAAATCAATGCCCTGGAACAGAGACTCAACCTCAATGCGAGTAGACATCTGAGAAGAGAGAGTACGCTTCGCCTTCTCAGCCTCACGCTTGAGCTTACCCATGGCCTTGGGGTCCTTGGTGACATCGACAGAGTTCTTCTTGTTGAAGGTCTTGGCGAAGTGGTTTATGACACGCTGGTCAAAGTCCTCACCACCAAGGTGAGTGTCACCAGCAGTAGCCAGAACCTCGAAAACACCAGACTCAATAGACAAAAGAGAAACATCAAAAGTACCACCACCAAGATCATAGACAATGATCTGGTGCTCGCCACCGTCAGTCTTATCGAGACCATAGGCAATAGCGGCAGCGGTGGGCTCGTTAACAATACGGAGAATGTTAAGACCAGCAATGGTGCCGGCATCCTTGGTGGCCTGACGCTGAGCATCGTTGAAGTAGGCAGGGACAGTTACAACGGCGTGGGTAACGGACTTGCCGAGGTAGGACTCAGCGACCTCCTTCATCTTGCTAAGAATCATGGCAGAGATCTCCTCGGGAGAGAAGGTCTTGGAGGCGCCTTTATACTGAACCTTGACGAAGGGCTTGCCATCCTTGTTGATGACCTTGTAGGGGAAGTGCTTGATATCGTTCTGGAGCTCCTTCTCGTCAAACTTCCGACCGATCAGACGCTTGACATCGAAAACAGTGTTACCGGGGTTGGCGGGGGCTTGGTTCTTGGCAGCATCACCGACAAGGCGTTCCTCCTCAGTGAAGGCGACGTACGAGGGAGTTATACGATTACCTGTTGAGACAAAAACGTTAGATACACACCTAAAGGGGCTTGGAGGCGGGAGAAAAAGGCTGAAGTGGCTTACCCTGATCGTTGACAAGAATCTCAACCTTACCCTTCTGCATCACACCGACACAAGAGTAGGTAGTCCCCAAATCGATACCAATTACGGTGCCATAGCTCTGTTCTTGGTCAGCTGCGAACGCTCACAAACAATGAATATGCTCAACAGAGATGCTTACCTCAATATCATCGGCGCGGACCTGCTGAACGCAAAGAGGGGAGAATAAAAGGCAGATCCAGGCCAAAAGGCCAAGAGCAATGGCGAACTTGGAATTAGTTTTCGCCATCGCGAATGTGTGGTGGAGGGAAGGGATTGCGTGGGTAAGTAGTCTCAATAGCGTAAATCGTCAATGAAAGAAAAGACCTGCTTTATCTTTTTATGTAAATCAAGTTGAGGGAGACCGGAACGCACAATGGAGATGTAGGTGCTAGAGACGGATGAAGAGAAGAGGAAGAAAAGAGTTGAAAGACGATGCGGCAGATGTGGCCCTCTTAAGTCTTTAGTGGATCAAATCGGCAACCCGTACATGGCAGTTACTTAACTTCACAAACAAGCTGTCCTGAACGTCATGGAAAGGCCACATTTCAAGTTGCTGAATAACGAAGTGGGGTTAATTGACCAGGGTGGGGTGGATACAATGTCTCAGGCTGTGGCTTGGTCTCCTTGAAAAGTTGTGGCGACCGTTGAAATTGTGGGAGCTACACTGTACATTACCGCAAAAATGTGATAGCTTTACAGTGCTAATATACAGTGAAAAATACACCCTGAGGGTGAGCCTAGTCACAGTTCCTGAAAAAGCAGGACCAACAACTTACTCAATCAGGAGGGAGTGATAGCGACTTCTTCTCGACACCAGTGATGGTGAATATCAAGAAGCCAGTTGTCCACTTCAAAACACAGCTTAATGCCGTAATTATGCATTTTACACCAAGCAGCTGCCCGTCATCGTAAAGTCCCGTCACGCCAAGCGCTTACAGACCAAATGCAACAGCGAAGAAGTTGCTTTGTGTTGGACCTAATCCGATTCCTGGAGCTAAAACGCCTGTGCCCCATACATTGTCCACGATAACCTTTGGTGCTGCGTCATAAGCCCCATGCAATTTTCTCTGCCAGAAGATTCCACTGACCTCCGCCTTCAATAGCCATTCGGCACCATCAATATGCGGCCGGTGGAGCAGTTAACGTGTTCATATCATATATTTGACACCTTCGGATTCTTCTAGCCGGCTGGTGATTATGTAAGCTTGGCTTTGGCTTTGCTATCGAGTTGGTTGCCAACATAAGCTCAGGAAACCTGCAAAGTGTCCACAAAGTGTCCAATTCGCCGTAGTTGTCTCCTTTCGTCGCCTCCCCTGGCATGTGGTCTCCCAGGGTTCGAAGAGTCCGCCATGTATAAGGGCAGCAATACACCAGGTGTCACTAACTTCTAACCCGTTCACCATTCAGGAACCCGGACTTCCAACCAATTCAACCACACACCAGTCTCTCCACGTTTTGATCTTCAAGATGACACATTGCTCTTATCGGATGGCCCTACTCCATCTTTGACCACACCGTCTGCCTTTATTGCCCTCCCCATACCCCATATGATCCCTTCACTGATTCCTTGGCCAATTAGATTCTCTATCGACTCTTGATCACAGATCATCAAGATTATCATGCTGCAGCCACTGAATATATCCCCTATAGGGCCATGAGCTGGGCCCAGAATCTTTTGAATAGTATGTGTCAGCTGCTGGATGTCATCATGAATCCTACATGCCGTAAATTCCTAACAGGTGCCACACCTTATATAAGCAACTATGGCATCTCTATTCCTACTTTAATGTCTTCCTTGTCAGAACACTTAGTATAATATACTAGATAGTCGTAATAATTAATCATCAATCAATCCTACAATTTGTGTTTATAATATGTGTCCTCTCTTGGTGGTAGACCCTGGTCTTGTCCTTCTATTTTGGGAAATCATTCTAGAATCTTCCTGTATACTCCAGTAACCCTTCTACATGAGACGTGGACCCTGACATTGTATTTCCCAAACAGTTGGTTTACATCAAAGACAATATTTCGCATAGACAGAATCGCAACTCATTGATGAAACAAAATCTTATCTGATATCACGTTTCAAGCCATCCCATTATTTCGAATGTAAAATTATATTTGTTCCGAAAACCACAACCCTAACCATAATAACAGCAATCCAACAGTTTGAAATACCCTAAAACCAAGAAAATCATAACATAAATATGTAATAGTACACCAGCTTTTGTAGCTTATTGCTCAACTACACCAGCGGCGATAGTCTCACCATCCTTGCGTAGAACCACACGTTGACCGGGATCTACAGCAATGGGATGGTTGACCACCACTGTGATACGAGCCATCTCACCCTCTTGAACTCTCGTAGGGTTGATCTTCTTAGCGACACCGCTGACCTTATCAAGGATAGCAGGAGTAGCGATGATGCAGCCCGAGGAGTGGTTACGGCCTCTGTGGAGATCAATGGTATCCGCCATGAGAGGCTTGAAAGCCAGAGCCTTCAATGAAAACTCTCTGCTGAGGTTAACTGGATTGCTAGAGATACTGAGGACATCACCAGGCTGGATTTCAATATCCTCAATGCCGACAACAACTATGTCAACAAGGTCGCCAGCCACTGCCCAGTCACGAGCTTCCTTGCCTACCAGAATAGACTTGACATAACACAATGGTGCTCTGGAAGACGCCACAACAAGCTCATCACCAATTTGGAGAGTACCAACCTGGATACGGCCAGACACAGTGAGACCAGCAAATCCGGTGGTGAATGTCTCCGAAACTGCTATGCGCATGGGTCGATCAAGAACCTTCTTAGGAGACTGAACAGATTCCAACGCCTCCACCAGAGTCTCGCCACCATACCAATCTAAGCTGCTGTTGTGGATGGGTTTCTTGGCCACATTGGTACCGTCTTGACCGCAAATGGGGACAAAGCTGATAGTGTGAACAGGGAAGCTCAACTTCAGCATGAAAGCGCGCACATGTTCCACGATCTCCTCGTATCTCTCCTGAGACCATCCCACCATGTCGAGTTTGTTGACAGCAATAATAATACGCTGGATACCAAGACTGCGAAGTAGCAAGATGTGTTCCAGCGTTTGACCTTTCAGACCCCTCTCGAAAGCGTTGGTGTTGGAGTCAATGACAAGAACAGCAAAGTCGGCTTGACTTGAGCCAGAGATCATGTTAGGAACAAAATCTCGGTGACCAGGCGCATCCAAGACGGTGAACTTGGTTTTCTCCGTTTCGAAAAAGTTTGTGGCAATATCAATAGTGACCCCACGCTCCCGCTCCTCCTCTCTCTGGTCCATGACCCAGGCAAGACCAAAAGATTTCTTACCAAACTTGGCCGCGTCGCTTTCGTTCTTGGAGACCGAGTATTGGTCAACAGCTCCAACTTCCATCAGAAGACGACCCATTAAGGTACTCTTGCCGGCGTCAACATGCCCTATAATGTGTCAGAAACAGGATCCAATCTGCCATGATAGATCTTCCAACTTACCAGCAACAACAAAACTACAAGTTCTCTTTTCATGAGCCGACCTCTGCTTGTAAAGTTCGATGACATCGAGCTTCTTACTTTGAGGCTTCCTGAAACCTTTCGCCTTAACATTTCCCACTAATTCATCAGATTCCTGGCGTTCAGACTCAATAGAAGGCTTATTTTTGAGGTTCCTAATTCTGGCAGCTACAGGGGGTCATCAGATTAGTCCTCTTACTTTCTCACTGGTCGCAGCGAACCTTGTGATTGACTCTTCAGCACGATATCATCGGGGCTAGGCTGCGAAAACACCTCCCATGCAAACTGTGAAGACGATTGATAGGGTAACGGGTAGGTTTGCTGAAGACTAGATGTATTCTGACGAGGTCCAAATAGAGCTTTGGCAAATGAAGAAGGTTTAGCCGGGGTGACTCTGGGCATAGTAACCTCTAACGCCACTGGAGGACTGGATTTGGCCACATCGTCCTCGACTTCAAAGAGGTCTGATGATATTTCTGCATCAACAACGCTGGAGCGAGAAAGTCGATACAACCTCTTATAAGGCGATTGTGGCTGATCTGATTGTGCTGACCGTTTGGCCAGAGTATCATCGGACTGAAGGCTCTTCTCAGCTGAAGGTGTCAGGGCCCTATCATGAAGAGAAGCCTGAGCTAATTTCTCTCGAATATGAGGCTCCGCCACGGTAGCTGGCGTTGGAGTCGACGACTCAACACCAGATCCTGTAGCTAGCTTCTTTCTTCTTGCCGCCAAAGCTTGAAGCTTGGATCCTCCCAGAAGACCTTGACGGACAGCAGGGGTTGACGGGGTAAAGTTGACCATCCGGTCTTGAGGAATCGATAGCCAAGGCGTGTCACTAAACAAGGCCGTTATGTTTCTGGGGGCACCAGGTGTGTCATAGCCACAGCCCCGAGGAATTACGCTGTGAGAAGAATTGCTTTTGCTAAAGAGGGATTGCAAATTACTTGACTCACCTTCGGCCTCGGCCTTTTTCTTCTGCGTCAAGATCTGCTTCTTGACATACGCCAATGCTTTTTGCTCATCATAATAATAGTGATA
This sequence comes from Ambrosiella beaveri, assembly GCA_030294605.1. Taxonomy (NCBI): domain Eukaryota; kingdom Fungi; phylum Ascomycota; class Sordariomycetes; order Microascales; family Ceratocystidaceae; genus Ambrosiella; species Ambrosiella beaveri. The sequence goes on from JARQWA010000007.1 coordinate 455,073, forward strand.
AAGTGAATCCTTAATGGCCATCTTGTCGGTGTACTTGGCATCTTCGGCAAGAGTGTCGAGGATTGAGCAAGCTAGAGTCTCGAGAAGCTGCTTGTCCAAGTAACCACGCAGGATACACTCAAGAGCCTTGTCTAAATCATAATTGGCCATTAACAAGGTTTCAGTGATCATATCCTCGGAAACCAAGCTGCTTCGATCTTCCAAGCCTGCTCTCACCTCTGACACAAGCCTCTCATGCTTGGCGTCGGGATTTTCAAGATCAGAAGTTTCGAATTCATCATCTGAACCGTAGTACTCGTCATCATCGTAATAAGCATCGTCGTCATACGACCGTCTCCCAAAATTGCGCCCCATGATGCAAGAACGAATGAGTAGTGGTATATGATGGTCAATATCAGTTGCCGAAAACGGATTGCAACCAGATATGCAATTGCGAGTGGAGTATTATGACGAGCAGAAGACAAAGGTGTAAGAAGACGGGAGAAGCCGAAGGTATTTATAGTTCCGAAAACGTGGTCGATGACTTTGGAAAAATTAGTCTCGACCGTGAATTACAATCGGTAGACCGATAGTAGTGAGACTAGCGCAGCCGTGACGGCAACTCAACAATAACTTGGAGACAAATTTGACCTATGGAAAAGCAGTTTTGTAACAATCAGTGTGCCGGAACACATTCATCGCATAATTCACAATCAGCTTATATATAAGAAGAACTGCGATGATTGGCTACAATTTTAAAGCTAGCTATAGCGGGGCTGCGACTGGTTGAAATGATGTCAATTGTGGGACACCTGCTTTTGGAATAGGAAAGGTTGCATCCTGGTCCTGGGATCTGCAGGAAGGTCATGGCAGCCTTGACACTGTATTACAAAGTAAAATTTCTACTTATTATAACAGTTCGGAAACAATCTACACACTGTTAAGTGGCTGCGTGCCACAGAAGCCACCGTTCAGTTCGTAGCCCAGCAGCTTCGATTCACAAGGTAGGCTGTCGTCGCCCCTGAGGTGACGGCTCCGTAATAATGTTTGGCGGGGAGCTCTGTTAGGCTTAGAAAATCCACGACATTGAAAAAAAAGTGTACACGATTGTCAGTCTCTCAATCGTTAGATCTTGCTGGTATTATACCTCCAGTTATCTTGTGATTTTCATAAACAGACGTTCTTTTCTTGCGGTCTGACGCCGCCTTGACTGTCTTATACATTTCATTTTTTCTAATCTCATTCTGTCTCCAATATCTCTCCTGTTCTGCGTTTATACACCATGGCTATGAGTATGATGCCCCTTTCGTAATTCCTTGGATATCGCTATGATAGCCGTCGGACTTTATTCCAACAGTGGTTCTAGTTTACTGACATGTGACTCTTTATAGACCTTGATCTTTCGAACGGTATGGCATTTTTACCCCCCCCCCCGCAGGGACGCTTGATTCGACCCCTCCAATATCCCACCATGACAAACATGCTTTGAGCCGCGACGGCGGGGCAACACATGAAGTACCGAAAACTAACTCTGTATCGTAGCCGCCCTAATGAAGGATGACCAGGGCCGGCCGTTCATTGTTGTTAGAGAGTAAGTCTACATCACATGTTTGCGCATGGACAACAAGCAGCCCTAGAGTTACATGCTAAACTATTACATCCCTCTCTAGCCAGGGTAAGAAGAAGCGCCTTTCTGGCAACGAAGCCGTCAAGTCACACATTCTCGCTGCGCGGACAGTGGCAAACATTGTCAAGTCTTCTCTCGGTCCCCGTGGTCTTGACAAGATCCTGATCTCATCTGATGGTGAGATTACCGTCACCAATGATGGTGCTACTATTTTACAACAGATGGAGGTCTCCAACCATGTCGCCAAGCTGCTGGTTGAGCTGTCCAAGTCCCAGGATGATGAGATTGGTGATGGTACTACTGGTGTAGTTGTTCTGGCTGGTGCTCTGCTCGAGCAGGCTGCTGAGCTGATTGACAAGGGCATTCACCCTATCCGTATCGCCGATGGTTATGACCAGGCCTGCGACGTCGCTGTTGCTGAGCTGGACCGCGTTTCCGACACCATCGAGTTCTCTAAGAGCGACACTTCCAACCTTCTCAAAGTTGCGAAGACCTCTCTCGGCTCCAAAATTGTTTCCAAATGCCACGACCAATTCGCCAATATCGCCATTGATGCCGTTCTCTCTGTTGCTGATTTTGAGCGGAAAGACGTTGACTTTGACTTGATCAAGGTTGATGGTAAGGTCGGTGGCTCCCTCGAGGATAGCGTTCTTGTCAAGGGTGTTATTATCGACAAGGACTTTTCTCACCCCCAAATGCCTGATGAGATCAAGGATGCCAAGATTGCTATCCTGACCTGCGCATTCGAGCCCCCGAAGCCCAAGACCAAGCATAAACTCGACATTACTTCGGTAGAAGAGTTCAAGAAGCTGCAGGCCTACGAGCACGAGAAGTTTGTGGAGATGATTCAAAAGATTAAGGACACTGGTGCCAACATGGCTATCTGCCAATGGGGTTTCGATGACGAGGCCAACCACTTGCTTCTGCAGAACAAGTTGCCTGCTGTCAGATGGGTCGGTGGTCCCGAGATTGAGCTAATTGCAATTGCCACCAATGGCCGTATTGTTCCTCGGTTTGAGGACCTCAGTGCCGAAAAACTTGGTACCGCAGGTACTGTCCGTGAGATGTCGTTTGGTACTACCCGCGAGAAGATGCTGGCCATCGAGGACTGTGCCAACACTCGCGCCGTTACTGTTTTTGTCCGCGGTTCCAACAAGATGGTGAGTTTCGTGAACCGCAATAACCCTGATGGACTTGATGTAACTGACAACTTCTCCAGATTATCGACGAGGCCAAGCGCTCACTTCACGATGCTCTTTGCGTCGTCCGCAACCTTGTCCGTGACAATCGTGTTGTCTACGGTGGTGGTGCTGCCGAGATTGCTTGCTCTCTGGCTGTCGAAGATGCCGCGATCAAGACTCCTGGTTTGGAGCAGTACGCCATGCGCGCTTTCGCCGACGCCCTCGATGCTGTCCCCATGGCTCTTGCCGAGAACTCTGGCTTTAACCCCATCTCTACCCTCGCCGAGGTCAAGTCCCAACAAGCTAAGGCCGGTTCCGAGCTGCGTGGTAAGCTCGGTGTCGACTGCATGTCGCGCGGTAGCAACAACATGAAGGATGCTTTTGTCATTGACCCTCTCATTGGTAAGAAGCAGCAGCTCCAGTTGGCGACGCAGCTGTGCCGGATGGTCTTGAAGGTGAACAACGTTATTGTTTCCGGTACCGGTAATCAGGATTTCTAAACGGGGGCGGGCAGAGTGATAGGGATGGATAAATGGTTTTACATATCTGATATGAGTCAAGATATTTCAAGTACTACATAACTAATTTTGGGTGGGCTTATAGACTGGGGAGGATCTTTCCATGTGGCTTTTGGTATGCTGGTAGAAAATAAAAGGACATGGCACGATCCATGGATTTGTAAAAATAATTCAAAATCGGAAATCATTGTCAAGATTTACTCGTCCTGTTTTTGAAGTTGATTTGCATCAGATGTGTACTTGCCTTTTGGGGATGTGATACGAAACATTATCCGACTTGTCCAAGCAACGCTGCCGGCTCCACGACCGGTATCTTTGCTCAGTGGAAAAATCACTAACATCTACATAAAACCGAACTTCGCCTACATCAATCCCGCATTCCTATCGTTCTATAATCGCATGATTTGCTCCTCGGATACATATTTCATCCCGCCTCAATGACATCACCATGAACGCCACCTGCACGGCGCCGATAATTTGCAAATATTAGAACTTTTCAGGTTGCGTGGTGAGGTGGACAAACATGAATGGGGATATATGGTACGCGAGACACTGTTATCAAAATTATTTTCTTCTTTTTTTTGTGTGTGATGGCACATGATATACTTGATGACCAGTGGCCCTTCCTACATTTGAATATACCCTCTACCGCGAGTGCAGATTCGGGGAGCCACTGGGCGCATGGTGATTTATGGATTGTGTACCCGTCAAGAGATTGATAGATGGAAGGTAATGATATGATTGATGATGGTGGAAGTGGTGGAAGTGGTGGAGGTAATGGCGGTCGGCACCAAAGTGGTGTAGGGGTAGATTTTTGCAAACGCGTCACTAGATAAATATATAAATATGTACGTGGCTTGATGATGATTTGGGGCGCAAGTTGAGCCGGATGTGTGGAGTGGAGGGTGGAAGTTCCATGATGACGAAAAGAACACGATGTACAATATCTAAACCCACATCACAATTCTGTAATCTGATCATCTTCACTATCTGCACTCATCAGTCTATCATCTCACTCCACCTTTAATCCCATCATCACAGCCAACTCCTTCCGTCACGTGCCCACTCACATGACTCAACGCCATCCCTCCCCACGATAACTCTTTCCCCACAACCGCTTACTAGGGACTCCGCAATCCCAAGTCACAAGGCCGAAAAAAAATCGCCAAACCGCAAAAAGCAAGTTGGCGCGCATAAGCATCAACCGAACTGACGACGATGCACCGGGAATTATAAAAGCGATGAACTTCATGCAATCCAATGCAAATTTGAACAGTCACGATATCATTCAAAATGACGGGATTATTTGTATGTATGAATGAAAATTTATCTTTTATATACATGTATCGAAAAAGAAAAAAACTCAAACTTTTTTTCAGGTAGCAAAGCCAAGAAGACAACGATCGTAGTCGATGATAATGTATCAAACCCAAAAAAATATACCCAAATCCTAAAAGCCGATCCTAATGAACCCCAAAATAAAAATAAAAAAGAAAATGCGCAACAGACCGCAACCGATCATAACTGGCAAAATCCACAACACCACAATTGCATCAACAGCAACCGTTCAAAGAACAAAAAAAACATCATAACAAAGGATAGAGCAACGTCTGTACCGTGAACCATTGACGTAGTGTCTGGATGCCGCGAGGCATCGCCAACAGTAAACTCAAAAAATGCAACCATAAATACCACCAAGTACGCGACCCCATGGAAGAATGTAAACAGTATAGTACACGAGGGGAGCCTCCAAAAAGAAAGAAAATAAACAACTGTTCAAGCTTACCAGAAGCCGGTCAGAAGGAAACAGTGAGTTAACATGATAGTGTGATCAAGCCACCCACATCTGCTTACCATCCTTTGGTGTGGTAACCATCGGCCGCCTCCTTAGTGAAGTACCGGTTCCACTTAGCCTGGTCATCTTCGGCGGCTTCCTTGTTCATATAGGGAACATGCGGCTGCTGCTTAAGGTTCTGGACATCCATGGAGGTATGTCTGCGCTGAAGGACTGCATTCATCGTCTTAGTTTTTTGCTGTCTCTCCCAGAGCATGTGTCTGCGCAGCGACTCGGTCAACTCGGTGGCCAGCATATTGCGACGAGTAGTGCGAGGTGACAAAGCATTCGGGGCCGTAATGGGCTGGGCATTGGACCGATGAATCTCGCGGATAGCACGCAAGGGAGCACCGTTGTTGCTGTGGTTGTGCTGCTTCATCATCAAGCCATCATCAGAGCCCTCAGAGGGCTGGGTCTGCATCTGAGTACGCTGCATCTCGCTGAGGTTGGAGGGGCCAGCACCGCTGGGACCGTTGAAGTTGCGCACGCGATAGTGGAGCGCCGAAGTAGACTGGGAGGCGATACCACCGCCAAGTTTGCGCTGCTCCTGGTCATCACCGTTGAACATGAGAGTGATAAGGGAACGACGGGAAGGCAAATGGACCTTGGAGTCAACGCGCGCAAAGAAGGTGCGCTCGTCAACACTAGACTTGCCAGATTCCTCGTAAGAGTCTTCCCAATCGGAATCTTCATCAATAGCATCTTCATCGGCCTCCTCATCCTCGTCACTGTCGGTAGCAATAGCGTTGTCGTCGTCAGATTCGCTGTCGGAAGCGATGGCATTTTCGTTGCTGCTGCTGATAGTGTCGACAATGGCGCTGAAGGAGGTTTGCTTCTTCTTGGACAGAAGAGGGGGCGCAAGGTTTCCGCTCCGGGCTGAACTCTCTGCTGAAGAACCGCCAACCTGGAACATGCCACGCTTCTTAATAACTGGCTTGGGCATAAGCTTCTTGGACGCCTCAACGGACAGACTCTGGCCAGCTTCACTAGACGAGGCAGAGCCGCCGAAAGTGAACGTGGCAGTCTTGCGGGTTGAGTTCTTCGCAGTAATGGAACGGGGTTCGATGTTATCACCAGCGGGCAGGTTCATCCGGGGAATCGAGGAAGTCGAAGGGGAGAAGCCACGGATAACTTGAGTAGGACGAGGACCGAGAGTGGCGGAAGATTTTGCAGTAGTAGGGGCGGTGTTACGAGGGGGCGAAGCGATAGATTCGGTGGGGATGTAAGAAGTCGGAGGTACGGGCGCAAGAGTGATCGGGTTAGGAGACATGGTGTGGTTGGTAGTCAAATTGGTTGAAGAGACAGGGTTGGTGGAGTGGACAGACAGCTGAATCATAGGAGTGGGATTGGGGACGGGCGCAGGCGCAAGTGAAGGAATATGGGGGAGAGCCGTCAAGGGCTTCTTCTCTGAGATGATGGAAACAACCATCTTCTCAAAGTCATCATGCTTGCTCTGAGAGTTGTCGCGTAGGCAGGAATCTTCTCTGTGGATCTGAGGCTTGAAGTCGAGAGTCGACTCAGAAGAAAGCTCAACAGCGTCTTCGTCAACAGCAGAGTCGACACTGCCGGAAAGCTGCGGGAGGTCAGAGAGTTTAGAGTCGTGGCGGATTTGCTTGGGGGCCATTGTTGAAGAAGTCAAGCTGGTGTTACTGGCAGAAGGAGACAGCGTCTTTCTTTGCCACAAACGCCAACTCAGATTCTCCAGACGACGACCTTGTTCTACTGAGGGAGCACATCTTGAGAAGACTTTTGAGGCATGTTAGTCTATGATTGATTCATATAAATGGCACAAGCTTATGCTTGAGAAAAAACATACCGGTCCAAATATAGAACAGGCTCTCTGGGTTAGCAGTATCAATCTTACGGATTGCGTTCGCATCAACAGTCAATATATGGGTATCCAGAGAGGGAGCCATGATGAAGTTTTGCTCGTTGTGAGCGTAAAGGTGTTGATTTTTCAGGAATGATAGCTCGAGGGCGATTACTGGACGACGGTGGCCGACTACAAACAACAGGCGGGACTCTGGCTGTGACAGAGAGTATAGGAAAGATTCTCAAGGTCTCGGTGGGAAAAGAGGTGAGAGACAATGAGATTGAGGCGCCAGACGCGGAAGAATGGATTACAGTATAAGGTGGAAGCGTGCTGTGTTGTTTCTTTGATATTGGTCGACGGACGATGTGGTAGGTAGTGTTGAGGTTGACTTGGGATCAGAGAGACGGGTGATGCTCAGGCGGATGGTGACGAGGCGGTCAAAGGTTGCCAACAGATTAAGTTTATGGAAAATTTATTGAAGAAAACAGACGATTTCAGTCAAGATACAAACTATGTACAATGTAGTAAAGCCACAAGCACTTGGTGCTTTTCACAAGACAGACGATATTGTTCAGATAATTATATAAAAATATCAAAAACGGAGAAGGAACGAATTCTTTTTCTTTCAGATCCGGGTTGGGTGCTCTATCCTCATTATAACAAACATCTGTGACGGGACTGGTCGAAGTTCCTTCTCTCTTTCAACCAGGAAAGCAAAGGACAAGTTGAGGAGGCGTGAGTTTAGCGATTCCCCGGCCAAATCCTGTTCCTGCCAAAAACCTCTTTTATTCCTCAAAACATTTGTATAGTTGATCAGAGCCCTGTCAAGGAAAGGAAAGCAACAGAATTGCCCAATCCATACATCCATCCATTCATCTATCCATCCATTAGTGTGGGGGAGAGAAAATGAAAATGGGAAGGGGCCTGCGTTAGCGTCAAAGAAAACAATGCCAGCCACCTGACCTGTATTTTTCCCTCTCAGAAGGCTCATGTACCCTGAAAAACACATTCATAACAGGGCCTGCGACGCCTGCGAGCTAGGCTTGTTACAGTTATGGCTTTGTGGGGTTAACGAGCAGTTGAGAAACGGACATCCTTGGACAGAAAGGGAGGTGTGGCTCTAGCCTGGCGTCAGCCAGGGACAAAGCGACAGCAAAAACGAGTCACGCGGTGCTTTTTTTTTTTGGAAATTTTTCTGTGCTGCGTTGGTCAATGTTGGATATTTGCAGTCAACTTGTTTGTTCAGCAAATCTGCAGCGGCGATCCCCAAATCAGAGACAAAGTCTCATTCATTGAAAGAAAGAAAGAAAAGTGCAATCATTCTACAACTTCCTGTTCAAGTATCGAGGCTTTACCAAAATTTCCGCTTGTTGTTGAAGTTGCCCACTGTCTCAACTTTTGGCAACTGCCGAATTTGGTGCTCAATGCCCCTATTATCTCGGTGCTTGCAACGAAGGTTGAACCAGATGTCGTGATGGAATGACATGCTCTGCAGAAGCCCCATCAAAGCTGGAGGTGTAAATAGCTGTCGTTAAGTTCGGCCTATGACATTCTCAGCTGCTCAGTCGGTACTATTGTTTTATAAGCATCGAATGGCGTGGTTGATGATGACATTCCAAAGAGTTCGTGTAGTTTCCCAAATCCGGTTATGGTTGACTATACGACGGCAAGTGATGGCTTGCTGATTACAACAGCGCCGGCATGTCACATGACGAAGATGCTGTTCACCTTCCAAATTTCATTATAATGATATCAACAGCAGATCGGCCACATGTCTAGAACGGAAAATAGCGTTGTCCCGGAAAATCTGCTCAATAAGGACCAAAGTAACCCAATATGCCCCGACTTGGGCTAGATCGATATTTTAATAGTGGCTCTTGTTTCTTAGACATTGTAAATAGATGACTTGCGATGGGGTAACGCGGTTGTGAAAAGTTTTTACTTTCAGCTTGATCGTCATCACCACTTATCACGGTAACTTCTTCTATATATATCTCCAGAATGCTTTCAACAAGAGCCTCTGCTCCCTTTGTTCTTTATCATATGTATTTAGGTTCTTGCCGTGACTAGGTCTGATGATGCGTATATTCCATTCTGTCCCAGCCTCGCGAGCGCCGAAGCTCACCAGCTTATCAGCATCTATATAACGTGTGCCCCGGGAAAAAAAAAAAGCTTATTGTCACCACGACTCCAACTCGTGGATCTTCTCTCGGCTCTATTTTCATATGTTTTTCCATAAAGGGAATTCAGTCGATTGTAAAATATAGTTGGAATTAAATAAATTGCAGCTTACCAACATCCTTAGCGTTGTCGTTTAAGCCGTGCCACAGCTCCAGAGCTCTGCGGCGTTTACTTGATTTAATTGGGGGTTTTTTTAATCATAATTCCAAAATACAGTCGTGACCACATGACACTTTTTTGTTCCCAATTGAGGTACAGCCTGCATCAAATATGGAAAATCCATCACAATCAGGAGCAAGGGACATCAGGGAACGGCACCCGATATCCGCCATTATTTCAATTAATGATAAAAAAATAAAACCATTATGGCTATTTAGATGAATATTTAGATGTTTAGGTATATGTGCACAGAACATCAACCATCGTCAACTGAGAGTTTGAAATCAACTCAACACGTGGACCTGTTAACATTTATAAGAACAATGCGCCGTATTACATAGTCTTGTTAGTTTAGTTTCGTCCACCTCTTAGTGTTGACCTCCAATATCGTGACAATCAGTACCAGCAGACAAGGCTCACAACTTGCTCCTTCCGCCAGTATCGACACCTTGTCTATATACTTGACATGACATCATCATATACATATAAACCTCAACCTATAGTGTAGATGTAGTCATTCCCTGCATGACGATTGGCGTGATTCTTCGAATGCCGACTGATGATCGTGTGGTCAAGGCCAAGCGCTAGTGCATTTATGCAGTGTTTTTTATTTTGCTTTTTTTACCTCCTAACAAAATGCCTTGTTTCTGTCTCCAGCGCCTTCTTCGGTCTATTGTTGACATATTCGTAATATCACCGTTCACTAAGATTTGATCCCATACGCCTCTTTCATGCTGTCATTTCATTATATTGTCAGTGGAGGGCAAGCCTATATAAGCTCTTTCTCTATATTTGATCTTTGACGTGGCCCGGGAGCAGTCACGAGTTTGAATGCATGGCTCCTTTGAGACTTGCAGACCAACGAGGGCCATCGCCACCGACAACAGTAATGAGATATCAAATGAACCATGACATATCTTTAAGCTTAGGGGGATAATTCTTGTTTTTGTTTTTTTTTTTTTCCTCATAGCTCAACAGTCTGTTGATGATATATGTAAAACATCAATCGCTGGACGAGGCAACTGCAAGAAGCCGGTGTTAATTGAAAGTGCAAGAGTTTCACAGCGACATTCGCATTGTCACGTTTCTCCAATCAAATGAATATTATTGTACAATATACATATATACTTTGTATCCGATCGGAACTTGATCTGACGAGCCATGGTAAACAAGTAAATTGGCCAAGCTATAGCTGGCTTTGTGTCTGAATGCGACTTGATCTGTGACCTATGTGGGTCCCGTGCGATGCAGGGTGCAAGTCAGTGAAAGAGAGGGGGAATCATGAGTTTTTTTTGTCTGTCTGTCTGTCTATCCTGGCTAGGGACTAAGTGTCTTCTCTCTCTCTCTCTCGGTGAATCTCTTGGTTTACTGGCCGATGCAGTTCGGTTGGCACCATTAAGGATGCTGGAGATATGACGATAGTGGTTAGGAGTTAGCGATGAGCAGCATTGAGGCAATGGAGCAGAGGGGGAAGAGGAACAGATGCATCAGGCTGTATTTGATTGTGCCGCCCTGGTGCTTCGCAATGGCCTAATTGAGATTGATGATGTTTGTGTCTATGTAGATGGAAGAGATTTGGAGTATGGAGATGGATTTGTCTGTTCACACGCCTTGTCTATAACAACATCAACAAAAAAACGTTACCATGGGGCTGTAGTAATGAATAATCTCCATGACGCACGATATTGATGTCATAAGCTATATCTTGCCACAGAAATCCATTATCGTGTAAATGACATAGGATAACCAGTAGGGTTAATACAAAACAGGATTAACAACACGCTCCACCTCACTTTATTGGCCCAAAATTAAAGTTGTCATTGCTCTTGTGAGAGAGATATTCGTCTGTTGACACCCCATAGCCTGCCATTGTACCAACTCAGTTGCCCTCCATTTGGACCAGAAAGACAGCTTTGTTCAAGCGCCTGAAGATCTTGACACCCAACAGACGCCTAACTTGTGTTCATGTGGTCTTATTTCCCCAGATATATGATAATAGGGAGGTGTGTACTATTTTTTGTTCCAAACAACCATTTTGGGACAATAATAGCAGGGGCAATTTATAAATATAGACACAGAAATCATTGAAATATACGCTGGCCTTTGATGTATTATGATGCAAGCTTCAATATCAAAATTGTAACTGTTGATTCAATGTACCAGAGATTCAGACCACTCCTGAATAACATTCATGTTGATATATTCATCCTGCTTAACAAGCACGGCATCACAAGACAACGGATTGGATTAACAAATGCGTTTGTAAGCGCCCATCACATCACTAAAGTCTGTTTTCATGTATTGTTCTAAGAAACACAGAAATAAATAAAAAATAGAAAAAAAAAAAATAAACAACAGGTCAAGTGATGCATCAATAGTTGATCAACAACTGCCATGATCGACCAACGCAAGAAAGGGGGGAAAAACATTGTTATCTGATTATCACCTGTACAAGAATGGCCAACGCGGCTGCAAAGTCCAGATTTTACCAAGTGCTTTTACAAGGGAATGGATTTGAACATGTTTAAATTCCAGTTTAGATTCAATGGTTTAGTTGGAGGAGACGGGTGCGGGCCGTGTTTGGACAAACGTAGAAGCGGCAGATCGGATTGACTTTCCATCAAACATGGTCGGTTTGTGGCTGTTGTATCAATTTTTACCGTGATCATCTAAGAGTTAGGTTATATCTCTGTGGTTCTTTATTCAGAATTTGATGAAGTCAAATACTGGAGATCGCCACTATTGAATCTAGACTCGTGAATAATTAGTGACCAATTGGATAAAAAAAAAAAAATCAGGCTGTGGTATCCAAATTCACATGGTAATCATCTCACAGATTAACTGTTTCAACCCTTTACTCAATACAAAACATCCAATCGCAAACAGACTCTTTTGTCTCTTGTTAAAACACACCTCCACACAATCCCACATAAATATATAGCTTCTGTAACAACAGGGTGGAGTATCCATATTCAGGCAAAGCTGAATTCTCCCATGTCTCTCCTCCGTCCAGATACTCATCTACTAAGGGACAATCGCTTGCGGTTCCAGATTTTGAACTGAGGCCCAGTGGCGGGCGAGGACACGTGAGGTGCGGTGATCGGTGAAGTTGGCTAGGGAGAGTTGTTTGCCTATTGTGTGCGGCGTTTGGAATGATTGTTGTGATGTAAATCCATTATGTTATTGAGAGACGAACTTGATGTTCGCAAAGGCCAGAAGTTATCTTCAATACGAGTTAAGAGACTGCGTGTGTATCGCAGATGGTGAAAACAACTGACCTTTAGAAATTACTGATGTCTCAGTGGCATAATATTCGGCATAATAGGCCAATAAGCTTTAACAATGCCATAAATTTTACCCCAAAAAAACAACATCCACACTTCTAAATCAACACCATATTGACTCGATTGAAGGGCCCTCCTCTTGTCCCGGTTAGTGCCATATAGAGCCACACACCTACACACCCACCTTACAAACACGGCTGATCCCAGTCCCGCTTCCCCGTTTCCTGTAACAGCCCGCACTGTAACCCTCCGTTGCCAAATAAAATCGCAACGGTATCCGTTTTTGACTAATGAATGGTTCCGCAGTTGAGCCGCTGAGTCAACAAGTCCTTGTAATATAAAATGTAAATGATACAATTGTAACTTTGCATCCGCATAGTTTACTGGAGAGGCTTGATGGTGGATTTGAGTTGCTTTCAAAATCACGGTATTTTAAACGATCCTCTTCAAATTACTCGCCTTTTATATTTACAACGATGAACTCTTAGCATCTAAAATATAGCCCCCATGATCTCGCAGTCCTGCGATATTTCGACGATATATCGATGAAGCCCACTCCTATGCAGCCCTCATTGCCCCTTTAACCCCATTTAACCCTGTCGATAAATAACACCACCCCCCCCCCCCCCGACTCTTTTTTTCTTTATATATACCAGCATCTTCTCTGTACCCCGGCTTTTCTGTGCTTGTTCACCACGTTCTGGTCTCTGCTTCTTTTCCAACCTCCCTCAGGATTCCTTCATACATACGTGCCCAGGGTCTTGTACTTTCTGAGAGCAACTCTCGTAATCCGTCCACTTGCTTCCTGACCTGATATAGCCACCCGTCATCCGCTTCTCAATCTTCTTTACTTTACATCCTCTCTCATTCTTCACCTTCACCACTATTCACCAGCAGTACTCGCTGCCAACAAACACAACAAAGATGACCGTCGCCCGCTCCCTCTCCGGCTCCTTCAGCCGCGTCATCAACAAACTCCGTCTCTCCGGCTCCTCCTCCCGCAAGTCCTCCACCTCCAGCAACGGCTCTAGCTCCTCCCTGGGCTCCCTCACCAACATCCTCAACTACACAAACCGCCTCTTCCGCAAAAAGCGTTCCGTGGACCCCCGGGAAATTATCTTGACGCCGGCGCACATGGAGCATCAGGCTATTCTTAACCAGTTTTCGTGGGCGGAGGCGACAGCGGGGGAGTCGCAGAATCGAAATTTGTATGGGTACTCGCCGCGCAACTCGTGCGATTCGTCCATTCCGAAATAAGTGAAAGACTTTGCTTTTATGCAGACAGGACTTTTACTCTGTCACCTTGGGTCATGGTTTCATTCTTCGGAAAAGGTCTTTCAAGATACACTCCGGATTCACTCATTATTCTGCCCTTGTTTTTTTTTTCTCTTTACTCGCAACCAGGCCTGGCGCGCTACCATTCACATGCGTCTGATATCACGAAACCTGGTTCCCACATAGCATGCAATCAGCCTCTATTTTGCCTGGTCCTGTTGCATGCACTTTCACATGCATCGGCTCCACCATCCCGTCATCATCATCATCATCAATTTCACGCTTTACGACATCATTAATTCATTCATTTGCATTTCGTTAACTTTTATATGAACCCAACGACCCCTTTTGAAATGACCAGAACGCACGCCTATGCACTTTTTTGTCTTTTCTCTTTCTCCTTTTTATGTCCCTATAATGCATGTACAATGTCATTAATGACCTTTTCCTATTCTTTCTGTCTTTTTCATAGAGATCTTTTTTTCCTTTAACCTATTAAAAAGTCTTTGTTTCTTACGCTTTGTAACTCACCTCCAGGCTCCCTCATTGGCCGTCTCCAAGTCACGTGCTGACAACCATTGAGTTGACATCTTTGCTGTACCTGCAGCCCACATTGATGAGTTTATTGCCGGTGCCTTGGTTGAAGTGCAATGCAGCCAAGATAAATCCTGTTTTTTTTTTCTAATTTTGGCACGGACAATTGGTCATCGGCTCGCGCGGGCGTTTCTGTGTCTTTATGCTTTCTTTTTTCTGCGATGGTACCATTTCGGCATCGGCGACATGCGACTAGCGGTGATTACGCCCTTTGTCGATTTTTCAGCTTGAGACCATGAAGGATGTATTTGCTAGCGGACATCTTCGTTGTTGCGAACGTTGCACCGTAGTGATGTCATCTACCTTATGACTTGATTATTATTTTGTCTTTTTGCTTTGCTTTTTTTCCGATTCAGGATGGGGGAGGCGTTTTATACACTGGATTTAGTCTTTTGTCATGGAACCTTATCTTGGAGCAAGATAAACCATCACTGGACACAACTATATACACTGGCGTCAGTGTTGGGGGGGCAGACGGCGGAAAGCTATAGACAGAACACAGCTCGTGCTGTAATTGGAATAATATCTGTAGACCTTGAGTTATCCATCGTCATTGTCAAGATACACACATGTGATCTACTGGTTGTTTGCAAATGATAGGCAAGATGAGGAGGGCGGGCCCGGGTTTAGTATCAAACAGGGCAATGCTTGATTGATGATGCATGTGTTCAATATTCGTCGCCCGCCGTGATTCAGAGTCAAACTCGGAATTAGATAAACATTTTCTTAGGTCGTTTTTCGCAACTTTGCGGACTTTTTCAGACTTTCAAGGTTCCCGAACACTTTCGTTCATAATTGTTACTGATGACAACATTCAAAGTGACGACAATCAATATAAGTACACAAAAACAACCATTACAAACACAAAAAAAAAAAAGATTTCACAGAAATTAATTGCAGAAGGCTCCGTTTGAATCGTCAAGATCCTGCACTCAAAGATTTCTGCGTAGAATTCACTCTCGTCCATCGAGCGCAAGACATAAACAAACGTCCATGTCCTTTGGTAAAATACGCTCGTCCAGCTCAAGATCTAGGCATTGAAGATTTGGAAAAAAAAAAAAAAAAAAGATAGACCGAGCATGGCACAAGACAGGGAGACGGGTGATGTCTCCAAAGAGTATATACGCTTATGCGTATTGTGATGGAATCAACGAGGAGATGTCGTTTTCCCGAGCTTCAGATTGGAAGCAGTGTCAATGATTCAAAGTCAACGTATAGTGTCTGGTGTGATGAAAAATGATAACACTTATAGCATCCTGAAAGACAAAAATCGCCTAACTCCCGCAAAATTTCCCCAAATAACCCCACGATAAAAGCGGGTCCAATCACGTGATACTATTATTCCCGACAGCTGCCAGACGCTTGCGGTAAAGTTGCGCTAGCCAGCTGTCAAGCCTTAGAAAGGACGCCCCGGCAAGACCAGCCAATCAGGACCATGAATTTATGCTTTTTATTCTAGATATCTTCCTTTTTGGGATTTACAATGGGTGGGTAAGGAATTGGCGTGTGTTTGGTGGGGGAAGATGAGTGATTGTGAAGATGGTACCGAGGGTACGGGGTTTGGATGAGGGTTGTGTAGTTGGTATAACATGTAATGGAAGATATAGATGTGGAATGTTATCTGGTTGATTTCAACATGATATTTGGTTGGTCAATCATCAATATGGCGGTCAGTAAGAGGGAAAGTGGACCTCCAAAAACGAACTATGGAGAGCCCGATATAGGTCTCTAGTTTCTATATACTAGACTTACTTTCTACCACAGCACAACTTGACATACAAGCTAACCTGCCCCGGCAGAATCCGCATCAACTTCATCTCCATTGCAGCACATTCCTCAACGACATGGCAACCTGCGTCTTTGCGCCTAGCCCATCCAATCCAACCCCTTGCCCCCTGACTTGACAAGTCGCGCAGACCACCTCGATAAACTGCATGATGTCAACATGAAAAAGGCAAAATAAATGATCAATGAAACTCTTCCGAAAGCCTCGATATCTCCCCTTCCTGTTCCCTGAGGAATGCTATTCCACTACTGAATATATAGACATGACATCAAGGTTATTTAGAAACCATGACGCTGAATACCACTATTAAAACTTGAACTTTCTGTCCCTGATCGATTGACTACATATGTATATGCCACCGCCTCCAAAAACCCTAGCAAGCCACCCATACCACTTCACAAACGTCCGTCCGTCCACAGACCGTCCACCGCTCTTCTCAGTTACTATCCACATTTCTCCCCTCTGTACATCTCTTCTATCTCTCCCCTCCACCTTGCCAAACCACACCACCATCACTAGTCTTGACCTCCGTCTGTTCCTTCCTCTCCCATCACCAACCTGCCAACTAAATAGCATACACGGAAATAGGCAGTTGCCGACTCTGTTCATCGTGACTTCCCAGTGTTTCCTATCCCCATAAGATAGATTCACAGGAAAGGTTGTATGCAGGTTTGGTCCTGCCTTATGTAGAAAGGCACCACGTATGTGTGCACAGAGTGGAAACTCCAGAAGCCAAACGAGACAAAAGAATCTGTTTGACGAGTCAGTGGTGGTGAGGATGATACTTACTTAATATTGGGTGTCTAATACATGCTCGGATTTTGTTGAAGATATATAGCTTGTCACCACTTATATATTATCGACACCGACCACTTAGTTTCATTTTTTGTTTTTCTTCTTCATGGTTTGTTATTGATCACAATCTCTTTAAATTTGGCCGAGGTTCTCGGAGGTCATTGGTGTGCCGTTACACCTCGACAATCATCACCATGATCGAACTTCCATTTGCAAAGGCCCCGGTACCACCGGGTATGCCGTCCTTATTGACCAGATTTGGCACCCTGGTGCTTTGGTTAGTGTTGTTTCGCACAGTGATGGAAGCCATTTTTTTGGGTACGTCATACCACAGCTTCAAGCAAACATTTTCTCTCGACGTCAGACGTATACCTGAAAGGATCCTCCCGAAGTTTTTTCCTCCCACCTGGGAATCTTCCAATAGTTTGCAAAAAGTTTCCCGATCCGATCTTCCTGTCATACAAACATTGTCTTGTCTCTCCCGCATCAGCAAATCATCTACCTCCCAATCCACCTACAAACCCCTCATAACACAGACAGGATCTACTTGATCTCTTCCGAATCATCAATAGTGCCACAATCTAACATCCACTAGTCAACACAAACAACCAAAATCTCTGCACCGGAATCTTCACCGGTGGCTCCTGGGACGCCCTGGCCACCCCGCTCACATACTGGAATGCTCCCGACTGCACATTGCACGAATACACGCGCGAAAACGTTGCTAGTTGTTTCCGCAATGACCGGATTGTCTTTGTCGGGGACTCGACAGTCCGACAGTTGTACTGGACGACCACAAATCAGCTGAACCGCTACCAACAGGAGATGGCCCTGTTGGATTTCTACTCACAGGTAGACAAGACGCAGAATCTCAACATGACATTAGAAGGCGTCAAGATTGAGTATATTTATGATCCCTGGATGAACTCGACGATCATGAAGACGGTGGTCAGTGAATATGTCGGAGGCCAGAGACCAGCTTTATTAGTCCTGGGAACGCCGGGTTTGTGGGCAGCGAGACATTCTGGGGAGAGGTTCATGGAAGTCTTCAAGCTGGGTGTCAACAACATCCGTCCCACTCTAGACACCAACATTCAAGACTACGCCTTTGCCCGCAACTGGCCATCACATAAAGATTTCACCCACGCAAAGCCCACTGTCGTCATCATCCCGCCGGCCACGCCTTTCCAACCCCTGCTGACCCCTCAACGCAGCATTGGCTTGACTCCCGAGAGATTCGAGGCAATGTATGAGGTCCTCCGAAACCTACCACCCAAAGAGCAAGATCACGTATTGTGGTCTATGAATGAGATGATGGTTGCTGGTGGTGAAAAGGCGTACAATTTTGACGGGCTCCATGCGTCGTGGCAAGTACAGAATGAGGTGATGTCGTTGATTGTTAGCCCCCGGTGTAATTCTGGGCTTGCTTGGGATTCTGATCGGTTGTCTCCGACGTGCTGTGTCATTTCGCCGACTCACCGCTATCTCTACAACGTAATCTTTGAGATTGTCTGTGTCATTGCCTTTGTAGCCATGGGTGCAAGACCCATTGAATTCGCTAGCAAAGGCCAGTTGGCTCTCATCACGGGAATCGGAGCTAATGTCCTCGGTGGCGTTGGATATGCGGTGATGCTGGATAGATGGCCGATACTGTACAAGTTGCCCTTGCTCTCGTCCGTGATTCTACCGTTGATTCTGATAGTAGTTCTGTGGACGACAATGGCCTGGGTGCGGGCGCCGCTCGAAGAGAATTTGGAGAAGGGGCACGATGAGCCGGTGTTTCTATCAAGGAGTCAGACGGATGGGATCAAGGGATTCTTGCAGGTGGCCATTATCATGGCTGGACTGTGTGATTCCAAGTTGTTGTGGATTTATAAAGCTGAGCGGCTAGCAGGGTCAATCTATGTCTTCCTGTCTGTGTATGGACATAGCCTGTATTTCTTCAGCAAGAAGGATATCTCGTGGTCTCGCTTTTGGGAGATCCTAGTCCGCCTCAATGCCCTCAATCTGACTTTGAGTGTTGCCATGCTGACCGTTTCCACGTGGCATCCCCTCGAGATCTCCTTTTGGTTCACCATCACCTTCCTCACCTTCCGCATCAAGTCATCCATGAACCAAAACATCTTTTCCTTTCTTTTTAAACTTATTATTGCCTTCTGGATCATCCAAGTCCCCTTGGTCTCCTATATTTTCAACTCACTCGGTCGCTCATTCTTTGCTTACGTTGGTCTCTCTGTTAATGTCCCCCGCATACAGGCAGCATTAAACCTCCACAAACTCATCCCCTTCCCCGCCATGCTACTTGCCTGCATCACCAACCGCGTCTCCTGTCTGCGTTCCCACACCGCTAAACCCAACACTGGCATCGCTGGATCCGCCGCCGACGACCTCGATAATGTCCTCGTCAACCTCATCATTGACCCTTCCATCAGGTCTAACCAGAAATCTTACTTTTCCCACTTTATGACGGGTGTCTTCTCGCTCACTTTCGGCTGGTCCCTATATCTTTCCTTTGCACCCTGGATTCTCCATAGTGTCTCGGAGTTCGACTTTTGGTGGCCATTTGTGAGTTTGCCAATCGTTTGTTCCTTGGTGTATCTTCGGAATTGTACAGCCAGGATGAAGGGTTTGAGCTTTCCGAGGGCGGCGGCGGTCGGGAAGGTGGCGTTGGAGGTGGCTGTGTTGAAGAATCATGTGTTATTGGCCGAGAATGGGACGGGATTGGTGAGCTTTGTAAGGTATGGGGGCGGGTGGGGGTTTATTGTGATGGAGGGAGTGCAGATAGTTGTATTTATGGGGGGATTGCTGTATGTATCAGGGTTATGTCGGATAGCGATACGGGGAAGTTGCTAGACTTTAATGAAGAAATCATGGGCGTTACGTCATAGAATACACTAGAATGTTTGGATAACAATTGAAAAAGAAAAATATTGTAGAGATCAAGAGATAAAATTCCCATATGAAACATGACGGGGGAACAAAACACATCTATGAGTATATATGTACGACCAACAAAGACATCGTGGGTATATGAGGAAACACAACACCAGGAATGACCTGAATGCCAAAAGAAAAAAAATAAATGTATAACAAAAAGGGGGGGGGAAAGTAAATGGGTAGGTATAGGAAATTTATGTAGATAGGGGCGCAAGTATTCGATATAGAACACCATGGTCACAATATTGAGGACATCGTGAAAAAAAGGAAAAAATTGGACAAAGGAGAGGAATCTACCGGATGGTAGGATAGTAATACAAAAGGAAACGAGTGACGGGAAGGGAAGAAGGTTGAGAAGGGTAATAAAGATAGAAGCAATAAAAAAGAGAAAGCTAGTCATCAATCATTACAAAGCACACAACACCCAAGACATATTCACACCAACTCACTCTCTTTTCCACTGCGTCTGCGTTGTCGACCAACCTCCAGTGGCCCCCACCATATCCCACGGAACCTCCCCATTCCCCGTCATGTCATCTGCTCCAAAGCTCGTCGTAATATCAAGCCCGTTGAACATCTGAACATTTGTCCAGGTCCCCGCCTGCTGTTGGTCACTGGGTCCAGACATGCCTGACATGGGCATTTGGCCCATAGGCTGCATGATGTTCGCAGGTGCCTGGTCCATGTCGATGAGCGGGCGATGAGGCAGCGGCATCGTGAAGGTTGCTTCGGTGTACTGAGAGTCGACGAAAGTGGGAGTGGGGCCTTGCGAAGTGGGAGAAAAGGCCCATGTATCAGAGGGAGTGTTGGAAGATGGAGCTCCAGTAGAAGCGGCGCTTATCGAACCAGACATCGAGGAGGCACTGATGGATCCACTGGTCAGGGAGCCGGGAGTCATCATGGAAACATTATTGGGGACTGAGGTGACTTGAATGTGGTTTTGCATCTGAACAGATTGGCGTTGGACTTGCTGGACTTGGGGTACTTGTTGTTGAGGCATCTGTTTCTGTAGCTGCTGAGGTTGTTGCATAGGATGTGATTTTTGTTGATGCAATGGTTGGGTAGGTGGTTGTTGCTGCTGTGAAGTAGTTTGTTGGTTATGCAGCATGCTTCTTGGCTGATTTGACATGCTATTGGCATAAAAGACAGCCTTTTTTTCTTGGGCCTGATTATGCAGTTGGCTTTGTGCCGGAGATCCACCCTGCTTGGACCGATGCTGGCCCGAAACTTGTCGCTGTTGCTGAGCTTGTGTCTGTGACTGCTGTGACTGTCTGGGGATTGATCCCTGTCGAGGAAATAGGGTTGTTGGATTGGAATGAGGTGACATTCGTGAATCCGAAGATGCCGGGCTGGAAATCTCCACCGAGCTCTCGTGTAATCGTTGCGAACTGTTGCTATACATAGACGTGACCTGGTCATCTTCTGAAAGTTCATACACAACGCCAGTCCTAATAGTACCGCCGCCGAGAGGAACGTACTCTGATGGCGATAGTCCGTTATTGGAGTTGGAAACAACAGGCCCGTTAAAGGGAACACCTTGCACGATCTCGGAAGCGTAAAGCTTGCGACCTCTCGAGATAAGAGGAACACTAGCAGTAGTCCCGGAAAAAGCGAACTTCTCAATGGCAGCATGCGAGATGTAGTTACGGAGATGATGACGTTCAATCTCTGAGCAAAGCTGTTGCAAGAATGATCTCGTAATGATATGATCGGCAGCCAAGCGTTCCATGGTTGACAAAATAAAGTAGAGGCGGTCCAGATCGTCCGGCGCAAGCATAACGGGTGAGGAGTCGCGTAGGTGGTAGACGTAGACAGAAGCAGCGCAAAACATCGAAAGAGCAATCAAGGGAGACTTGTAATTGTTGGCGTGGAGGACATTGCTGGCAGTTTTCATCAAAGCCACTATTTCTGCTGCAGAGTCAAGAAGTCGTCTTTCACTGTGTTGTTTCATGCCTTGTCCAAGATTGTGCTCATTGATGCAGTCAACAGCTTGATGGTGAAGGCAGATGATCCCGGCATAGAGATGAAGATTCGTATGGACAGCTGAAGGATCGGTGATGTTGTCCGGTAATCGTAGTTGTTGGGGTAAGAACTTGAAGGCATTGTTCAACGTAAGATCAAGCTCGTTGTGGCGAGCCCAAAATGGGCCATTAAGATCGCCAGGGTTGTCGTTTGGTGTCGGTCTGTTAACATGTCGAAGTATAGCGTTGAAGAGGTAAGCGATAACGACGGCACCGGAAAAAGTCGAATATGCAGCACCAGCAAGGGCATCGTTTAACATGGGCGTCATTTCTTCATTTCCTGCAGTAAAAGCCTCTTCTGAACATGGTAGTCGGGTGCCGATATCTTCCGAGTTTATTAGACCCGGCCAACCAGTTGACAAACTAGCGTGACTGTCAATGCAGTATGCAGACCAAAAGGTCCGTCTTCTCTCCTCTGACTCGACCCAACCGGATGATGACGCCAGAACCGGGACAGACCATTCCTGTTTGGAATCCATTCTATGCAGTCCCATCATCTGAACAAGCCTGATGCATCGCGCACTACTCATAGCAGCACGGGTAAATTGTAGTGAACGAGCCTCCTCCGTGGCTATCAACACCCAAGCCTGGGCATGACCAAGAGTAAGAAAGTGTTCACCCTGTCCCTTCATCTCATCGCGCTCTGCATACTGACGAGCACGGCTGTAAAAGAACTCATGATATTGTGAATACTTGGGGTGCTCATGGGATGCATTTGCCCATATAGCATATTGAAGACACAAGGGTGGTCGACGATGGGGAGCCGAATAGTAAGCCTCTCGGTAGCGGCCTGGGTGGACAACAGGAACAAAGTAGTAATGACGGCCAAAGTAATATTCGTTTCTATCAGTATAAGGTTAGATTAGAGACCTGGGCAGACATGAACAATAAACTTACAATTCCTCGAGAACGTCACTAGAAGGCAAAGGTTCAAACATTCCTTGTTCCATAAGCTCCCGGCTCGGTTGACCGGCACGACTGAACAAGGCTCCATGGCCCAGGTGCAGGTCATCGTCGTAGTCGAATTCGCTCGTATGTGACGGTCTATTTGAGTTGTGGAGTAATTCCTCAACTTGAGCTACAGTGAGATAAGGTGTTAGTCAATGCATTCCCATAAATATACAATGATGTACATAATGGGATGCCAGCCAGAGTCCAGATGCATGTTTGTCAGGCAGATACTATATGCAACTTTCTTTTTTGTGGTAGACCCAGTTCACGCAGTTAAGAACAGTATGACGACACATATTGCATGGAACTCGGGTTCATCCATCATTACATCAGTCGCTCCCCACTAATCTGATAAACGCTTGATAGCAAATGCGAAGCCTGATGTAACACCAAATTTGAGGCGTTGGTACAACGATAAAGCTCGCACAAAGGTTGTTGAATTTTTGCACGCCTCCCTCTGTTGATAAATTTCCGAGTAGCCTTGATTATAAAAATCAATGCTCAATATCAATGGCTGTACATTGCATACATAAGAGCATACCCTCTGCGACTGACTCTGCCGCCGAAGATTTGTAGACCATATCGATAACTGAAACTCTATTCCCCGTATCTCTACCGAATGCTTACCTAGTCTTGCTTCCAGCTCTTTCACATTTCGACGTCGGACTGCAGGTCTTCTCCGTGATGGAGGATATATACACTCAGTATTGCCCTTAACACATCTCGTGCAAGCCGGCGGTATCCGGTCACAGCGCAACTTCCGGGCTCTGCATGCAGTACATGACAATGGTTCCAGCGACTGAGAGTCTTCAAAGTATGCCGTAGACGAATGTTGCTGTGTATTTGATTGAGATGGCGGTTGTGGTACCACGGGTTGCATCTGAATAGGGCCTTGTGGTAGTGGCTGTTGACCAGTAAGATGGACCTGTTGAAATTGTTGTTGGGTAGCTTGTATAGCGGTATTATGTACTGGTATTTGTTGTGGTTGTTGAAGCTGCTGTTGCTGTTGGACTTGCTGAAATGATTGTGACTGTTGCATTTGATGTTGCTGCATCCGAGTTGGTTGCATCTGAGCTTGTTGCATCTGGGCGACGATGGGCATACTATGAGCCAATGGATGGCCCGCCATATGCGATTGGTGTGGATGAGACATTGTGAATCCCAATGACGAATGTATATCAGTCCGTACTTGAGACGGGGGGAGACGATACCAAATTCAAAACAAAATCATCGACTGGACGGTTTCCGTGTCAAGTTGGTTTGCAGCCAGTCCAGACACATCTGAAAATAAAAAATAAAAAGACAAAAATCGAGATGGAGCAGCGGGTAGTAATTCAGTCCCTTTTTTGCCCTCTCGATGGTCTAGATTGAACTCAGAGCTAACGATTCGGAAGCGTGAAAGGATCGAGATCAAGAGGGGCTAAGGATGAAGCCACCAGACCAACCTCGCGGATACAATAGAGCTAGATTTATTCTGACAAAAGAATAACGATGGACGACAGTATTGATGCGGAGCTATATGTGAGATCGGCTGATGGGCCGCGATTCTTGGAAGAGCAGAAATATGACAGAGGTCGTAGAAATTCTGCAGGTTTATGGACGAGGTGCGTGTTTGTGGCCAATGATAGATATCTCGAAGCTCACACTTGTTGGAGGACTGTCAAGCTTTGGTCAAGTCGTTTTGTTTCGATAACTGTGGTGATAACTTTATTGTTGAACAAGATAAAATAAAAGACAATTGAGCAACGGTGATAATGGTGAGGTATCGTAATCGCAACGCGATTTTCGCAAAATACAGACCCTCCAAGAAACTTTGAATGAATATGTAGGAAGTGTTGATGAAGAAAAAAAAGCAAAACAACTCGGCACGACGAAGCGCAGACAAGGTGTGGATCAAAAATGACAAGCGGGGGGGCAAGCAAAGCAATACCAGGGCGATGATGGCACGTATAAGGAACTTACCTGCCCGATAATGAGGAAGCCGGTTAGTGTGCGTTATTTTGGGGATCACAGCGTACAGATCTTTTTCTTCTAGGGGATAAGAGTGGGTTTCTATGGAATAATCTACAAATCACCAAGTAGCATGTACCAGGAAAAGTAAGAACGCAGAAAGCATAGCGAAATGGCCCGCTTTTCGAGTGTTTGCAAGCAAGAGCGCACTTTGGTGATTACCACTTCGACTTTCTTATGCTGTTATGGAAGGCGAAAAGGCGCAGAATGGCGAAGAGAGAATGCGCGGGCTCTGGCGTTCCAGTGAGAATCGAAGCCCGTAATAAGCCTATCAGCAAGCGTGAAGCCTGGAAGGAAGACGTGTTGACTGTTGATAGATTCACAATGTTCAACTGTGTGATCAACGGGAAATTATGTCCAAGATTTCCAA
Organism: Ambrosiella beaveri; assembly: GCA_030294605.1. Taxonomy (NCBI): domain Eukaryota; kingdom Fungi; phylum Ascomycota; class Sordariomycetes; order Microascales; family Ceratocystidaceae; genus Ambrosiella; species Ambrosiella beaveri. The sequence continues at coordinate 480,388 of JARQWA010000007.1, forward strand.
GTCGACATCAACTTGTTATGTCTCGCGTCCGACCCATCAAGTGGCTGTCAAGAGTATCTGTGGCGGCAAATGAACTGAGAGATGACCCGGATCGTATGACGGGGGTCCACGAACGTCAACCCGCAGCTACAAAATCCAGTTCAGGTCTTTGTTAGACTTTGATGCGACTCTGGCCCTGGCTTTTCCTCCATAATAAGAGGTCCTTCAATACCACCCTCTCACAATGAGCAGCCGGCTTGACGAAACCGACAAAAGCAAGCTCTTTACGAAATTTCACAGCGGGAGATTAATGCCACCCTGAATCACGCCTTAACTTCGTCTGAAATGCTGCTCCTTTCGAACAAACGCGAGCCTAGATCACGCAAAGTCAGGATTTGACGGGTTTCGTGCCGGAGACAAATGGGCAAGGGTCCGCCCGAACATCTAGGCGGGCTACCTTGATTATCCAATGCTAAATACATGGCGCGGGCCATCAAGTGTCTTGTGTCTCCGCAAATAATGGGCCGACCCGACAAATCACGACGCTTCTAGTTGGGGATTTTCCTGGAGACGGGCATATGTGAGGTTGGCTATTCATGAGAGGGATATCAGAGCTGGGTAATCGACATCACTACGGTTTTGTCAGACAAGAAGGACAAGATAGCAGATCAGACACTGTCAGCCGTGGTGGGAGAAATTTCGGCACGGGGAAATCTTCCGTGGGGCGAGAGAAAGAGCACGTAGATGGATTAATTCTTCCACAAGCGCCATCGCGAAAAATTGGCAATAACCATCGGCTCCGACCGGGCCACAACGGACAAAGGTGACCATAGTGGCATATGCTATGATGATCATAAGTCGCTCTTTGTATAATATGTGTTTATCTCGCTCTTGCCCAAGGCAAAAACTTGCCCATCTGGAACTCGTGCCGACTGTTGGAAGGAACAATCGAAGTCGCAGTTGCTACACTACCAGCAGTTCTCTGTAAGTGGATGGCACACAGACAATGCACACTGCGAGTTTATTTATCTGTCTATCAGTTATTGCATACCCGACCACTTAAACCTGCAGTAAGAAATGAAAATGAGAAAGTGCAGTCCACAGTTTCAACACAACTTCTTTCCCACAATTAGTCTCGACGTCTGTCCACCGCACATCACCGCCTGCCAAACCCTCCAAAGAAAACATCTCGATGGTTCTTTTTCAGTTCTTTTCCCTTAACCGCCTTATGCGATGTTGATCGAATTCTTCCTGTCATAAGGGAAGGATTGCTCTCAGGAACGTCTTATCTACTAGCTCTAATTGGCCCGATAACGATTAATGGTGACAACTCTAGCCAATCACAGACAACAAACAATGGGTCGATGAACAACCTGCGGCCAGAGATCTCCGTCAAGCTCATGAGATATATTTATTTCCAGCAAAGCAAGATTATAGACCATTTGGCTTAAGTTTCTATACTTTGGCGAGCCTTTTCATGTTGGCTACAGGCAGACTTTTGTATTATATACAGACATATCGAGGTCGAAATTCTTTACTTTTTTTCTACATCCTTCTTTCTAGCCTGTGACATCTTAACGATAACCTACTGGCCAAGGATCATGCTAATGGCGGATGTATCCCTTGCGGTCCGTCGTTGACAGCAGGAGTCGTTCGTGAACGTCTGGAGCTGCAGCTTCAGAATCAGAATACGTATCAACTTTATTATTCTGCACAACTAACATGCATAGTGTTTCCAGAATCAGTAATCATTGCAATCCCCTGATGGCCATGTTCCACGATATATGCATCTCTGTACATACCTCCGATACATACGCGTCCACCCTGACTAAATAATGAGTCTCACTGTTGATTATCCAGTCATTCACTTACAGCCAACTGAATTCAATTGAACTGTCTTTATCAACCCTCACCAGCCTACCCAACCCTCTCTCTCTTTCTTACTAAACGTCACTCCATTCCCCACGGCCCCCAAAGAAACCGATCCTGCTCAATACATTACCATTGCTGGGGGCAGGGAGGGGGCCAAACAGGACAGACTGCTGGCACATCATTTATGCCATTCCCTGTCTTTCTCCTGATCCGCGGGTCAGAATCCCAGAAAATAACCAATGACAAGCCTCGAAGATGTGAAGACGGCTTACCTCGTACGAGGATAGAAAAAAAAAAATATTGCGTTGAGTTCGATGTTGGATATGCCGTTGAAGTTTGCTGCGGCAGAGCCATTTTCCATAAATAGCCTCCGCAGTAGTTGGGTTGTGGCTGTTATTGTAAATATATAGGCGATAGATAGGTTATGTTATTTGTAAATATTGTGGGTTGGATCGTTACATTAGGAATTGAGGATCGGTAGATGAAAAAGAGTTTAGTTGGTGGGAATGCATAACTCCCAACCCATGTAATGGCTGAATAGGTGACATCTTCAGTAGCCGATAAGGCTCTTCTGGTTTTTCATTCTGGTAGTTACAGGTTCATACTTGGTCTCAAATATGACCACCAGACAAACACCAGAAATCGTCATATTTATAGATAATGAAGCAGTAAACTATCACAACGGTCATCTTACTAGTTAACCTTGCTCATATTGTCCAGATTAACTAGTGGAAATAGCGTGTGTCTTAAGGTCATCTATAAATGGACACAACATTCGTCTCATCAACAAACTCAACAACCTCCAGCGACTCTCGGTCAAGTTTTTTTTTATCCCCAACACGATAATCAACATGATGGTGACAAGGTCAAGCGATCCGGTCTTTGCGTATAAGATTGTGGACAACGGTTCCTGTGATTTCCCCAAATGGGCGATGATGTTCATTGCTTGGCGGCCTCGTCATACCCAGATATTCACATTTTCAGATGCATATGTATCATCCGGCCTTCGTTGAACCCTAGTATCTCCCGAGTAATATACCGAGGTGCGGTTTATATTTAAATATGTATATCAATGGCTGAAAACCCTTGAGCAGTTCATCCAAATTGAACCATTCGTGAGATACCCTGGCACCAGATATCATAAAAATATAGAGATGAGCATCTCAAGATACGCCGAACACTCCCCTGATGTCTGGCTGGCAACTGGAAATAGTTTGTGTAAGAAAATGCAGATACCGAAGCTCTGATCTTCGTGCATCTGGACCCAGAGGGTTCTCGTGTTCAAAAAACGTCATTTGACAGATGTTTGGAAGCGAAAGGCACTGATTGATGCTTTTGCAACCTTCTCCGTAGCACTTTGGACGCACGGATTCATCAAAACAAAAGATGCGACCTAGTTGGGGCAGAGCCTTGCTGTTTTTTTTCCTGATATTATGACGATAAAAGTGGGCTAAATGTGTGTGATGATATGGGAGGTCAAGATTGGAAGTTCTATGCGTGAGTGGATGTGATGAATGTGATCCAAATTCACAAGCTCAGAAAGAAATTCAAAAAATTCGCCATAGGGTCACTAATGACATTAACCCTAATTTCATATGTTTAACTTATACATAAGAAACAAGATTGTGTAACACAACTTATCAACCATCACGAAAGTAGTTGCAATGTTGAGTCCTTCAATTATTTCTTGATAATCACTACTGTTATATTTCAATATCAATGAATTATTTCCCCCTAAATGCAATCCATCTTTCTGATGACTTATCGACCATAGAACAGACTTAATTCACCAAATCTCAACACTACGTATTAAACTTGAAAATAAAACAATCAATACCTCCAACCGACCTCCGTTATTCATTCATTTATTAATAAGAGACGTTTTATCAGTTTTGTAGTCTACGGCTTCTAATGCGAGTGTCCAAATATATCAATACTATGACTGGTCTGACGACAGTACATTACAGAAAAGCACCAAGGCCTAATAAGTCATGCATGCCTCTGTGGTGAGTGGATCAGCGACATGAAAGCTCTTATCATTACAATTGAACGTGGGGTTTTGTGGGTTATTTATTGGTGATTGAGGTAGTACGGGGGAGATGAGTGGGGATCTGTTGTCTTGGAAGCTGATGAAACGGTGATACGATAGCACCAAGACACATACGATAACGGTTAACAGTCAATGTGTTTTCAAGTTGCTATTGTTAATATTGATTCATGTAAGTGATGTCAAAGTACGGAAGGTGCTTCTTCAGTAGAGGCGGATGACGAGGGTGAATTATAGGCCCGGAAGACAGCTTTGGGTAGGACTTATCGGTAAACGCAATATAAAACAGAATAGAATTTATGAAAGAGAAGAATAAGGTCACTGATATACAAGTAATTCTGAGTTACATAGCAGTGAAAATTTGGAGGTGATACGGGATGCAGTACTTGGTGGGACATGAGAGGTATAGGCATACTCAGTAAAGGTATTCTAAAGTATGGTGTGCCAGGTGCTGCTAAACTCGATTTCAATTTTTTCTCATAAATTTTATGATCTAGTGACAGATGACTGTGACAATAAGTCAGAGTTAGAATGTTAATGACAGATATCAGAGCCAATATTCGTGAGATTGTCATGAAGCTCGATTATGAGCTCCAGACACAGACAGCATGAGCATACATGAAATGCGTTATCAATCCTGAAATTAAGATCTTACGCCCAACATAAATCTAAATCACTCTTGTTGAAGATGTGAGACAACACTCAATATACAAAGCAGATCATCGTCAGTATCGGGATGAGAGATTGACAGGGGATGTATGAGTATAGTGTGACAAGAAATGCCAATAATCAAGTAGACACCGGTCCATAACAAGACCAGAGAAGAATTAAGTTTACACAGTATTAGCCACAAACAGCCATATAAGCCATCCTCGATATATCGGGTCAAAACAAGCAAGTTCCATCCAGCTGACTGACTGGAACTTCATGGCCTAGAACATCCTGCAACCACGCAAAGTAGCTGCCACAAAATCGACATACATTTGTCGGTATGTTTCATCTTCCACTTTTGATAATTTGTATAAGCACTACTATCAACTCAATACTCGCACAGTATCATGACAATCTTATGCCACCACCCGTTTCCATTCCCGTTTCCGGTGCCGTTATACTTCCGTTTCCGTTTCCACTCGCTTCACAAGATAGTCAGCACCCTGGTAACTTCCAATCCTTCTTCCAAGATGGAAGATATAAAGTGGGACAAACTACATAAACTCGTCTCCGAGTACCGCCTCTGTGGGGTTGGAAAAAATTATATGAAAAAAAAATAGTGACTTGTTGTTTTCTTGTTTCGAAAGCAAAAAAAAAAAAAAAAAGATTCCCGATATTACATCACTATTGATAATATTCTCAGAAAAGCTACCCAAAATAGCATCATTCTCAGCTAGCGAGTCATGGTGCGTTGTCAACCATCATTGTCCCATTCCTACCAAATAACCGACACAACACGGCCGCCTCGCATCAACAATCTCCATTCTAGCACATTCCCTTCCAAATAATATTTGCCTTCCACAGCTCTCCCATAGCCTCGTCTACTTCCCTTTGCCTTCCCTTGCATACAATCTCCCTCATCTGACAACCCGGCGCCCTCCTCCCAGGGATATAGACACCTACTACCCCGAAGCCGAGCCGTGCGGCAATCCAGCGGTAGATAGATAGTTGCGTTGATGGCTTGTTGGTTGGATGGATGCGGTGACAAATAGAGAGGAATGTTCCGAGGAGGATCCTGGCACCTGGCAGATTCCAGAGGGGGTGGATAGGCGGGTTTTCAGCTTGGCGTGATGGGAGAGGGGGCTTAAGAGGGATGGAGGGATGGTGATGATGATAGTAATTGAAAATATAGTTGGTATTAATGGCATGTTATGGTGATGTGGGTTGGTTGGTTGACTTGCGGTGGCAGATATCTCGGTCAATCGATAGCCTCTTAATCATATATTACGATAATTTCCATGTCAACACACTCACTCCACCACACCTACCCATCTCCAGGTCTATCCCTAGTCCCCACCCACATGATCCATTTTTGCCTCCCTTGCTGTATCATAGATCCTCCGGGCACTGATTATAAACATTACCGTAAATTAATGAGAAATTGCTTTCCTCCCATTGTGATCCTTTCAGTATTGAAATGGCCCGATCGCGTGAAATGTATTACATACCGCATATGGAAGGTTCGGACAACCCGTGAGAATTTTGGGCGTGTCTATTGGAGATAGGAATCAAGAGATTGTATGGGGGAAAATGGGATGTGGGGAATTATCGCCAAGATACATCATGAAGAGCAGGTTACTCGAGCGAGCTAAAATAGTAAATAGGGGGAAATCACTGAAAACACGTAAGTATTAAATAATAAGAAAAAGTGACGTCAAAAACGTATATTGCCAAAAAAAAAAGGTGCAGTCGACAATTTCACAGTCGTCCAGTCAATCAAATCTATCCTAAGCCTGAAAAGGCACTCTTGCATTCCATACCCAAGAGTTCAAATCCACCCAAGCAACATCATAAAATCCCAATCCTAAGAAATCCGATAAAAAGATGTACTCAAAGCCTCGAGTTCATTCCAAAAGAAAATAAATCCACAAAAAAGTCAACGCCATCAACACCTCTTGAACTTTTTAATAACACAGGAGAAAGGAAAGAAATCGAACCCGAACGCTATGAAATGCAGTATGACTCCGTATATCTTGTCATACTCATCCAGAACCGAACGCCGAAACAAGAGTAAAAAAAAAAACCCCATGCAAAAAATGTAAAGCCGAACCTTGATATGTAGAAAACCGAATCGTAAACCAGAGAAAAAGAAAATAATGAAATGAGAAACCCGGAACATCAACCGGTAGCATCATGAGGTGAAATCAGAAAGGGTATCCGATGGTTCAAGTGCTAATGAAAACATGACAAGAGAATGAAAAAAAAAAAAAAGTAATCAAACATGGCAAAGCACACTGCCTCTAACAAGCGTCTTATACGCTGGAGCGCTGCTGATAGTCGCTGTCATAGGCGGATCTATCACTAGTGTCACTGCGAGCTTGACCAGAGGTGTCATAGTGACCAGGGGCCGGCGGAGTAGCGGAGCTCTGTTGCTGTTGCTGTTGCTGCTCCTGGAGGATGTGAGGAAGCTGTCTCCGACGAGCATTGATGAACCAGTTAGAAATTTGGTCTGAGGAAATCATGTTAGCATTGCTATTCATCATGAAACTACGTGACTCATCCCATTTCAAAAACTTACTAAGTTGAAGACCAGTGGCGCGCATGAGCTCGACCTTCTCGCCCTCAGAAGGGTACGGGTTCTGAAGGTGGCTCAGGAACCAGTTGCGCAGCTTGTCGGTCGTCTCCTTGGGCAAGTTGCCCCGGCGTCTACGGCCACGTATGTCGGTGTTGCTGGCAGCATACGAGTCGTAGTGAGGGTATCCCGGCGCCGGAGGGTAGCCGCTGTGAGGGTGCGCCGGGTAGGAGTGAGCAGAGACACCGAGTCCCGGGTAACTCGCGCCCATGGGCGGCGCATAGGGAGAGTGCGGGTTGTAGCCAGTGGGAGGAGGGTAGTAGCCCTGGCGGCCATCGGGATGATGGGGATAGCGAGGCTGGGCACCAGGGATGGGAACGGGCATCGGGCCGTGGGAGGCCGGGTGCTCGTAGGGCGAGTGGGCCGAGTGGGATGAAGACGGGGCGGACGGTGTGCGGTAGGAGTCCCGGGGCTCGTAGGGGAGTACGGAGGAGGGGGGTGGGGCGGCGTGGAGGGCAACAGAGCCGGGGGAGTTGAAGCCGGAGCGTCTGGGGACTCTACTCAAGCGCTCGATGTCGGCAGCATTACTGTCGGCTCTGCTGCGCTTGGAGCGGGACTCGGGAGAGTAGGAGGTCTGGTAATTGGGCGGGGACTCGGGAGCCCGGGACGGAAGAGAAGAGTCTTCGCGGTCGATTTCTCTGAAGAGCTGGTGGGCGGGGGACTGTTAGAATCGAGGTATGTCAACTGACACACTCAGATTTTGAGGAGTGAGTGAAAAACTTACATCACTGATCGGGGGCAGAGTGACGCTGTTGGAAGGAGCGGAGCCATTGGCGGGGTGAGCAGGGTGCTGGTTAGCCATGGCGGGGGAGAGGGCGGAGGTGAGATAACCGCCGGCGTGCGTAGCGTGCATGAGGGGTTGCGGGTATCGTCTCGTTAAGAATTATGACTTGATATGGTGTCTGGTGTGTGATTTTTGGGATCGCTGGATGGCTGCAGATCTCTGATGCTGTAGTGTCTGCTTCAAGTATTTGTAAAATCTATATGTACTGACAAAGTTGGACGATGATGGGTGGGATATAAACAGCCAAGAATTGGACAACGGCAATGACGATGGTGTGCGTTGATGATGCAAAGGATGATTCTGAAAAGTATTGCGAATGTATGTTGGAAGACTCGTGAAAAAGACAAAGATATCTCAATATCAAAAAAGGTGAATGAAAAACTAATGGAGTGGTAGAAATGCAGAGTGAAGAAAACGGGGGCCGCCAGAAGTTATATATATAGTGTACTTTCAAAATCGATCATGGAAAGCCCGGCGTGCGACAAGAGAAGCACATGCAACTACCAATAAATTCATCCAAATAAAATTAACTACCTGTTGTGGAAAATCCTCTTCCTCAACTGTACAGGAACTCATAAGCTTTCTATTCTTTTGAGGGTGTGTGTTGAATCAAGTGGAGGCGTGCAAATAATCTCATAAGACAAAAAAAGATAAATAAAACAATAAAATACAATAAACCAAAAAGCGCACACCATAAGGAAGGAAAAATATAAAATCTAGATAAACTCAATGCTGGATTTTTTCGATGTGGGAAATCGGTTGCGTCAACTTTTTCCTGAAGACCTTGTGTGCTAGGGGGAGGGGTGCAGATATTGCAAAATGTTACAGTTGGGTGTGGGCTTGTGAATCCTCAGCCATTTACTCGACACCCCAGCCTTGTAGACGGTGCTATATAACTGGACATCCCTGGGGGGCGTGATTTACAGGCGCCTGCGATGCTACTTTTGGTGTATAACAAACAGGGATCGTTCGTGTCTTTATCGTGAACCGGTGAGCAGTGAGATGGGAGACACCCCTACACCCTGGAGAGAGACAGAAAGAGAGAGGCCCAGTGACATTTGGACTCGAGCGGTTCGAGGACTCAAAGTTTTCAGGTTATTGGGTGAAGGAGGGGGGAGAGGGGGTATATGTGACAGATGAATAATCTAGTCCGAGAAGTCAAGCTATGGCAGTGAGATGACTGCGTGACTGGCTAACTATGGACAGACAGACAAGATAAACAGATAAATGGCAGCAGTCAAATAGTGACAGAGGCCTGGTGATGGCTGGCTGTCTCCACTGCAGAGGGCCGGTCATGCTTTAGTTATCCATAGACCGAATGCTAAATCCACGGTGGCAAAAGTCGAGTTGCTATATTACAAAGAACTATTTACATAAAAGACACTAGTTAGCTAAAGTATATACAACGACCACCAGTTCTCGTTTCACCAACATTTCCATTCAACAGTATGCTATAACTATGTAAATCCACAACAAGACCCTTTTCCATCTCATTCTATATAACCCCAGACTCCACTAGTGGGGCCCGCTCGCCCACAACCCGATCTGTCTTTAACAGGGCAACCTCAAAAAATCACAACCAACCCATTACACTTAACATCCTCGTCAATAAATAGAAATCCTCCCAGGCAGGCAGAGACCGACAAATAGACCTGGTTGCGCCGTCCATCATGCTATACTTGGACGATAACCCAGATCATGCGTTTCACGCTTTTGCGCCGCTTTGTAGGCAATAACAACAAAGCCTCGGAAGAGGAAAGATGGGAAAGTGAGCCAACAATAGACTGGCCCTAAAAACTAACATTTAGGCAGTCGAGGTGAGGGCGCAGGTGATATGGGGATTTACTTGTTATAAGTTGAATGTGGCGGTATTGGGATTAACAATATCTGCCATGACGAGTGTTAGGTTTGAGTGAGTCTTGTCCACATGGAACCATAGGGTGTGATGCCATCCGTGGCTTGAATATGTTGGCCATCTGGTGCTTTGGTGTCATATGTGAGGCCTTTGTTTCTTCTTTTCTTCAGTATATAACATGCCGATGTTTCCTGAAGATCCCATGAATATTGCCCCAAAAAAGTCAGATAACAGCGATGAAAGACCCTCCGATATCACTTATTCTCTTTTTTTTGTTGACCAACATATTCACGTCGCTAAACACAAAGACACCCGGCTTTCCCACAAATGGCCTCTCTGTGGCTATTTCGTATCGTATTTATCAATAACCCTACCTGCAAAGAACTACTTGACAAACCACAATCCACCAATCTACGGCCCGCTACCCCCAAAGTTCCTCCCCTTCTCAACCCTATAGATCACCAACACAACCTAGCCCAGTCGAGTCCAACCCCTACTACTACCTATCGGTCTCTTTCAACTCGACCCCCGTCCGCATACAAGGTCTCCGCACAAGCATAAGCCGGCCCGCCATACGAATCAAAAAATCTTTTGCCACCTTTTGTATCCTTACAGATTTTACTTTTTATTTTTCTGTCTTGGCTTTTGCGTTTTTGGTACTTTGTCATATTTTTCTTTTTTTTCCCTTGTTTTTCATCCTGTTCATCTTGCCGCCATGTTCCCAGCAAATTAGTTGATTGGTTGGTCATGAATTTGGCAAGGGACCTTGTCGAAGCAAGATAAAGACAACCCTACAAACCTGTTGACCCAAGACATACAGTATCTGGAGCCAAAGCACGGAACACAGAGAAGTCGATGAGAAGCATCATTCCGGCTGTCTGTCCGGGGTGTCGGGATAGTTGTGCAGTGGCATTATGGAAGACATTAAGCAGATGGAAGTAGAAGTGTAGGACATTAGTCATTGTTAGGTGAGAAATATAGCCATATTTACTTAGATTATATACTTGGATTGATGGAGAATGGCATAGCATATTGGCAACGGGAATGTCAAAAAATTAGAACCTTGGGTGAAGTTGTTGTTTGTTTGTTTGTTTGTATACAAAATTTGATGTAAACGAAGGTGAATATTATTATTATCTTTTTTGTTATACATACGTAAAAAGGGGTCTCGTGTTCGATGGGGGCAAAGACGTGAGCGTTGAGGCCCGGGACATGGGCCATGGATGGTCCCGTCACGTTGGGTTTGGGAAAATGTCCAGAGATTGACGTGCCAATCTAGATCCGAGTTGCTGGTTCCAGGTATCATAAACCTTATTTCAGGGACACACAAGAGTTCTTCGGGGCGGCCCCCAAAAATGGGGAATTACTAGGTGCACGGCAAAACGATAGGTACTTGTAAAATTACAAAAAAAAAATGATCCCGTATCAGTCAAAGTAGAGGCTTACAAAATGATGAATATCTACACTCACAAGATGCAATGAGCATTATTGAATTGTTCTGGATCTGCAGATTTTAGTGGTACTGCTTTTATTTGATTACCAGTAGTAGATATCAAATTATGAGTATTTGAAAACATAGTATTTTAAGCCTATGAGGTCATTTTTTTCTGTTTATCCCAGGGCTGTAATACGGAAAAAATACAAAAAAAATATAAGTTCAAAACTCATAACTTCAACATTTTCTATAAATTCAACCAAAACCAGAAATTGAAAAATGGTGACTGTATTTTGATTCCTCACTAAATTCTCTATTACATATATTTTTATTGATTTTCCCTTCAAGAGTTTTGTTGTTGATATTCATCATATTTTATATATTTTAAAAAAAGGGTTGACTAAAATTTTGACATCTCAATCTATTTGAATTTTACAACACATAGGGTTATAACCCTACACAGAGCATTACAGGGCAGGAGACAAATCTATAGAAGTGTAGTCCACTATAGCTCAAAAATTACCAGTGCGCTGTAAATGAGACCAGGGCTGATTTTTTCTGATTTTTACAAGTACCTATCGTTTTGCCGTGAACCTAGTAATTCCTCAAAAATGGTCCATCTTTGAGAGGGACCACTATAGTTCCCAAATACAGTGTTAATTCCTTATATAACCACCAAAAGCAAAGTATCCACCGCAAATCATCATCAGATGGCTGAATTTAGATGCCCTCTTCTTTTCTCTCTCTCCAGATCATTACCATCAAAAAATCTACAAATACTTCCGAGCTCGCCTCACTATTACCAGATCACCGGGCCCTTCGCCAGATTGTCAGCTCGTTTCTACCCCCCTCTTCTCCCCATTCCTCATTCTTCCATAATGTATCCATCTACAATATTTACACTTTTGTTACCGTCTAAAAAGCCCTTTTGCTCTTCGCTTCCAGACATGAGGAATCCCTTCTGCATGCTGTACCGTCTTCTGGGAAGGGGGATGGGAACCTTTTTCTGATTCATGGATTGGCAGGCAGACTGACATCGTGTCGACCTTGTGCTGGCTGGTGCTGGGAAAACAATCGTGATGTGCATCTTGGAAACCGGGAAGAGATGCCGGGAGACATGGAACAAGGATCAGTGCTAATGGAGTCTTTGTAAGACGGAATATGTTTTAGGGTTATGACAGACATCAATAGGGTTGTATCTTACCGTGAGCGGGACTTTCCGGTATTTCTTTATGGTATCCAAAATGTCAACGAAACTGTCATCTTGATTATCTTCACAATAAGGGGAATGTGACAAAATGTCATTCATGACGGATACATACGCGCCATGTCAGAACATAGTGCATCCTCCCTCACACACAAAAAAATAACCGTGCTGGTGGAAAACCACTAGATTTACTTTTTACCTCACCCCATCGGACCAATGGGGGCCAGTTCCGTCCGTCTTTTTTTTCCCCTCACTACATTCCCCATTTGACCCGTTCATTTTGTGATGATGTGGGTTCTCCCGTTCTCGGGAATTGAAAGCAGGTAAGAAAGAACAATTTTTTTTTCAAGACAGGTGACCATGATAATGACAGCAACCGGCCGTAAGAAAAATAAGCAACAAGTTGATGCATACATAATCATCATGCAAAGTCATCGAAGAAGAGTACCCTCCTCATAAGCCTCGGTGAAAATCATGTGTGCATATGTTATCGGAAAAGTCGGACTTGACGTGTACGAATGGGGGAGGAGGTCAAGGTGGCAAGCAGGTAGCAGACGGGAGTGGTGGTACCGGGTCGTCCATCCGGGGGATGTGTGGGTCTTTGTTGGAAACGGAGGGTTTTTTTCGGGGAGTTCTAATGTGGGGATGAGAGATGCGGAGAAGTCAAATGGTGGTACATGGCGTTGCTTACTTTACAGGTTGTAGGAGGGATTGAGACATGGAAAGGCGGGGGGGAAGGGTTTCCAGTTTGTGAGAAAAAAAAGTGTAAACAGATCATAGGTAAAAGCTTCCGATCTGTGCCACTCAAATGCTACGCTCCGACCTTCGAAAAGGCTTCTATATCACCAAGAATCCTGGCTAATGCCATCATTGTCATGCTCGCGTACGCCGAAGGTGTCAAGTCGCCGTTACCACACTCTCCAATAACTTGGCAAGAGATGTAAATTGATGTGCTTAGCCATTTTCCATTGAAGCCCCATCTTTGGCACCGTACTGAAGGCCCACACGATCAGATACATAGATGGCTGTTTCAGCAGCACCAAAGGGTTCGATTATTTGGCGAAGGCGCAGGACACGGCGGACGGTGATTTAACGGTCGCCAGTCACCGATGTGTCGGTGGAATGGTTGGGAGTGTGGATAGATAGTCAACAGTGGATAACAAGCCAGACGGACGAAACCTTAACTCTGGCCAATCATTAGAGATTAAGATTGGGCTTTCATTTTTAAACCCGACTCCGCACGCCTTGCGGATATTTAGGGTTACCAAAGCTCGTATTTTTTTTTAGCAGTTGCTTGCTGATTGCTGTTTGATTGATTAGGTTGTTGCCGGAAATGCAAAGAAAACTCGGCCAGGTACCTGATCTTGTCGCTGCAACCCTCGGTCCAAACGTCTGGCCTCGTCTGCCCCAAGATGACAAACTTCACAATATGACACAAGACCCGATTTTCTGGATAAAAAAAAAATAAACAAATTTTTTGACATCACAAAAGAGCCATTGTCCTGCCACGGCAAAAACAACAACAAATGCACCAACATTCTGCATCCGCTACAGTCTGACAACACCACGGACACGGAACCGCAAACACATGTATTCTTCTCCTGACAGTATCCATATCAAAATCTGTACGATCCCCATCCACCCGAACATTCACTACCTATTCCACATCCCTCGTCCCGCCTCGTTCACCGTCCACAAACCGACGAGTCACACTTGGCGAGAGCCACATACACATATACACATGGAATCTCCGTACTGTCAGCCATGGCCCGGGACGGAATAATGCGGTGTGATGGTGTTAGCGGGGCCCACATTAACGTGGACAGGTGCTCATGATTGGTAGCGTAGACGGATGGACATGTATGGTCTGGTCTGGTCGTCTGACGGCCAGTGGCTTCGCTTGAATTTGCCGTTTGCTTGATTTATTCAATTTTGGGTGTGGGGTGGTAAATACATATTTACACATATGGCTTCCTTTGGCGGTGGTGGACAGACAAGATGAGGATAACATTCAAAGAGAGGACAAAAAAGGCGCATGGAAAAGGGCGATGCCTGGGGGGTGAGGGATCTTGACTTGCAGACTTGCTTGTAAATGCTTGAGAAAGGTGTTTGCTGTTTGTGTGTGTGTGTAGGCTGAGAATTGGGGAATTATTTACCAGATGGTGTTTGTGTGTGCACAGAGTGAACCAAGGATTGAGCAGATGTGAAACTACTAGATGTTTTCGAAAGCTTCCAGCACCAAAATTATAAAGATAGAGAACCCGTTTGCTTTGGCCCTGTCTGTCAATCACAGGAGTCGACATCTTGTCAATATCGGAGTTCTACATGAAAGATCCGAACTAGCGGTTTCACGATTGGGTGCCCTGTATGTATATATATGTATGTGTGAGAGTGAGTATAGGTTGGTTGGTTGGTTTCCCCTCACCATTTTCTCACCATCAGTCACACTTAATATCATCACCACCTTGATAAGCGCAGGCATCAGTCAGGAATCTCAAAAACACAAATCAACCACTCTAGTCAAGTTGCACATCAAAGCGCCTTGATCTGACTCTTCGTATTCACACAGCAAACGTCCCGGGTTCAACATCCCTCCGCATCTGGCTGTCCTGGAATATTATATATCTACAAATTCAATTTCGGGTATGCCGCAGAAACCGATCTGGCAAAAGAACAAAAGATTGGGAGGGAGTCATTGCTCCTCACACTGCCTCCCCGGCCATCATCACCCACAAATCCAAAAATCAATCGGCGATGCTTTCAGACTCAGCCCATTGTGGGCGAATCAGAATATTCATGTAGCTACTTGATATTTATCTGAGAATGCAGAAAGGAAGGAGCGCTATAGCCTATAGCCGGAACGCGAGTGTTGTTTGGTTTGGTTTGCTATAAGATATGTAGATATACTTTTGGGGCGAGGATTCCAATTCTTGTCGTTGAAGGGAGGGTGAAGAAGAGACCAAAGCGGCGGCAGTTTTTTTTTATGCCAGAGTGACCGACAAAATGTACAGAAGAAAGAGGCGGAGATTGAAGTTGGTCAATGTTTGTGCCGTCTTGATGTTTTATCTCGCAAGAAAAGGAAAAATTAAGAAGAAAAAAATGATGGCACAGAGAGCGGGCCACAGTGCTACTGTAGACTATTATAGGGCTGCATAAAAACACAACTTAGCAAGTCAAATCTCCAGCGACTTTCATAAGCGAGCACAACTCTACATATTTTTCCATTATTGAGTGAGCTTGCCATTTTGTCATGCCCACTTGTTCGCCTGCCTGCCTGTCTGACTTTTTTGCCACTTTGTTTGCTGCTATATCAGTGCCTTTGCCATTCTCTGCACAATACCCGCCACACAGACCACCTTGGATCGGTACTTGAGGGCCCCGATAGCCTGGATAGATATTTAGTTTATCATTGAAGTGCCAATGTTCATGCCAGGCCAGGCTAGGCTAGGCTGCGGCCCAGAACAAGGCCAAGGATGTGTATGTATATAGGCCAAGGGCGGCACGTCAGGTGTCTCCCAATAAGGTAGACGAATAATTTATCTTATTTAGCTTGGGTCAATCCATCAATCTCGTCAACCTTGCATTTTTTATTGATATTGGCATCTGGGCCTTGTTTCTCTCGGGCCATACTGGTGGTTTAGCTTTTCTTTGTCAGGCCATCACCAAACAAAGTTGGCTATTGTGTACAGATTGGACCTTTTGTCTCTGACAACTCTCGATTGATTGTTCCCTTATGCCGGCGGCCGAGTGGCTTGTTGCTTGTGTGCGCGATAAGTATTTACATATAGATGGACAGAGCTTCTCTGGAGACTGAGGTGACAAACTTCCAGAGCACATGGCAAAGACGGGGACGAGGACCGAGAGCCTCTGGCATGTGAGCGGATTGAGATATAGTACCGGGGGGTTTCAGATAGAGGGGGAGACGAGGAGGAGAGAGTAATTCACTAGGTGTTTATGTGAAAGGGAGACAAGAGGGAATTTTTGTCATTTCGCTCGGCTGGGCTGGCCGGACTAGCGCGGGCTCGCGGGCTTATAGGCCGGGTATGGTGAGATTGGGGATGGTGACGGTGGAGGGGAGGGGGAATCGCTATGTAATTAACGTGATATTAAAAGAAGGGACAGTCGCGCGCAATGAGTCGATTATATGGAGACTGAGGGAATTCGGGATAAATGTGGCAATGTCATGGCTCGGTCGAGTTCGTATACATGTCAAATATGTTCAAAGGTGCAAAGGATCGTGTAATTATTGAGATCATATTCAGATATCCCAGGTCCTTTTTTTTCTATCCCTTCAGAAAATAAAATTGTGGGTTAATTCTCGCCTGATGATGTAGCCGTCCATCGCCCCATCATATACGCCCTGCTCATTAATCATCTATATTCACTCTCGTCAATTCCTTGTGGGGCCAGCATAGCAAATAAACATGCCAAACTCTCACTTTGACTCCGTCAAGAGTTAGTGGCCAGATCGGCTTTGCCTTGACGATTCTCTACCGGGATGTGCCCTCCACATTCGTGCATCGAGACCTTTTGGGGCGTGTCATTACAAGGAGTCTACAGTTGACTGACTTTTTGAGGAAATTTAGTGACTTAGACTGACTAGTCTTTAGCCCGCGTCGATGGAGGTCTGCACAAAGCGCTGATCACCGCCTGAAAATCGGTTTGCAGGTTTTAAATCTTGAGAGGTTACTTAGTTTTCCCTATATGTGGACCCACCGCGATTCGACTACTATTCATTAAGTCAGGATCGGACAATATTGGCTGATTGATTGGAAATAGAGAGAAGCAGCACTAGATTTAGCTTCAACTTCAACACCATGTGGCCTATAGGTGATCCATAAAGCCAAGCTATATGCAGGAATAATTTCTTATATACTGCCTCAGAGGAATGTTGTTGAATCCACCGAATTCATGAGACAGACTAGTTGGTGAGCAATAAAAAAAGACACATTTAGTCAGGCGCTCAAGCTCAAGACTCGGTATTAACATGCCATTAATATGTCACAATGGGCCCTTGAGACTCATTTTGACAAGTGGGCAACCAAAGGTTAATTTGCCACAATTTGCGGCACAACGGAAGGCGTGGCCCCGCCTGCGTTTACGAGATCCACGTCCATCGCTCACTCGACTCAAGTCACATGTATCTGCCAAACGGGGCCCAAGCGAACGTTAACCCTCGCCGAACAAAAGACGTTTGAATCACGGAAAGCATAATGGCCTCTCTTATTTACTTACTCGGACATGTAGATACACTTCTCAAGATTGCAAGATTATATTGCAACCGGCCCCGGTTCTTGTTGTTTTACACTAACAATGAGACATTCCAGGGTCTTTTATCTGTATTTATATTTTCATATTAGGCTATCATGTCCACTTTGTGGTGAAATTTGCCCAGTTTAAGGTTTACGGAGTTCCACCGGTTGGAGGATAAATGATGCCGAGACAGAGACGCATAAAAAAGGCAATATGCTTCTTACATGAGCCAATAATAATGCTGTAAACGACGATAAGAATCACCGCTTAATAAAACCAACATGATGAAATCAGATCACAGCAACGGCCCGTATTACATGCGCATGAGATCTTGATAGGAACCTGCAACTTGTTTGGCTTGGCATGGACAGCCAGACTCACCCGTGTATTTTTAAGTCGTCAGACTCCATGGTCCGGTTTAGCGAGCGGCAAGACCACTTGCAAAAAGAGAGGAGAAACAGCCTTATCCTGCTGTATGCCCTGTACCAGGCCAAACATAATGCTTAATGTTTCATGAAAAAAAAATTAAGATGAACAGATACTTCTTGCCCCTCAGCAGAGACAACAAGAAAAAAGGAAGCGTGCGGGTTCCTTTGATAACAGCACGAGTATCAAGAGTCTCGCCGGGAATTTCTCAGGTGGCTGCTAGTGGCTCTTGGGTTTGCGAACGGATGGAGTATCGAGGTCATCGTTTGGCTCCTGACAGTGGTGACGATGGTGAGCCGATAGATGGTTGATACCCATGATGGGTTGTCTCCCGACCATCGGCATCGGATGCTTTACAAAAAAACAGGGCGTCCGTAGGAAGATAAGAAGAGAGAGTAAGCTTGGCTTGATACATAAATATGTGTGTATTCAATATACCGATAGATTCCTAGATACATAGATTGCCTTGCTGCCACATGCAATGTCATATACAGTTACAGCCTCGTATCTCCTTCTCATTCAGCAAACCCCCTTCCCCAACATGGATCTTTGAAGTTCCTGGATTGACAGGTGCCAAGTCATTACACTGCCTGCCCGACTGCTGCATTGGGTCTCTCTCACTTGACTGTTGCAACACAATGTCTTAACCCTGTGATTGGCCAAAAGGCATCCCCCGCTCTAACCAAAATTTTGCTCCACTTGAACACCATGAGAGCGGAACACCCCACAAACGTAGATAAATATTTACATACAGCAAAAAAAAAAAAAAAAAAAAAAAAAAAAGAAAAGAAAAGAAAATGACCAAACAAAAAATCACGGAGTTGGTGTTTGTGATAGGTCCAACGCTAAAAGGCTCCCATTCAGCTACCTCTGTCGACTGGTCCTCCTTGCTTTGCTTGCGTATACACGGCAAAGTGGAATCCCGGAGCGAAAAAAAAAAGATATCCTCCTGCAGGACGTCTGGCGGTCCTCAAGGGCACATTGCAGGAAGCAAATGTTGTCAAGTCTAGAGCTCTTGCAGGACGGCGTTACAAGATCACTAGAAGACAGGTCGGGATGCCGGGGTTGTCAATGGGTGGGGACATTGGGACTGGATTTTGGATCTATTTTATTTAGCGGTGTGTACGCCGGGTAAAGGGATGGAGGGAGGAGGAGTGGGGTCGTGAATCAACTTCGCCCCGGGGACTTGGGAGCAGGATGGTTATGATGTTTTTTTTCTTGTTAGGAATAGATGGGTTTTTATCGCAGCCATTGTTGTTTGGGGCGATGTATTGGGAGAGGTATGGTGGATATGGGGCTGAAAATGGACAAAATGGGTAACTTGGTTGGGATGGTCATCGGTTCATTATGGGGCCGGCAGAGCCGAGGAGGGATTTAACTGATGTCACGGGCGGATTATAGCCTTTACAGGTTGGACTTTTTGGATGTATAAACCGGCAAGGCCAAGGGGAATAAAGACATGATGGTTCTCCGATCTATCATATGTGGTCCCATTTCCCGAGGTATCAGCAAAGTCAACGATGTTCCCCACTGTGTTTCTTCTTTTCTCCAACGATATTCTTTGTGATGTCGTACGGCATGATCCAATCAGACATCGTGGCAAGATTTTCAGCTGTCATCCTCGGTGGAACTTTGTTGTTCGTCTGAAGTCGATCCATTACAAGTACCGGGACAATTAATTGTGATGACCCAAAAGGATCCACGCATGATAACCGTCAATGACAGCTGTCGCGTTACCGTAAGCACTAGGTTGAAAACAAAAAAAGGGTATTAACTGGTCCCCATCTTTCGTAGTTCAAAATTTACTCCGTATTGTGTCGTCACATTAGGGTTAGTGGAGACGCGGGCGCTTATGCAGGCTGACCACCTAATGGAATCTCCACTAAGATTCCTTCCCGTTGATTTGGACGGTGCCATTGGCCACCCGGGAATGTTTGCCGCAATAACCTTTTTTACCGTATCAAGCTAGTGGAGGATAGTGTGAACAGGTGTTTGCTTACTAAGGATGCTCTTAGATACTCTGCCGGTCGGGTCGACATAGAAGTATTTTCCAAATGGAGCAGATAATGCCTGGCGTTTGTCATCGAGACAAGTCATCACCCATGATGATATCTTTTAGTGAGATTCAGCAAAGCAAGGTTGGGTTATGTGACAGCGGATTGCAAAAAAGAGTTAACGACAGGCTTGACGGTATGTGATTACGAGTCTAGATTTGTCCATGGGGGTTTCAAGTAAAATATAAATGAATTATATACCAAAAATAATTTGATTCTGGTGAAACAGAAGGACTCGGATATCTATATCTACATATTTACGAATGCAAATGTATTTAGACACAGCTCTATAAATGTTCGCATTTTTGTTCAGCAATATAGCAATACAAAAATGTAGACTATCACGCAATGGTCAAACGTTTCTCCCTTGATACACAAAACCCATGCTTACACAAACTTCCACATCCGGACTTGTCGATCCCATCAACATTGACAGTCCCGCTTGCCACCGTACACCGACTTTGATTCCTCATCACAACTCATTACCGCAACTAATCCCACCCAGGCTGTCATGTCCATCACCATCATCTAGCTACCGCCTATATGTCTGAGGATCAACTCTATGTTGATTAAATCACCAATACGAAAAACGGAGCCAATAGCTACGCAACAATTGCGACATGGCCCAGATCACGTGTGGGCCCCTCTAGGAATCCGTCGCCTCTTTGACTTGTGGGGATGGGATGTTTTGTAGATTGGTTTCAAGAAGGGCGCGGGAAGGTTCCTTGGGTAGCTTTATTTTTCTGTTTCTTTGTTTTTTTCCCTTTTGTTTTTCCATTGATTCGGGACAGAGCTGTAATGATAATGACGATGACGATGCGTGATTTCTGATGGAGCCGGAATTCCCATTGATTGGATCGATGAGGGCGCCGGAGGTAATCGGGCTAGAGACACTATTGGAGATGGTGTGGGATACAAAACTTTGGAGTATTTTTTTATTAGGTAAACACTTGGGGGCACTCACCATCACAGACTAAGAGATTGGAGCTGCATTTATAATGATTACTTTTTTTTCTCTTCTTTTTTTGCGGCTCTGTTGCTGTCTTGATGAGATTGATTAACCGCTAGTCACCACATGCACCAAAGATCCGGACTTCTCCCCTGGAAAACTCATAGGCCGTTAATACGTATACAGGACATTCTTCCAACCAGCCATCATGAACCAAAATATAACATTCTCTCTATCTCCTATTCTCTTTCTCTTTCTTTCTTCCTGTCCTCAATGACCAACCATCCGAGTGATCGATTGACCAGCCGTCCTGCTATCCGTCGGACCAAAAAAAAACTCATCAGACCAATCATACGGTAGACACATGTCACAGCCCGTTGACAGCAGGCAATGTTATGGTCATGTTTCATTGGTCCGGGGCACATTGCATGTGTGTGTGGAGGGGCGGACGGCAGCTGTCAGCGGCTTGACGTGTGGGTTTTCCATGCCGCTTTCAGGGGTGGGTTGGCCTATTGGTTGATCGGGAGGGGCGAAAATTGTAACGCCGCTTAGTTCTGTAATCATCTGGCGGGTAGAGGTGGAAGCGGAGGCGACTGATTGTTGGTTACAAGGTTTGGAAGAGGAGCATTTAGGGGATGCCCATATGTATAGACATATGGGAATGTAATAGTGGGACGTGTTGGGTATAGGAAATTGTTGTATCTCGGCTTTTGACTGGCACGTATGTTTCTTTTTCCCTAGTCTAGACCGCAGAAACTTGACTGATTTTTTGACTGATTTGTCAGATACTTTTTTCTCCTCTCGTAGATATTTACATAGAATATGCCTGACACTGAAAACCCCCCTCTTGTCCCCCAATCGGACAAAAAAGAAAGCCCACACTCCGAAGGTCCGATAATGGTGCTTACCCTTTATCTTCCCAGCAGGCAGTCAGCTTGTCACATCACTACAAAAGCGGTGCAATGAATAGCAAGAGGTAGGCGGGCGCTTCGATATCTTGGTGAGGTCCAACAACGAAATATGCAATCTTGTGATATCGGTTGTCCTTTCTGGGTGTCGTTACAAGAAGGATGGCGATGGTGCAAATGATTTCATTTGCTGGGTGCGGTTGTCATTTCGAGAACAGTTTTTTGACACATTTTGAGGCACATGTGTACCTGTGATTAATCACATTGCATATATAGATTTGCCTCTGTAAACAATCTATGCACATATTTTTGGTGACATGGATCAAAAATTGTGATTCGAGGAATTCCGAGACATCGAGTCTGTGGCAGACGGAGCTTTGGTCAGGGTGGCTCGGAATTTGTGATGAGCAGAAAGAGTCCAGCATCACGATTGAGTAACTGACACTGCTTGGAGGAATCTGACAAGGTTCACGTCACCGGAACCGAACGACTTTTTGTCGAGATTTCGAATGGGATTTCACTCGGAAGCAATCACATGACTTTATCAGGACAGTAATCAGATAACTAATCATCTTAATTTCTGTGATGACGACGGTGACTTCAGAATTGCCTCAGGTACTTGGCCACAAAAACGACTACTTACCAAAATACGGCAAGTCCTTGCAAAGCTACACAGCTAACATCTTCAATCCACACACACAACCTACGACATGCATTCAACCCAACAAACTAGATGGACCCCAAAAATCCTTGTCATCTCAACAAACTCGCTGTTCTCGACTCGATTGGCATAAAAATTCTCTTGCTTTTTATTGCTGCTGAAAAGAACAGCCTAAACAAACAACATTGGTGAATCAGCCCGTGACCTTCAGTCTACAGGTGGCTCACATTGACGAAGCATGCATACAATCACAGCGATATATGCAATACTTTCGTATAAATTTCCTCCCTTCAATTAGTCTGTCGAAGAATGATTCCGTTTTCTGCGGTCAATATATACAGGATGTATAGTTAAACATGCAAAAGATTTGGTGTTTCTGACAACCGGCGACATGGTAGGAATGTCTATCCAGAGACGGATAACGAGGCCTGCTAAAAACCACCGCTTCTATATTTGCCTGAAAAATGTCCAAGGCACGGGTTTTGTCCATTGGCTGTGACGGTTGACATTGAGGCTTGGGGAGGCTTATGGTTTGCGGTTACGGCGCAGATGTGGCCCGATGATCGAAGACATGTTCATTGTAAGGGGCAGCGTTGGCCTTGGTCTTTAATGAGGGAGAGGCTTTGACGTCATGTGTAAGCCGTGACGTTTTTCAGTTGGGTTAATTGATCGTATAGTTGGACAATCCGGGTGTGAATAGTATGAATTCAGGTATGGTTGGTAAAAAGGCGCAAAATTCTTTTGGGGTTTTGTCATCGAGACTTGACATGGGTTCATTTGTTAATCTACACATAGAAATGAATCGAACCCGTTGCTGGATTTTTTTTTGGGATCGTCGTCTCGAGTCAGTGTGTTTCTAAGTTTAGGCCGACAATTATTGAGAAACTTGAGATCTTATTGATCCTGTTTGATACCCAACAATAAGCACACAACACAAGACAATTCCAAAAGTCACGACAATGATGGTGATGGAGTTTGCCGTATCAGACTGAGTCACTTCTCGCCACTTTGGTTCAACCCAACAATTACAACTAGCTTATTGTCCAACAAACGCCATATTATTTAGCGCACTAACTATATAGTCCTCTGTTCTACGACATCAAAGGCCTCAGCTGTAATAAGAATAAGAAGGCAAAATGAATTAAAAAAAAAAGACAATACACTCTCTCCAATCATCGCGTTGATGGATATATTCCAACAGAAGCCCACTGCATGGGCTCTTGCAAATTATCTAGCACTGGCTTGCTGCAAGGACTAAGTGTACGACTTCACATTTGTTTGCTTTACATACTTTTGAGCCGCCATGCTGACGTTTAATAGAGGTCAGCTCTTGTCAGCTGGGGAAACGTTGGTTGTTCATGATTATATTATAGATCATGGTGATTCCTGCTGAGTTAACTGATGAGCATGCTCCTGGATACTTACATCATATCGATGTATATATTTTGCCACTACATCTGCCATTCGTCATATTGTGGAGCCTATAAATTATAATTTGCAAGTTCACCAACATTATTTGAGACTCGAGTATTCGCTATGTACTGCATAAACCCAGACCCTAACATGGTTTGAGGTGGCCGAATTGTCCCATTGCATATCTCGGCCGTCTGAGACGATAATCACATCACTTACTGGCAATCAAGTACCGATTACAGTTTCACTTCTGCGCAAAGACTCTCTAAAGCACTATTCAGTTGCATAATGCCTCTACACCGCAGCTTCGCAGCAGATATCAACATATGCAACATGTCAATGAAATGGAAAGTGACTATGTACAATACATGCCGTGAATCTAGTGCCACCATCTGGTAACTATTTGCATCCATTGGCAAGCATGGCTCGGGATTGCTGCAAGGCGCTGACGGTTTTTCCTCTTCTTTCTGACTGCAACTTTCTGGGAACATGGCGGTGAAGAGAGTCATGGTAATGGCTAATGACAACAGGATGAGACAAAAGAAAAAAAGAAATACTGCGAGGTGTGCATTTAGGAATTCTTTTTTTTTCTTCCGTGCCATGTTATGGCCACTTCTAAAAAGAAAAGAAAGAAAGGGGTGTACGTACTTTCGGTGGTCTTGGATGTTGAGAATCTTATCTTCCGGAACAACAAAGTGGACAGGGAATATGCAGCATCGGATCATCGATTGGCAACTCCGGCATTCCGAAGGACTGTACAGATGCGGGGGGGGAGGAACAACATAAAAAAAAAATTCCAAACCTGAACTTGACAAGCCCAGATGTGGCCAAGGGTCGTCAGAGAAGGCGTCGAGCTAATAATCTGCAGCTGTATGTACATAAATAAGACTTTTTTTTATTTTCCGCTGCCACTAAGAGACCAAGAAGCCTAAGGCTGGCTGAATGAGGGATGTGAATGCAGCAGAGGTGCTGAAGACGGAGGTTGAGTTTGAATGGTTAGTTTCTTTTTAGATGCTTAAGCTCAATATAACCAGCAGCTGGTGCCTCGGTTAGCAACTATTTTTTTTTGTCACCGTCTTGCTCCCTGCCGCTCACTCTTGGTTCATGAAACATCTTATCAGGTCCATGCAGCCATCATGTTTAATAGGCCCGCTCCAATTGGGAACCCTAAGCTGTCAGACGCTGCAGCATGACAGTTGCAAATTGCAAAGCACTACGTAACGGTGCAACACAACACATACGCAGCCGTTGATGTGATGTATTTTATGTATTTTTTTTTACTGACTAACAAATGTATTCTCCTTTTACTAGAATGTTCTTATGCCAGGAGTCTTCTCGGTTCCAGAGAGCAATGAGCGAAATATTGGATATTGGCATTGTCATGACATGAGATTCCGAAAGATAAAAGTCTGTGTCGAGGTTTAACGGGCGGATCCTTTCTTTTTTGGGGGGTTACCTGGAATATGGAACGGCTCAGAGTGGTGTCAGAGATGGTTACTCTTTCAGGCACTAATCAGGCATGAAGGTACAAGTAGAGTAAAGAGATGGATAGCACATCATGAAATAGATCGATGTTTGGTAGGGTTAGCGTAATACACACTCTTGAAGTTTTTGATCAACGGTAAGGGAAACAACTTTATGGTGAGAAGTTTTAACCTCGGGGACCTTGAGAACTTTGAGGAACAAACACCAATTCCTTTAGGAGCACCACTGAGACTATTGCAAATAAATTGTAAATAAGGGTTTGTTTCTCTAAGATTTAAACATCTAGCCTTCAATATAAATATATATATAAATATGTCTATAATTGCAAATACAATCATGATATACCCGCAATTTGACTTGCTGCAATACGACACCAAAAATGTGGGGGTTAGTTGCACCACGATGTGGACACAACATTTCGAGATGTAAGCATGATGACGTGAGTATATGACACATGACACGTCAATCTTTTTTGCTATTCTTCTTGATGTTCTTATCGGATGCACATGTCTCTTGTAGATAAAAGGATTCCAGAATCACTTGTACCTATTTAGATACCTGACTCGCTATTTAGCCCGAACACTGTTGAGAATAAAAAACAAAAAAAAGACAAATAAAATAACTGATACCTGGACCCATCAGGCCTTGATTGATTGGCAGCTGGGTCACCGTGATGGGTATGATGGCAAAAGGGATGGATAAACCGGCTGCTGGTAACCCGAATTGGTAATGAGACACGCTCTGCAGTGCAAGTTGACAGCTGAGTGACAAAAAGTGGACAAGGGGAAGAGAAGAGTTCTGCAGAGCGGTCACAATGGGATTGATCGGGGCTTTCGAGGGCAGAACGAGAGATACATGTACACATATATGGATTGGGTGGGAATTTGCTGTAGCCACGCCTTGGGGCTGAATTGGGTAATGTTTTTTTTTTTGCTGTTGATTATTTGTCGAGGTGAATACAAAAAGGCAAAGTGAGAGATGCGAATGCGCAGGGGCAACATTCAAGACTCGAAAGGCGTGAATATACATTTTTGATTGTTTATCTTTAAAAAATACATATCATTAACAACCAGCAACGATGATGGGATATTTGCATAGCATGATATTTGATTTGTGAGCGTCTTGGTGGATACATGCAGATGCCTAAGCATCAGTGGCTTACAAAACTGGACCACCTATAGCCATTATTGATGTGTCAGAGGATATCTGTTCAATTTCCAGATTCTTTCTACCAATAATAAAAGACAATTAGTCGGATGCTACAGGTCTGTCCTTTGTACAGGAGTCGCTATAGCATGTGAGACATAAGAATTGAGTTTGTGGGGGATCGTATAGAAAAGAAATCTAGTTTGTGTGTGCCTTGGTGCGAGTATTGATGGATATAATCGGTCAACCAACGGGACTAAAAATGGGTTACTCCAAAAAAAAAAAAAAGATAAAGACATGTTTCTGACGTTATGCCTCAAGTTAGAGGCTTGGATCAGACCAAAAAAGTGATCTTTGTGTTTGTGTATCACAGAAAGAGAAACAGAGGTGGAGGACATGCAGGAGACAAGACATAAAGATGTATTTCTGCTTAATACGAATTGTTGGGGCGGGGGCTGATCGGATTGTTGTTTACATATAAATGAGATTGATCATTTTATAAGGCTGAGAAGGGATCTGGGAACGTCGGGTCTGCTGATGAGATGATGAATGCGGGTACATTGTAACTGGGTGTTTTCCTTCCAGAAAGATTTTCACTTTTTTTTCTTTCACCGATAATCACCGAACATTTGCGGTGAACAGCAAAGACATACATAATAATGATTTATATATTCAATATTCTCAGTAAGATGTACATGTATAATGTCGTTGGCAATAGGTAGCCCGCAATAATTCTATGTAAGAAACGGAGGTTGGGGCCGTGGGTTGTACAGGGAGCGGGCGGGTCAGCGCGGGTGACAGGTGGTGGGCGACGATCCGAATTTGGGACCGAGGTTTGTGGGCGGCGTTGATTGATGTCATTCTGACGAGAAGTAACAGGGACACGGGGTGAGGATATGAATATATGGTTTACTGGAAGGGGACAAATCAGATCATGGTGACTGATTGGGAAGTTTTTGAACTGTGGGTGTGGGTGTAGGTGTGGGTGGTATGTATACTTGGCTACATACGAATCAAGTCTGGTTGTCTGTCGGGAAATAGTAATCTTAGCCAAACTTCATGTTAAATATATTGCCCCTCTCTTTATGAACACAGTTTCGTCTATATCTGCTGCGTAAATGGATGATGGGAAGCTGTCAAGTACTTTGACAGGACAGTAAGTGATATGCCACGCTGAACCAGTAATCGAAGCGAGGTGCAGCATGTAGTTGGTCATTAATATTCCCTAGCCGCTCCCCTCGGCCCAGCACGGTAAAAACCGAGCGTGAGGAAATTTCAGAACTTCGTGTCCTGTATCTCATAGATATATAGACACATCTTTCGCCTATAAGACCACATCCATCCTCGAAAAACATGCAATGCTGCCTTCATACGTGCGTATCATGGCCAACTGGCGTCTTGTATCATGGCTTACTCGAGCTGTCAAAAAGCTGACTGACTATGTACGTCCAAATGCCGGAGAGCTGAGGCTTATTATAGGAGCATGAATTCATAAATTTATTTGAATTTTCTTTTCTTTAGTCGGTGATGATGCGATGGGGTGCATGCTGTCATTTTTTCTTTTTATTCTCTTCACAAAAGCTCCTGATATGTGCCAGGGCTTATAGCCGATCAACCGTTGTCTCCCTAACCGATTGCTACCCTCTGCTGTCAGCTTAGGTGTGGGGATGTACAATGTTTGGGTATGTCGGCGACAAGCTTGGATAGACGCCGTTGCTTCATGTTCTGCACGACTGATACAGCTGATGGCATCCTTCTGTTGGCCTATCTCACTCTACGCATTCTCTTTTGACTATTTTTTCCTTCCATATCCACCAGTGAATGAGTATAGCTATAACTTGACGCAAACATCCAAATAAATAATCTCCAAATAATCTCATCGGTCCTTTCCATGCGTGGGTAGCCTGTCTTTGCCATTGTGGGAAAAAAGTGACTGTATGCAGAGAGAGGTGAATGCTTGATTATTAACTAGTGGCGTCTATCGATGCTGTCACGCTTGCGATTGGTGGGTCTTCATGTGGAATAAATAGACGGAGGACTCTCAGGAGGAGCTACCCTATATTGATTATAGTTAGTCACGATAGTTGTTATTTACGAACACCGAACACACGCAGTCATGCAAGCTAAATCGGTATATTTACACCTGCGCTCCGGCTTCGTCAGCCAGTCCCCCCACCCACACCGGCTTAGACGTTCGTTTCGGACTAAACAAGGAAACAATGCCAATGCCTATAATCTCCAATCAGCCAATCATGTCCCGAGAACCCCTGGTTGCCTTTCCCGACAATTCACTGGCGCAGGCTTCTGGAGGCAAGCGATGGATAAAAGATAAGTGGTCATCCTTGAGTCGCAACATGATTGATGGCGGAGGCCAAGGCTAAGTTGTTTGGAGCATAGGCTGAAGGAACTAGACGGGATACTTAGCTACAGAGGATGAAAAGAAGGAAGTTGACAGTTCTTTTTTTTTTTGGTATCGGGAAGGGGCAAAAAAAGTCAAAAAAACGATGTCAGCCCCGGAAATGCAACAGGTGGTGATGATACTGATATTTAGACTTATATATGTATGTACCAATATCTACTAGTTGTAGTTCCTAGCATATGTAAGCTTGTCGAAACGAGGCTGAGATAATTGTACGTAAATATTTTATGGAAACTGCCCCCTCCGGGATACAAGTGGTTCTTGCCCTCGCTCCCTGACGGAGGGTGGTGTGCATTGGCAGATTGACAGGTGTCTCCGATCGATGGGAGAGGGCGACCTAAGTGGGGTCGACGGCGATTGATCGCTCCGAGAGAGAAGAGAGAAGAAAGAAAGAAAAAGAAGTGAGTAAATAAGTTGATTTTTGTGGGTGCGTGTATATAGTTGGTTGCTTAGTTTGATAATTAGACAGGATACCCGGCAAGGTAACGGGAGGCATACAGGCTGTTTGTCCATGGTGGAGAGTTGACGATCAGTCACTTTGGCTTTGGTAAGTTTTTTTTCTTAAGTAACCGACGATGGACTGTTTGGGTATGGAGAACTCCAGTGGTTTGTCACGGAGTATGTATACGGATATACTGGCTTCTGCCGGGAGGTATGGCAGCAGATGAGAAGGTGGATGTTTGTTATTGTAGATGTGCCCTTCCGGAAGTAACGTCATAGTGAGGTTGAATTCACGGGGGGATATTGTCTCGCGGGTCATGGGGGTGAGCCTTCCGATCAGGGAGGTGCAGTAAAATCATGGGTTTAAATGTTCGTGTTCCGGGAATACGGCAATTGCTGTTTGCTTTCCCAGAATGTCGGTCTGGCGATCCAACACTCATGGTCTTTTTTTTTCTTGACACTGCCTCACCATGAAACGAGACGCTGGATCGCTGGAATGACAGACGTCAAGTATGTTTGTTTGGGAACCATGAGCCTTGTTGCGGGTGGCATCAGGTGAAATTTTGGCCGTGATGGCTCCGCTTTGTGGGCTGTACACCTCAGCACTAAATATGAACGGAGGTCAATGTTTCGTCGAAGTATAGATTGGCGATATCCATGGAGAGGTATAAAGTGAAAATATAGATATATTTACGTTAATTTTTGCCATTGAATGATTCCATATACCCACTTGCCAGTTTAGGTTCGTGTGCGAAGTAAAAAAAAAAAAAAGCTCTATCTGTCGGAAGTGTTGGGTTGCTAGCGGCTCTTGCCACATGGAGAGGAACTGACTTGAACTTCCTTGATGGCAGACAGTTCGACACTTGTCCCAGTGTGTTAGGATATATCGCATCTATAATATGGGCCCGATGAACTCAGCCTCGTACGGAGTCTAAAATCTGGTCTCGATTGCACAAATTTTGTATCTTAGATATTGTAATAATATGCATGCAACCATTAAATCCTTTGTTTCCTCCTTATGTAAATATTTGATTCTGATACAGTTTCAGCTCATATTTTACCGTTGGGGAAGTGGGGAACATTGTCATTAGTATATAGTTTGATGATATCATGTGAGAATATGCCTCATTTGGGTTATTTAGGTGACGAATTGTGAGCAGGTTTTCCTTGGGAATATCATGGAATGAAAGTGAGAAGTTGGACCAATGGCAGGCAGATGGGGTTTCTAGACTCGGGGTCTTGACATGCAGGGCAGATTGAGTATGTATCTGCAAGAGAGAAATTCGCTGTATGCTCTAAGTGATTTCATTTAGGTTTAGCAGATAAACCCAGGTCTCGGTTCTGTTCGAGTCCGACGGTCATCATGTGAATTTGTGATGTGTACCAAAAAGATAGGTTCATCCCGAATGTCATTTATTTTCTCGAATGTACTCAATAAAAACGACATTATAGAATTGTTGTGGCAGACAGACAGAGACCCATATCAAGCTTCTAGCCCAACCTTTGATTTTCCTGTATCTCCGTGACAGGTGGCAAACAATGATTCCAAACTGCATATAAAAATAGAGGAAAATAATAATGACAATAAATATATATGTATAGCAGTCACATCACCAATTCGCAAGGACCAAAATAACAAATCAAAGAGTCGAAGTTGGCTGTCATAAGTTGGCATTCTGACTGTCCCAGTAAACCCGCAAGACCTCAGCGGGCGCGGGGTCTTGTTTACATGCATGTCTATAAGTATGTCTTTTACATATCTGTACGCCCACAAACAGCAAAAGGCACCAAAGACAACAGTGAGCCTATATTTGCAACCGGCTGTATACAATTCTCGACATATTGTCAGAAACTCAGTAAACGCCATACTGGATGTGGCGTCTGGCCTCCGATTGGTCAGTGATGGCGTGTACTTTGTGGCTCGTGTCGTTTTGGGAATGATACACACAGGATATACTGGCGCAGAGATCTGTTGATGGACGGGCCTGGTGACCGGAGATGAATTTTGTCGTTTTGGCAGATGGTGGATGGGGAAAGAGGGAGGTGGGGTGTGCAGATGTGCGGAGGTACAGACATGTGATGTGATGAGTTGTTGTACAAAGAAAAAGACACTGAAAAAAAGAGGGGGGAAGGGGTGGATGTTAGGTGGGAGATGGAGAAAATGAAGAGGATGTTGTACAAGTGAGTTGGATGACTTTTTTTTTCGAGATTTTCTTATAAAGGGGAGAGCTGATGATTGTGAGGTTTGGTTGTCACAATGATACCGCTGAGCCTAAGAGTCAAGGAGGTGGGAGTACGAGGTACGAGCTGGTACAGTGTACATACGGCTACGATGTTGGGTAACTGATGACTAGAGGCTTGGAGATGCAGAGGGACTATCTAGCAATTGTGCTCTGGTTGTCGAGTCCACACAAAGACACATAATCACTAATCACTTCTGCGGATATCCCGTTTGATTTGTTTGTCGAGGATATTGTGTCTTGTTTTCCGTGAACCTGTTTTGCAAAAAGTTTATTCGCATATCTCAGTCGTGACGCACCGGGGGCGAGGCTTGAGGTGACATGTCCGAGAATTTAACTAATAGGTCAAAAACCTTATCACCATTTGTAGATTCACTATCCGAGTCACTTGTCTCACTTTGGTCTGTAAACTTTCTTTTTGATTACATTTTCACGCTATTGTTATGAATGAATCTCCCAGGCACTTGAGATCATGAAAAGAAAGAGAAATCACAAAACATATCGCAAGACATCAAAAAAAAAGCACGAGGATAACATAAAAAGGAAAAGAAACACGGGGTTCATAACCTCCGGACGCTGAAAATTTACGGAGTTTTTCGGTAGATCACAAGTATTCATATAAAGGGAGACAAGAGAAGTGAATCTCTCCAGAAAATTAAATAAAATGGAGATTTCTCGGAATGGATCGTGGAACTGGAGAGTTTGGATTAAGCTTCGGAGGGCGGGACTGGTAGGACGAAGGACAGAGACCGAGGGGTTCAAACGGAGAACATTGCTTGTGTAAGTTGACGAGGTCGTAGAATAATATCTACTCTGCAAGAATTACAGTGCATGCAGTTCTATAATTGTAGCATATGACCTTCTATAAATCTAGGGCCTGAGATGCCTGTAATTGTAAGCCTCAGGGCCCAAAGGATTATTTCACAAGTCCCTGAGGCGCCTTGGCTAACAGGACATAGCTTTAGCCTTTGTCATGGTTTAGCTGCTTTGCCATGTCCATCATATACATCACATCATCTCATGGCTGACGATGGCCCTCATGACTTAGTTTTGTCTGGTGTCTTCAGTATGTAATTTCCCATTGAGTGATTGTCTAAGATACTAAGACGCAGCATTCATACAAGAAACTGCGTCACAGAGCTTATGGGGAGCTTATTGAGGATCAGCGAAGAGTTGTGTAACCTGGCGTTGGATTGAATTGATTGACTGGTGGTGATGAATTTTAGCGTCAGTCAAAGGTGGCGAGACTCACCACCGGTTGGCGCTTTGGGGGGAAAGGTGCATGTTGTTTTCATGGAAAAAAAAGTACCTTCTTACTGGACAACGTCAACAGTGATGTGCAAGCTGAATAATATGGAGGGGGAATCTGTAATTTTTGACAATAGGAGACAAGAGGGTATATTCCAGGTAAATGTGGAGGTATTATAAAATCAGCTGGCGGGAAGGGACAGAGGGGGTGAGAAGGCAATATTTTTCTTGTTTTTGGTGGAGGTGATGGCTGGATATAAGGATAGACAACAGGCAGAATGACAGGCATTGCAGACAGGTGGTAAGCAGAGGTTGATCTGGTGATGGGCTAGAATCAAACAAGTGACTGCAACTTGTAAGCAGCAACCTGAAATATTGCCCTCCATTTTCTTTTTCTCTCCTTGTGTCACGAAGCCCAGCGTCCATATGTTAGTCCTACACCACCAAATCCCAACCAACCTCTATCTTCCTCCCTTTGTCACCAGCCAATAGACTGCCAAAGAAGCAAAGGCCAACTTTTCAATAGCTAAGCATCAGGTTATCCCTTACTTGACTTGTTTGCTTCTCCTTACCTATGTGCATGAATTTATGTGTGTGCGTGTGTGGTCAGCGGTTGCTGGTGAGTTGGTCCAGCTTGGTCTGTCTTGTCTGTCAGTCAGGTCGGCAAGATCAAGGGATGGCAGCTTTCGTTGCATCTCGGGTTATTTAGTACCGATGACAACAAAAAAAAAGAAAAAAGAAAAACAATCAACATCTTGGAAAAGAGGGAACCAAGTGTGGTCAAGATCTTCTCAAAGGACAGCCAGGGAAGTTGAATAATTGTCAAAAGTGATTGGGGGATGATGCTGAGTTTTGGGCTGATAGTGGGTGATTGCTTGGATGTATGGTCCTTCAGATCTTGAGCATGTACATATCAACACATGTAACAATGCACAGGAATTCTAGCACAAGAACCAGAGTAATCTCCAGTAGTAATAATGGATGACGAATACTGGGTCTGGTCCTGTGTGATGATTGTGATTTTTTGTTGCGCTGAAAGAAGTATCTATTTGCGACGAAAAGGTTGAAGAGAATTTATATGGTAACCAAAATGGGGAGCTTGTAGTCCAATGTGAAGCTTCAAGTCGTGGTACAGTGTGAGGTAAGATGTAATAGTCTCAGTCATAATAGTCTCAGTCATGTTCGAGTTCCCCACAGATTCACTGTCGAGTCTGTACATACCGAATTCGTATAAGTTTACACGCTCTAATTGGCAAGAAATCGCCCCGACCCAACTCGTTAGATCGGGGTTGGTGGAAGCACGATACAGATGGGAATGTAATAGCCGAGGGACTCAGAGGGAACCACATTGATATAACGGATTGTATCACACAGGACTCGAAATCTTGATGTGTATGACTGTGTCCGTCGTCTGTTTGCAGACATTTGTCCAGTTCTTTGGACTGCTCGAGGATTATACACACATTATTTAGCCATGGT
The DNA here is from genome assembly GCA_030294605.1 of Ambrosiella beaveri. Taxonomy (NCBI): domain Eukaryota; kingdom Fungi; phylum Ascomycota; class Sordariomycetes; order Microascales; family Ceratocystidaceae; genus Ambrosiella; species Ambrosiella beaveri. The sequence goes on from JARQWA010000007.1 coordinate 514,972, forward strand.
TTATAAAGCAATGCAGGTAAATAAATATCTATCTGTCACATACAAAGTACTGTACTCGTCACTATGTACATACAGTGCCAAACATTTAAGCAGGCTGTGAAATTTTGTGAGAAATTTCATGTTTGATTTGGTCCATTAACAAAGATCAAGTATATATACTTCAAAACCCAGGAAATCTGCATGAAGTCATGATTACCTATATTTTTTTTCAGTCATTTCCCTTTCTCATTATGGAAAATATTTTATATTCTATAGATATTTATCCGATTAAATTCAGCTTTAAAAGTAGAGCCCTAAAATCACTTCCTTTATTGAATCCAAGGTCAACTTTAGATATGTATATATATCTACTCAGGATCCTACTAAAAAAGAAAGGAAAAACATATATATATGTTGATCTAGTCAATTGTGAATGTGAATATGCTTTTTTTTCATTTTAACATCAAGTGGCGGTATAGTTATAGCTCTACAAAGACAAAATGAGTATGTTTTGAGGTAATACCTTCTCATCAAAGGTCCTATTTACAAATTCAAAATATATATCTATAATGATATTAAAGAAATATGGAATAAATCTAGTATCTACAAAAATAGTTAAACTACAGATTTATAACAATTTATATTTATTAAGATGAGCCATTGTGGTATGAGAAATATTTTCTTCCAGAGGTCTGATGTGGGGGCTTGAAATTTATTCCAAGCTTGTCACGGCCCGCTTAAATAGTCATGACTGTATATATATACATACATCCGTATGTACGTAAGCACATCCATACTTTGTTACCCGTTATATTCTGTTCCGCAGCCTATGAGGTCTCGGCTAGCTCAGTCATGCTGTGTGTGTGTGTGTGTGAATGGACGAGATGGAATACATACTAAGGAACCTTTACCTTGCCTTGTCTTGAGGGGAAAGCCAAGGCCGCGGAGTTGAGGAATCACTATGCCGAAAACTGTAGGTCCAGCCCCAAGGGGATTTTCCTGGGTGAATTTGTGGGCGCATGACATCGGGTGGCTCAATAGGCTTTTTTTCAAAGCCGAGTAGATTGGTTGTGAGTGTGGTGAGGATAGAAGGTGACAGAGCTGTGGATCGGTGTCATAGTCAGGTTAAATTATGGGTGTGAAAGCATGAAAACACGAAGAAGTGAATAGAAAAACAGAAAAAAAAAGATGGCATTTGGAGATACTAGAGTGAGGAACCACCAGTGTTGTCTAGCATTGAGAGTGTTGGTGATGGTGGAGGAGGAATACAGATAGGTATGGCTTTCCACAAGAATCAAAGACCATATGCATGTGTATAGAAGGTGCCCAGGAGATTATGCGATGATATGATTCTTGTAATGGAGGGTATATCAGCACGCAGGCCTAGACTTTTGGCGTTTGTAAAAGGTGCTCCATCTGCAGCATCATCATTCCAGTGACACATTGTCAGCCTTTGGACTGGCTGTTGGGCTTTGGAAATGCGCTGTTTCGACAATGGCTGGTTGGGTATCACGGGGAAATCAACTATTTTGAGGCATTAATGGTTATACACAGTAGGACGGAGAATTTACCATGGCAAATTGTTTTCATATTGGTATAAAAGCTTACAATTTACTTTGGTGCAGAATCTCGCTGCTGAAATGACATATTCAGCTTTTGCTCCCTAGATTTCCAAAATCGATTCTTGGCATCATAGCTTGTCTTTTTTCCTGCACCCCTTGAGTCGTTTGGATTGGGCTCTCCTGCGCTTTGCTGTTATTTACCACCAAGAAGATAATCTCTGAAGCTTGTGATGTATGCATCGTCTATTCATTACTCGGTTGATATGGTTGGTGATGTGACGACGGCGCCTCATCATCTCTAATCAACATGTTCTTGGAAAAATATACAAAAGTCACATCAACTACATATTCAAAAAATAACCGTTCATTTTCTTGAGTCACAGGCATATAAATACCTAAGCCAAGAATAACACAACATTTCTTGATCTCTAATCCCACTTCAGCCTCCCCTCCCCTTTCACACAATGTCCTTTCCGAATCCTGAATATGCATACATAATAGCTTTTTTCTTCTTCTTTTTCTTCTCTTGGGGCCTCCGTTCATTTTCGGCGGTTGGTGGAACATGGCAGCAGATTATTTACCCACTTGGCCAGATTTGGTAGTTACAAGGGACTTGAAGGGAGAAAGAGAGAAAGGACAGGATGGGTATATGTGAAGTTGGTTAATGATTAAGAGAGATGTGGGCATTATGCGATGTGGGTACAAGCAGGCAAAAGAACAAAGAAAAAAGACAAATAGAATCTCTAGAAAGAACGAGATTTTGCACTTTGTATTGTTGGACTTAAAGTTGGCAGAATCTTTAATTTGTCCCATTTATACACACTAACTTCCTTGCCGCCGTCAACCCTGACACTTATCCAGATATTCCCCACTTCATCCAACCCACCCACCCACCCATCACATCCCCAACTCGCTGGAATCCCCTCCGTTTTTTTTCCTCTCGACAATTCCTTCTTCTTCTCCCCATTATCCCCTCCTCTTCACCAGAAGAAGAAAAAAAATACGGGAAACAAAATGACAAGATCACGTCTAATGTGTGACAAGCGTGAGCGACCGTCTTGTTCCGAGGCGATCCTGGCCGGGGATAGGTATTGGGTGGGCGAAAGTTGAGTCTGGAACAGGTCCCTCAGATGCAGTGGATATCATGATCTGTAAGTATATGTGTACTGGAGGGTCTCTGGCATTCCGAGTCCGGTTGATTTTGGAAAAAAAAAACAAATAAAAGGCGATGAGCTAGGGTGTGTAAGCGACGACGGTTGATCTGTTTTCTGTTTGGCATCGGTTTCTCGGCCCGGCGCAAAGCAACCCCGAGATGCAGACATCAGTGATTTTCAGTGCTTTTTCTTTTTCTTTGTTTCCAGGTCGCTGTGGAAGATATTGGGCCTTCCTGAAGTAATCACGAGCTGTTATTGTAAATAGACAAACTACAAAGATATGTGTACTTTGTTGTGTGTGATGACAATAAATAGAATATATACATACTAGTTAAATGACACAGGAACGTCAAGACATTTTGTGATAATTTATATATATTTTCTCCTTTTGGTTGTTTGTTGTTTGGCAGACAGATAATCGCAAGCAGATGTCAGATTTGACCAGGGAAGAGTGGAAGGAAGAGACATCGACAGCTGACAAGAAGGGCTTGCCGGGCATGATCTAGCGGCTTCTTAGAATGTACGTACGCATGTGTCTGGGGGAGGTGAGGAGGGAATGACGAGATCTCGGGTGGTGGCAGGTGGGAGGGAGGGAGATCTAAGGTTAAGAGTTGACATTTGGTGACAGATGATCGGTGTCATGGCGTCTATGGTTTTGGTATGATAGATGAAAGGGTCTGACATGGCAAGTTCATCTGTTGACAACTTGCCGAGAAGTCATGGTCTTATTGATGACTTTGTCAATATTGACATCATATTTTCGAAACCCTACTGTTGTTGTCAGTTTTTTTTTCTCGCTCTTTAACGGTTAAATCTAAACTTGGAAACCGCAAGATACGATAGTGGCAGTGAGTGATAAGCGAGAAATGCCAAATGACATTTCGCCCAGACATCATCGAGATCTCACATCTCCCGTCCGATCGATCCCCAAAGAAATGCCCAGACCACTAGAAAGGCAAAAAAGGTAGATTTCAATCTGGAAACATTTCCCCGGTACCTAATCGACACTCGACACGTCATGTAGATATTCACTCTCTGCTTACTTATTGACATTCTGTACTACAGAATATGTTACGGCTACTGAAGGTTCTCTTGCCATATGCACAGGATATGTATATGTATGTTCATAAAATGCAAAAAAAAACTATACCCCCTCCTCTCTATGCCTATCTCACTGAACCATCATGGGTCAACTTGACAAATCGGTTCACTCAGTCGCCAAATCGCACCGTCATCTCATGCTGATGCCATCAAGTCTTATTTTTGCCTGTCCCTCTGCAAACTTGCACGCCTCTCCCGATTCACCCATTCATTGATATCTCCTTCTGATTGCAAACCCCTGATACTTTCCTCATTAATACTGCTGCTCCGAAGACCGCCAAGAACTGGGCACTTAAATACTGATCTAGGCCCACCATGTCATGTCACGGCGTCGTCATGATGGCTTATGTATTTGTTAAGGAGATATGGGGGGAGTGAGTGAGTGGTTGCTCCTGGCACATTGCGCGCTGTACAGAGAAGGGTACAAATGTTCGGAAGACCCAACTAGCTGGTTGTGACAAGTGTCTGTAAAGAATGTGAATATGTAGGTGCGTATATGAATACGAAGTGGGAAGACAGTCAGGATGATTGACAAGCCGAGGCTTGGGTTTTCGTTTTTGGAGGTGACGAGCTTGGTAGGTAGGCAGACTTAGGGGGATAGCGAGGTTGTTCATTGTGAGTGAGTAGGATGTGTGAGTTGGTATTGAGAATCTCGAGTCATCTTTAGAGATTTTGCAGCCTGGTTATTGTCAGAGCGTTTTAGCAGATTCTTGATGTAGCCAGACACTATGTAAACATAGACAAGAGGCAGCGAAGTCTCTCGGTGAGCAGCTCTTGTTGTGGCACAATACTGACTATACATAGACTGTATCTTGGCATTACAACAGTCCATCAAAGAATTCTCAGTGAGACTTACACCTCTGAACACCGAACGGGCAGGAGATCGCATGCCTCCATTGTCAATAATTGCAGTTTCCTGAGTAGTTTTCGCTATAAGAATGCCACAGTTGGCTGCTGCCCCCACAAAGTCATCGGATTAACAGTGAAATTCGAATGTTACTTTGACTCAGTGGTACATCGAGGCGGATAGTAATCCTGCCGGGAGCCTGGCTGAGAACGGACCGTAAACTGTATTGGACCTTTTTAAACCTTGCGATAGCGCTAGTAATGTCACGGGCGTGAAAAGAAGGGCGAGATGTGGAATCTAGAGGAAGATGTGAGTGCCAAGACGTTGCAAGTTGCTTTTGAGGTGTTCTTCATGTCGGAGAGCAGGCCCGGTGCCCGTCTGGAGGAATGGTAATCGTAATGTGCACAAACGAAGCATGCCGCATTGATATTACAGATTGTGAACCGCGGGATGATCTATTCTTCACTGACATTGCGTGGGTGGTCACTGTAATGAAGATGAAGCTATTAATTTTTTTTGTAACAGTGATATTCTAGATCTCCAGAGAGATCTTGAAGTCCCGTTGTCAATGGGTCGTCCACTTAAAATGTAACATTATGTCGGTTACGACGTTGAGACGTTGCAACCCGTAATCGGCAGTGGAAAACAAAAGCACAAAAAAAGCAGATCTCTGCTTTATAGACAAGATGTTTATGTGATCCAAGACTTCACAAAGTCAAAAGAAAAAAAAAACACAGCAAAATGAAGGTGCCATAACCATGAATCGAACATGGATCACCACGGATTTTTGCTACGCCTTAATGGTCCCAAGGCCACAACGTGATATTCTAACCATTAAACTATTATGGCCTGAATCGTTAGAATATCTATTAAAATTATACTCTAAGTACCCCTCCGGCCGGTCGATACCCTACTGCATATTATCATATATCGATCGATTCATGGGGAACGGAGATCTGAGGTTTGAGTTTCAGATAGGGAGTAAGTGGTAGAATGCTGTGAGATGGAGTTTTATATACGTAGATGGATATTTCATTGCTGGAGGCCCGACACGTTGTTGGTGTGGCGGGAGACTTGGGAAAGACAAATTAGTGATGTGGGATATGTGGAGTGAGACATGCGGGTCGGTGACTAGCAAGTGAGTGGTTGTATGGTTATTACAGCAGCTCTTGGGTAAAGGTAAGATGCGGAAAAGAGAGATCAATGTTAAGATATAGAAAGATATATGTTAGGGTTAGCTACCAACATAACACCTGTGATACCAATGTTCTACCTCATTCTCCAAACCCCACAACTCCAATTTCAATCTCCACATGTTTCCCAGGTCTGTACTCGCGTCTTGCTATCGCAATATCATACAGAAGCACTGCAACTTCCATTGCATTGTCTTTTGATTCAAGACATGTCAAACGCGTACAAAAAAAGATGGAACCCAAGGATTCACTTATATATGCAAGACAAAGAACGGACAAAGAACAGGTGGTTGTAAGCATGTGTGTCAAATGGGAACTTCTGTCTTGGAAAATCAAATCATGAAGAGACATATAATGGTAGAGAAAATCTGAGGCGGGGAGATCTGATGGGTACTGGCTAGGGCTATTGAGGAACTTTTGATGATGGGTAGTAATCTCTCTCACTACAGACGTGGAAGGCTGTAGATATCAGTAACTATACTTGACGAATGAATGTTGCCATCACTCTATATTATCTAGGCAACTTTTACATAACAATCCAAGCCTGTCAAAAAGACCACTTGCTCTCCGGATTTCACGTACTAAAACTAACCCCCTCCTGTCCCGTGTCCCTTCTAACCGCCAGTGGTCATTTCTCTCTTTCCCTCCCACATTATATCTTTACCATCATAATCGGCGATACCACCCAATCCATGTCCCCATCCATTTCCACAGAAACGTTGCATCCCACAACGATAGGGCGTCCACGGTCGCTTGTGAACAGGCAATAGCAAAATCTATACATGTCCATATACCGTATATGTTATGGAGATTCATGCACTCTCGGGGCAGATAGACAAACGGATAGACATGCAGGGAGCTGATATTGGGGAGGGGAGATGCAGGATAGTGGATAGGATGGGGCTATTGAGGGGCGGGGCTTTGGGCACATGTAAAAAAGGCAAGTAGAGATTCTTTGAGACGGCGAGATTTCGAGTGTGGGCTCCGGAAACGTGCTGGCGATGCTATTTTTGCGGTGAGTTAGGACATCAATATGTAAATATGTCCAAGTGGAGGGAAGGGGACTGGATGGCACTTTGTTGCAGATGGACGGGCCCTGGAAAGGTATCCTAGCAGGTGCCGCTTTTGATGGATGGCAAGCGTCAATTACAGTATATACATGTAAGAAAACGAATATGTGCATACGCAGATTCAATATATTTAGATGTATGCCGTCGGAAGTTGGTGGCAGGACGTGTTCCTGATATGGCGAGTTGTGGATTCGGCTGGCATCTGATGGTGGTCTGGCTTGATTGTTTTGTCTTGGCTTGTCTCGGGCATTGTAGCGAGTAAATTTTGTTTGCTTATAAGAGTCTCGATAGACAATATGGTTATTTGACGATGAGGAGACTGGATGTCTAAAGTTCATGTGGTAGATGAGGAGCATCGGACTCACCGGGTGTCACGAGTAGTGATACACGATGTAAATGTGAGGGTGTACTTTGTCATTGTGTTTGTATTTACATGGTACTCAAGTGTCCATCGGTCCCTCGAACCATACCGGTGTTCAATGTTTATTTGCCTTTCTGCATTGGGGGAAAACACGAGGATGGTCCATCACGGATCGTGAATCTCGGGCAACCCCAACCATCGTGCCATTTGGGTTGTTTCACACTTATACCAATGACATAGCCATTCTGGGCAGACCTATTTGGAATGGATCCGCACGCCCCATTGTCCATCACAGTCACTGCCGACATCTATACTGTCTCTTTCTTGTCCTATTGCCACACAAGGCCAAGCTCTTCTCTTCTTTTCTCTCCCATTTGATCTCTTTTTGCCATATCTCTTTCTCCTAACCAAGCCAGAAGAATCCCTGATGTACAATTGTCAACGCCGCATCGTAACATTTTGGCAGTACGAGTACCAGGGGCCCATGTCCACGGTCGAGGAGGTCTGACAGGACGCTAAGGATTGGCACTGGTTCAGTCAGTAAAGATACAGCTATAGATGACTCGGCAGTCATGGATTGGGGATGTTCATGGGTGGGATGGGGTGAGAAGAGGATCGCGCGCGGGAAAGGTTGCGTTGAGGATGATATGGAAGGACATGGGGGCGACCGGGAGATGGATAATTCAATGGACTGATATTTAGGGTTGGACAGGGTTGGACTTATACGATCGACCGATGTGGATCCTCTAGGATACTGTCGAATGTAGCAAGCAAAATAAGAAGAATAAAAGAAAAAAGATAGGATTCAGTATATTTTCTTAGCTACAATAGTTCATCAGTCAGTTTACTGCAAGTGTCATACACTTTATTATGTGCACTAATATCCTCCAAACCAGGCTTGAGCCATCTCTAGCCTCTACCGAAACTTCATACTACTGCCAAGTCTCTCAAAACTCACCACTATCCTCCAGCATAACAGCCAAGCCCACGCAATCCCTACCTCTCATCAAACAAATCCGTAAATTAGCCAATCAGTTTTATACATGAATAATTTACCTTTATGTCTATATATGAATCATAACCACCCGCCCATCTGACCATCCATCCATCGACACCAACACCACCCCCCCCCCCAGCCATGTCAATGATCCCCGATCTCTCTCCGCATCCATTGACGGACGTGACGTTACCGAGTTCCGAGGGCAGTGCCGTTTGCATGGCTGGGGGTGGTGGTGGGAAAGATGGAGAAGGTTTATCAAACAGGAGAATGGAGGCGAGCAGTTTGTTGATCATTTGTTTTAGGGGAAGAAATATGGTAAAAGTAGTGAGTTCAGAGGGGCGAGCTAGAGGTTGTAGTTGGTAAGAGGAAAGAAGATAAAGAGCATATCTATCGTTTATTAGGCGCTCCTTCAGGTTGACCGAGGCAAAATTGACAGCATATCTTCCAATAATCACGGGAACATCATCATATAATCCGGGAAGAAGGGACGGCCTCCAAGGCAATAAATCCAGTAACTGATCATCAAACATCCTGATTATGCCATTCGTTTAGACGTTTTAGGCTTAGATTCAACACCTAGACCGCCAGGATCGGTTTACATGCCTTGACAAGCCCGTTATTTCATCTTCTTGTACAAAGAAGAAAAAGCAAAGGGCAGAAAGGGCCTCCCCTCCCCCCCTGCTGGACAAGATGTCCCGATCCCGATCTCACGTCACCCCTCCACAGAGCAATCATAATGATGCCCACAATCACAACCACAATCTGCCACAAAACCTCCCACACCCCCCACTGCACAGCTCCCCCCTAGGTCCCTTCTCCTCCCGGTCCAAGCTTCCCCTCTCCCCCCAAAAGAACAACCTCCACTAATCAACCAACCAATAACAATTACTGTCCATCGCTTCATCGCTGAGACACCCTCTCAGCAATCAAGCAGGCAAGCAAGCACTGATCGTCCCCGCTATCGTCTGGCAGAATCATTGACAGTACGCCACGAGCAAATGACACAGTCGAGGTGGTCCGTGACCGTATGCCAGCCAGCCAGATGGATCGGGGTTGGTTTTTGGTGAGATGAGGGAAGCTAAAAGCCCCCATGTTCACTTTATAGTAGGAAAAAAAGAAGATGCGAAATTAAATATGAGTGAGGTGACAAGAGTGTAAGTGGAGCCTTGCCCACTTTATGGAGGGAGATAAGTGGGGCGCACATTATCGGAAGGTGCGGGTGGGCTTAGGGTTCAAGACACGTTTGTAGGTGTGATGGCTGTCAGATGTCAAGTGACAGAACATTAAACTGGTTATTGGCATCATGTCACAATTCCCGAGATGCTTTTTTCCACCGCTGAGAAAGTCATCCTGTCAATGTATCTATACATACACATACAAGAACCACAATTACAACATTTCTCGTATTTTCATAAACACATGTTCACATGTGCCACACTGTATTTATATATAAATATCCTCATAGACATTACCAATTTTCTCTTCCCACATCTGCCAACCACACCACCCTATCATCCGGCACGCCCATCCAATCCACCTGTCGTCCGTTCCCCCAGCCAATAACAACCCACACTCTCCCTCCCTCTCCTTCTGGCACCAACCATCTCCACCCAGTAAATAACTGCTGATGACCGATGCTACATCTTCATTTTCATCTACATTTACATATATTTACATCTCGGAAAGTCATGTGGTTCGCACGGGCACCTTGTCATCTCGCTGTTTCAGGCGCTGCTTTCTTGGGTTGAGATCCTCGGGCCACCTCTGGCAAAGGGCGTCAATGACAAACTCTCGATATCTCCTGCTCCTCTGTATCCATACCAGTCCAGACCAAACAACGCAAAAATGCCTTTTCCCTTCTTGATTCATGTTGGCCATTTGACACTGTTACTTTCGTGAAGCAAGCTCAAAAGAGAAGGATTCTAGGCGTTTCGGATGCTTCGATCAGGTCACACGGGGCGCCTCCCGGCCTTCGCGGCGGGTGGGTAGGATCATGATGATGATTGTGTATATCTACATATTTATGTATTTACAACCTATAACTGGTGGTCTGTGACCACAATATCCACACACTCCTTCCCTGTTACATATTCCCATCTTGATATTTTATAGCAAATTTTCCAGATCCACCTGACCCGTATCTGGCGATCTCACACCAAAGTGCCTTGTGCCGCAACAAAAGAAAGAGAGAAACCATAAGTGGACCATGTATGACCATTATTCCATCATTATTAACCCCCATGGTTTACTTGGTTGCCATTCCCCTTCTCTCGAGCTCTAAGCCACACTAACCAGTCGATCCCCCCTCTAGTCCATCATCGCCCAAACAGCCCTCAGTCTGATCCACGATCCTACCCACACTTTACCTCCCGGCCACCCGATGGAAGCCTTTCAGAAGTCCCCCGTCTCTGCCCCATTAACTGTAAACCTGTAAATATCACCGTATCTCAGATTGTCTATATACAATAAAACACCTGCTTTAGCTGACTATTTTTCTAAGAATCTGGCCTCGAAACCTCCGCTCTCCCGACCTCAACACCGGGGCCACGCTCAGACAAATACAAAAACTTCGCCGCACAAACTAAACTACATATCCAATGGCACCACCATTACCACCACCTTCCCCGGCCCCTGGCATCAACTCTCACCCAGGATCACAACCATAACACCACCATCACAACCCATACGACGATCAAAGCGCCCCCACCCAAACACACCTAGCGGGCTCGTCTAACGTCCCGAGATCCGATGTGGGTGGGCTTGCTTGGGTACCCTATAGGGAAGAGCAAAGGGAATGGTATGCAGGCGGGGGTGTGTCTACAGAGATATCAATATATGGGTTATGGGATATGTACATATTTCATGTGCAGTAGCGGGATTCACTTCCCTGGACTGGCGATGACCTTCACCCTCTTACACCCTCCCCCTCCAGGAATTTATTTTGAGGATACTGACGGTTAGTGGTTCTTGGCGATGTTTATGCGGATTTCTGGGAATCCTCATCCTGCAGACAATGGTCAATACCACGTAATTATTTGGTCGAGGACAGGGTCATTTGGGATGGAGGTGTCGCTCGCTGCGCTTTGACAACAGCGGCGACAATTGCTGGCATCTGAGGCCATCGTATACACGTTGAATCTGCCGCAGTCACTACGGTCTTTTATCTTCATGTATACATGTACATATATGTGAAATAAACATCCACACATGTAGAATCCGCAGCGCCGATCAGTGTAACCGCCATGTAAGGTCACGCCTGTGCGGGCTTCCTATGACGATAATGTTGCTTCTTCCCCCCCTTGCCTGGCAAGTCAACTATGGCAATGCCTCGCGGTGCTTCGATAGATGAGGCGGTACTAGTGGAGGCCAAGTGTTCTATGAGCCTTCGTTTCGCTTTCTCTTGCCGAGATCACGGGGCCGCTGTGTCTGAATCAGGCCAAAGAATAGAGCGGACGAATATTGTGGATCGAGGACCAGCAAACATGCATACATATGTAGAATCTCCAAAAATTCCGGTGTTCAGCTTCGCCAGGATGCTCCTCATATGGATACATATGTAGATTGTTAGATGGATAGACCCACTGTCTGCGGCCAAAGCCTCATCTCCAAAAATGTGACTTCCTTCACTGCCTCAGTCGCCAGGTCCTCACACCCTTTCGGTAGTGCTCGCGCAAAAATCACACATTGTTTCTTATGTACCACTTTTGGCTCTGCCGTCTTTAGCACGGACTGACGCCACCTGACAGGACAATGGCAGCCCTAGACCAGACATCCTGAGATGGTCGGTCACCATGCAGGAAAGCACGGTAGGCATATTTGAGAGGTGCCAGCCAAGGAAGTATATAATATGGAGGGATTGGGGTGTATGCATTGTAGGTGAGTTCAAAAGTGACGGATAGATGGATGGATCAATGAAGTTGGTGAGCGGCTGTGGGTGGGTGGTCGGGATGTAGGTTGCTTTGTCGGTGAGAGCGATGTTTGAGATGGGGGGAAAAGGCTTGGAGGAAAAGTAGAAAAAGGGTTCATTTGTGGTGGTTCTTTGGGGATTGCATCGCGAGGGAGGTGGATATTGGTGAGTTGTCAACACGAGATGCACATCGTCATGAATATGGATTGATTGCATGTAAACATATACAAAGAACCGAAGATCATGACTAGAATTTTGCAGTAATCTTGTGCTTCTTGTATTTCTGAGATTCATCATTATTACTCACCTATTTTTGATCTTTTCTCAACTGGCCCCCTTCTCCTCCGGGAAGTGGGGACTTTACAAACTACCGAGTCCGAAGTCGTTATGTGGGTTAGCCCCACAAATCCCCGCTACACAAAGATAAGCTTCCTGCCTAATTTGATGTCAGCAAAATTGATTATAACAATCAGCAAACATGATTACCAGATGAGACCATGGCAGTTTTGCATCTAAAATAACAGTGATCATGCAGAAACAAAAGAAAGAGACAGGAAGAACATCATTTTTTTTAAAAAAAATCTAATACTTGTTTCTTGTTGACAGCCTGGCGCTATTTAGTCAAACAAGAATCAATCTGCATAAACGAGAACCCCAAGTATCAGAAGCCCGCCGTGAATGATCCGCCGGACCAACCCGCCCGTGAGTATCTATAACAAAGATACTAAGACCATCATCATGTATACATCTACCATTCCCCAAAGTCAGTAACCTCCTAGCCAGCCAGCCAGTCACTCGCCACTCATTACCAATCATTTAACCCGATCGGCAGAATGAGACCACACCACCTACTGGCCTGTACATTTCTCTGACGACCAATAACCACCATCATTGTTTGGCCCCTAGTTTTGTCCATCACTTGGCTGTCGCTCTGCTTGCTCACGAAATAGAACTGTTCGTATCTAGACTCGCCCAGAGCTGGATCCCACTCGACGTGTCCTCACAAGTCACCAGTTTCACTTTGATTTGACAAAGAAGGTGGCTTTGTCGGTCACACGGATCACTGATTGTAACTAGCTGTATGGTCAACATCCTATGTATCTATGTATGTAACGTGAATTGTAGATATACAATATAAATGCGTTGTCAGATGGAAAATCCATGTTTGCACTAACCGACCGCTCATCACCGCATCCGTCTGCACGCTCTGACCGGATCCCATAGCGAAGAGATGGCGGCAATCCATATCAATGGGCATTAGGGGTTTCTTAGTTTTACATACTGTCTATTGTTATCCGAATACATATATAGATATATAGCCATTTGTCAGACCGCAAGCCCCAAAGGAGTAGGACTGCCGATGGTAAGGAGGGGACAGGAGGGAGGGGCAGGTTGCGTTTGCGTTTGTTTTCTCTTGGGGAGGGGGCGGCATATTAGGAGGAGTGCCAAGCGAATGGAGTGAGCTGAAGGATAAGGGAAGAGAGATGGGGTGAGAAGAACACAAAAAGTGTAAGAATACGCGAAGTGGAGGGGGAACATGGATTTGATGGCGATGGATAGTGCGGAGGTGCGGACGGAGGACGGGCGGAGCAGGGTATTGGCGGGTGGGTCGGGCGGCTGGAGTTGCTGTGTCTGTACAAGCAGTTGAGTTAACCTATGGTGTTACGTTGAGAACGGAAACTCTACGTAATTTAGGGTTATGATTGGTTGATTTGGCAGTTGCAGCTTGGATTGGGTTATTGGGGGTGCTGGGGGTGCTGGTGGTGGATACGGAGGTATTGGTGGCCGATGGGGCCAGGGGGTACGCTAACATGGTAGTGTGTGGGTTGAGTTTTGAAGACGAGTCAAGGACTGGGGAATGTATGTTGCAGGAATATATGTACTCAATGCCGCGATAGATGTCCTTGGAGTATCTAGGCTTGTGTTTAATGAACCTCTGCGTACATTGTGGTATGTTGAGGTGTGTTTTTAGAAGGACGTTAATAAGAATAGCGAAAGCCTTCGGAAGATTAAGTGATGCCGGTCTATAGACATGTAATCAAGGAGACGTGGTTGGATGCAGTACGGAGGGTTCACTGGGTGCATTTCCAGTTTGTACGACCGGCAATCAGACTTGGGGTATATGCCGGGGCCATAACTGGGAATCTGGAAGCGGACGATTGGAAGTGATGTAGGGGGTTTTTAATCGAGAGTGGTTGTAGATCTGTAGGAAGACATACTATTTTCAATTTTTGTATTTATATACTGCGAAGAACATAGCAAAGACTCACTTGTTGATCTGTTGCCTGGGGCTGTGTGTGTCCTTTTTAGAAAATACAGTGATTGACAAAAGGGCACGGGCCGTTCACAGACAAGGAGATCTCTGAATGATGCCGTTGATAGCCTCCGGACGATATACGTCCTTAAAGAGCCCGACATAGACGGACTTAGGCAATTTTATTCCGTTTCTTACGTCCATATTATCGTTATTGTTTCTATACACACGTCCGTATATGCATGAATATGCAACTAAACACACTTTCCTTCATGTACCGATCTATCTTGCCACCGGTCACTGTGCCAAGCCGCCGACCCGACGTCATGCCAGCGAGCAATGACATTTGGCCGCTGCCACCTCGGGATGCCGCCGAGGTGGTTCTCACGACGAGAGGAACCCAAAGAGAAAAAGAAACAAAAAAGAAAGAAAGAAAGAAAGTCAAGGAGACAGTAGACGTCAATGATTGGCTCGCCACTCGGCATTCCCAAGAGAAAGAAAACACAGAAACAACAAAAAGGTCGCAGTGGATTTGTATGGTTGATGACATGGTGCGCAGGATTGCGTGGGATAGGTGAGATAGAGTGGCCATGCCAAGAAAGAGCCAAGAGGTTGTGTTCGGGGAAAGGGGGACGTACAATAGTGAGCGGTGGCCGCGGGTTGTCCCGAGGATGAAGGGGGACAGGGATTAGAGTTTTCTGGAGATAGAGAGAAATAGAGAGAAGAAGACGGAGGGAGAGGTTGATGAGGCTCTTTTCATGCAGATATTGTCGACTTTCGCATCGGCCAATGTTTTTGGAAGAGTATTAGGGTTACAAACTTATACGACAACTTCAAAACCCTGACATCTGTCATTGTTTTGTTTGAAGACCCGCTTCTTTGTCTTTCTCTCTGCAACCCCACAACACCCGATACGTCAAACCCACATCCATCCGGCCTCCACTATAACTACTACCTCTCTCTCTCACACACAACACAAGCCATTCTCTCCTCACCGCTTTCTTGGTGTCTGTCCATTCAGATATCACCTTCAGTTTGTACGTGTACGCCATCCCAACGTCTGACAGAACATGGGTGATTTTCTTCGCCACCAGGCCATCGAGAGGGATGGCAACGGTGCCAATTGGCGGGGTGTCTGCATGGGAGGTGGTGATCGACGTGGTAGTGAGGCTCAGTGGGGAGTGGGGGTTGGGCCGGCTTGGCGACCGATGAGTAGGTAGGTGAGGGGGTTGAAGGTGTGGATGGAAGGGTGTTATTGGGAGGGGAGGGAAAGAATGAACGGTTTGGTGCGGAAATGAGAGGTTGTGACGGGAGTGTGTAGGTTGTCCTGTGTCTTGAGCTACTGCTGGCCCGATGATTATGCCGATGCCAATGGAACCTTCTTGGATAACCCTGATGTCACCACCGTCTGCCAATCAAGTTCTAAATTCGCTCAATACCACCAACGCCATACCACACACCCACTTAACAGGAAAAAAAAAAGAAAAAAAAGTCTTCACACCTTCCCATGACAGCTCAAGCTCCCTCTCGTATTGTATTGAATCAAAAAACCTAGAAAATCCCATAATGTTCATCGGGCAATGCAAATTTGCAATGGATTGTTCACACAGGAGAACTGTTGGGCCGTTGGGGCGGGGGATCAGAGAGAAGTATATATATATTCCCGGGGGCATTTCCGGGGCGGCGGCCGTGGTAGGCGAGGGGTCCGATGACGGGGTATTGGGACAGAGATTGATAAGATGGGTAGGTAGAACATGATTATTAGTGATTGTAAGGTAAGGAGGATGCAGACCGGTCAGAGAGATAACTCCGAGTCCGGGACAGTGTGTGTATGGTTTCAAGCACATAGATTATTAGGCTCTATAGATTCACAAGTCTAATGGCTATATCGGCTTGTGGACATGCCTCGGGATGACGGTGTGACTTTGCCTGGGTTTTGTCTGATACATAAACTCTTAGCAGTGGTGAACGATGATGTCCTGGTGTTGTCCCGCGCGTAGGAATTGCGTGGTAAGAAGGGAAGGAAGCGCGGGATGTATGTGTGCATGATGCTAATGATGGGATATCCTTCCAGTGTGTCATTCGAGTCCAAAGTGTATGACTGTGTGTATGATTGGATTGTAGCTATAGTATGTGTGGAGGCTATCACGGGGGTCATCGGGATGTATTGGCTCCGTATCCGTGATACGGGCTAATGGCGAGAATATTTACCTGGGGACACGGACTTATGTATCTGCGTAAGCGTCGATAGATGCTACATTTACATTTGCATTCCTGCACATCAGACACCAAAATCAGCCTACAGTGAAGCCATCATGGCCTGTCAGTTCCTTCTGATGGAACTCTTGTTGTCAGACAAAGCGGTATTTACGCTTATGAGTGCATGGAAATATGTGTGTAAGCATACACAAGCGTAAATGCTGCATGCTTATATTTAGTACTGAAGACAAAAAGCACTGGCTTGGGTAAGAATCGGCTGGTTCGATGGCAGAAAATCAGATATGCAGAGGCGGTGACGGGGGATGGGGGATGGATCACGCCGGATCTTGCCGGGTTGGCAGTGGTTGATACGTATAAAGAATGGAGACAACAAGAGGCAACAAGCAGGGGCTATAAGAAAAGAAATATCGGGATATCGGTATGGAATGTAAATGGGTGTCCGGTCATGTGGGGAGTGGCGAGGAGACTTGGAACAGGATGGAGAGGTGGAGGGGTATGTGACGGAGGGGATCGTCGAGGGGACTGCAGGTGGATGGACCAATGGTAAAGCGAGAGTTAAAGATAGCGGGTATCGACACCAACTGATTATCGTGGATAGAACCTGCTCATTTGACTTGGTGTATCGAGATCCCATCTCAACAAGATCAACATCAAGAATAGAGTGTATGCCTCCCTAGACCCCACATGGCGCCATGCTGTTTCCTCAATCGGCCAACATGTGACATGCTACGTTTCTCACCAACATCTCATCTCTAACTATATCTATATAGCAAGACGTATATAGTTTGGCGTAGATATATTTAAAAGCCCCTCTATGAACTGCATTCCCCCTGCCCCGTGATTGTTTGGAACTATGCGGCGAAACGTGCTGTGATCGACACAGATGGGCCAAAGGCAGAAAAGTATAAAGATTCCATCAGAATTGTATCATGGGGTACGTGACGGGTGCTAAAATAGGCGGTGCTTATGCGGACAGTAAGTGATGATGGCCTGTTCGGCGTCAGCTTCAGTTGGAAGATCTTAGTGTGGAGATGTGTATATTTTGAATACATTCTATATTCCAATGATTATATAGTATCTCTGATATATATACATACATTGTATGCGCATGTATATCACTGTGATATCGCTGATAGATTTCAGATTTCTCTCTCTTCCCCCAGAATCTGCCACCACACAGACCCCGTCCCCGTGCCCAATTACCAAGCAACGTCACCGCCACTCTTTCTTTCTGTCCCTCTTATTTCTCTTTCTGTGTCTCTTTTTCCTTCTCACTCTCCAACTCCGCATCCGCACTGAAATCCGCCTCGTCAGCTTCCCCTCGTCGTCCAAGCTCCGCCGTCAAAGTGGAAAAACAGGCGTGGGGATAACAATGTTGGATTCTTTGCTACATATATATACCCACCGTTAAGGAGGATTTCTAGATTTATATATTTTAATAAATATATATTTGAATATAAGAAGAGGGTTCGCGCGCGCGGGCTTGATAGGTTGCGGGTGTGGGGGTAGAAATGGGACCTTTTTGAATGCTGTGGCAAGACACTGTAAATATAGAGAGAACAGGGCACACATCACAGATGTAAATATGTTATGTATTTCATATATTGTTTCAGTGTTCTGGTCACAACTTCCCCAAAACGGCCTCTTCGTCCTTTCTGCCTTTCCCCCACCCCCCCTTGTTCCCATCCGGATACCCTCCCGAAACAGCCAACGCTCTGTCTATTCAGTGTCCCCTTACCTTGACCCTCGCCCGCCGTTGTCGTCTCTTTCCACGGATGCTTATTGAGTGATTGGCGAGGGCAAACAATTCAGAGGCAGCAGGTGATGTATGTGGATTGTCGGGATCGGGTAGTGAGATTGTTCCGTGCCGAGGGGAGTCAAATTAGTAAAAAAAAGAAAAAAGAATGTCTTTTCGGAGAGGGGTTCTCGTGACAAGTGGAGACGGCACTGGAGACGGAACACACAACTGCCGATTGGCATCTGCAGAGAAAAACACACTTTGACGTAGTCAAAGGCGCAGATTTGCGTATCTCCAGACATATATACATACAGTTGCGTCTAGATAAGAGGGCCATGACTTGCATGGGTCAAATGGATTTTTATTTTTATTTTTATTTTTATTTTTATTTTTTTCACTTTAGCACCACCACCTCCAA